>JALCZK010000548.1:1200000-1546813 GCA_023935145.1 Bretschneidera sinensis | reverse complement strand
CATGGGTCAAGCCCAGTTCATTTGGATGATTTTGAAGCTCTCTAAAGTGGTTGCCTGTTTTGTTCATTGTTCCTTCTTTAATTGCGTAATTGTTCCATACTCAATTATTTGATGTTTAAAATTATTTTTAAAAAATAAGTTGTTTAGTGTTAGTGTATTTTTTTTTTTAAGTTTTAAATAAGTTGTGGAAGTGTTTGATTAAAAAACATTTAAATCAATTTAAAATTGTTAAAATGATCAAATTATAATTAAAGTAATAGTGTTTTAAATTATGGGTAAATAGAGATTTTTTTTTATAAAAAAACTATAGAGAAAGATATTTATCAAAATTAAATTAGATTGCAATCTGGTTTAATTTGAGAAGTTGAAAAAAAATGAGAAAAATCAACTATTTTTTCTTTAAATTATCTCTTATATAATATAAACTAAGCCAAACAAGAGAAATATTTGCTTACAAGTTGGACCAAGAGGATAAGATGACTAATGCAATGACATATTTTGAATTTTTTATGCTTACAGAAGTGCAGAGGCTTAATTAGGATGACTGATACAATGACATATTTTGTTATGGCCTTATGGGTTTGAATGGATACAATGTCAGAACTGAGAACAAGAGACTTGAAATCAATGGAGTACAATGTTAGGCTTACCAGGTCTTTTTAGTAGTACTTGGTATTGAGTTTTACTGCGTCACATGATAGACCCAAAGCCGAAGGAGAAAATCTTGTGAACTTGAAAATTATAAATACTGAATAAGGAATGGGTCAAGCCAACAAGGTAATGGGCTGAGTCAATCTAGTCAGCCAGTCAATATATTCCAAGATATGACCCTCTCTACCATTATTTATTTGTTCCTTACTATAAATGTCACCAGCTTTCAGCTCAAAAACACAGCAAAAACCAAACTGCTAACATAACCCAAAAAAGCCAAATACATGGCTTCGTTACAATCGTCAAGTTCATTAATGTTGTCTTCAAAGAGAATCAATGCTGCTATATCTGTCCCAAAACTACCACAAATCCGAGTCTCAGTTCCAAAAATGCCAAACAGATCAAACTTGGTTGAGGAAACCAGCTTATTAAGAGATGGGTTCACAAACGCAATCCCAATAGAAAAGAATGTCGCCAACAACAAAACAATCCATGAACAGAGCAGCTGCTGTACCTCTGCTTCCATAGCAGAGCTCTATGCTATATTGGAAGAGGTTGCTGACAGAATAGAGATGCATAAAAACATCGGCGAGCAACGTGACAATTGGAACAATCTCTTGCTTAATTCCATCAACATGATCACTCTCAGTGCTGCAACCATGGCTGGTGTGCAATTGGTGCTCCAACCCTTTTGGCTTTGAAGTTATCATCAACTCTCTTGTTCTCTGCAGCCACAGGGATGTTGCTTGTCATGAACAAGATCCAGCCCTCACAGCTTGTCGAAGAGCAGCGTAACGAAACAAGATTGTTTAAGCAACTCAAATGCAAAATAGAGACCATTCTTTCACTTGGTTCTCCTACTAAACAAGATGTGAAAGATGCAATGGAGAGAGTCTTGGCATTAGACAAAGCTTACCCACTTCCTTTGTTAGGAACAATGGTTGAAAAATTCCCTCAAACATTTAAGCCTGCAGTTTGGTGGCCTAATTCACAAACCAACAACAAAACCAAATCAGAAAAATTAGGAAAGCAACTAATTAGTAGTGGGATCAGGAAGATGGAGAAAGCCAATGGATGGAATGAAGAACTAGAAATTGAAATGAGAGAATGCATTGAAGTGATAAAGAGAAAAGATATTGAAGACTACGAGAGATTAGGCAAAATTGTTTTGAAGGTGAACAAAGTATTTGCCATTTCAGGCCCAATATTGAGTGGCGTTGCAGCTCTTGGGTCTGCCTTTGTGGGTTCTTCTAATGGGTCATGAGTGTAATAAATTCAAACATTAATTGTGACAATTAATAAGTGGAGGTAGATGTAATAAATTCAAGCATTAATTGTGAGAATTAAGTGGAGGTAGATGTAATAAATTCAAGCATTAATTGTGGCAATTAAATGGAGGTAGATGTGCTCCACTAAGCATTAATTGTGGCCAAATTAATTCAATTATTCTTAGTGCATTTTTCCTATAAATAGGATAACCATAGAGCATATTAAGAGTTAGTAAGTTAGAATATTAGAGAAAAAACACAAGGTGTATGCTTAAGGAATGTTGGTTCATATTCTCAATAGTTGTATTGAGAGTATAAGGTATATGTAACCAACCTATATATGATCCATGTTTAACCCTTTGGCTATCCATTGATTGTGGTAACAAGCGTATGGAATACGGACAGAAGTTCTTGATGGAAGAACATGTATAAATACAGGTTTGGTCCCTAGACTCGGTACTTCTCATTTTCTTTCATACACCATCAAATTGAAGAGAGTTATGAGAGTCTAGAAGAACCAATATCGAGAGAATAGCGGATTGTGTAAGTGAAAAGCTTCAATGGCGGGAGGTATGTTTACGGTCTTTATAATTCCGCATTTAATCTATATGCTATTTAAGTTGTTTAGCATGTTTAGATTATATTTAAATTCTTACATTTGGTATCAGAGCATTGTTTGCCTCTGCCTTGAAGTATTAAGCAATCTGTAATACTTTTGATTTATACCCAAAAAATAATTTGATTTCAAAATTTGTTTTTCGAGTATTTTTTTGATGGAAAATAATGTTAGAAATCATTAGGAAATTCGATTTCTATTATTTCTGAGTCTTAAAATCTTGGAAGCTAATTTTATGGATTTTCACTATGTTGCATATGATTTGTAATTATTTGCAAAAATAAAGTTTATAAACCCTTATAGGTATTTATTTTATTTATGTGCTTAAAATTATGTGTTATGTATGTATAACTTTTTTGGGTTATGCATGCAATTTAAGTTTAAATAGTTTTAGTGCATAAATAATTTAATGTTGGGCATGTATTTTTAATTTTGTGATTATTTTGCTCAAATTAAGATTACGCATATATACTATTTATGTTAGTTCTATATATGCAATTTCAGTAAATGCTCATTTTTAGTATGCTTTTGTTTTTCAATTCATGCTTTTAGAATGAGCTTGTTTTGTGCAA
This sequence comes from Bretschneidera sinensis, assembly GCA_023935145.1. Taxonomy (NCBI): domain Eukaryota; kingdom Viridiplantae; phylum Streptophyta; class Magnoliopsida; order Brassicales; family Akaniaceae; genus Bretschneidera; species Bretschneidera sinensis. The sequence goes on along the minus strand of JALCZK010000548.1, from coordinate 1,543,706 downwards.
TGAATTAAATTAATTGCATAATATTATGTTTAATTATGCAATTTATGTTTTATTTATGAGAACTTTATTTACATATGATAACATATTATTAAGTTTAGATATTGTTAGATTATGTAAGCTTAGATTATTCTCATAAAACTTAATTTGTGCATAACTCATTAAGGTTCATAATACATTATTATGACCAATTAAGTTAAAAATTATGAATAATTCATAAACAATTTGTAGTTGGCATAAGATAGCATGATCTAGGACAATACTCTGTCTAAGGATTCTGGTTTTTAATGAGGCTTTGTCCCGACCAATTATCCTGGGAGCACTTTTAGTGATTGCTTATTATGTTATTGCATAATTGCTTTTAGGCATTAAGTAGAGCCTAAAATATAGTAAATATAAATGTTTAGTGAACCATATAATTTTAAAATATTTAAAGAGTAGCCACAGCATCTTTAATTATATAAAATTATATATTAAGTGGATTAGGATCACATAATGGACATTAATTATAATTAATTATATGAATATAATGATTTTACCTCACATGGATTTTATTGTGTTAATATAATTAATTAGGATAATATATTAAAATTAGTTTTTCTTAATTTACCCACAGGAGTTAAGAAGAATTAATTTAATAGTTTTATCATAAAGTTTAAAGATAGATAAACATCAAACTGTAATCATAATATACATTATGAATTTAGTAAAAATAGTTTGATAAAATTTATCATAAAGTATAAAGAATCATATTGAATTAAAAATTTAGCCCACAGGTAATTTTTAATGAAATTAGATTCAATTTCAGCGTGTTTTTACATTGGTAAAACATGCAATTTAGAAAATTAGACCTCAAATCTTGACATAAGCTTTTGGACTTTATGCAGTTACTCAACCCACTAGTTTCTCTGATATCCGTTGTGACATACCCGAACTTAGAGGAGATAACTATAAGGTATGGAATGAGAGGATTCTTCTCCATCTAGGGTGGATGGACATAGATAATGCTATTAGGAAGGACGAACCACCGGCAATCGTCGATAACAGCACTCCAGTTGCTGTCACGCTATATGAGCGATGGGAGCGATCCAATCGGCTCAACGTGATGTTTATCAAAACTAAGATAACTGCTGGTATACGTGGTTCTGTCGACTAGCATGAGAAAGTCTGCGATTTGTTGAAAGCCATTGACAATCAATTCGTCACTTCAGAAAAGGCATTGGCAAGCACCCTGATAATGAGATTATCATCCCTCAGACTCACCAACGTAAAAGGGGTGCGCGAGCACATAATGCAAATGCATGACATTGCGGCTCAACTTAAGAAACTTGAGGTTAATATGTCGGAATCCTTCCTAGTGCACTACATTCTGAACACCCTTCCAACTCAGTACGGGCCTTTCAAAATCTCGTATAACACACATAAAGACAAATGGTCAATCAATAAATTAATGACCATGTGTGTTCAAGAAGAAGAGAGACTTGTGATGGAACTGGGTGAGAGTGCAATGCTGGCTACTATCCGTGGGAAGGACATATTAGAACCAACCTCATTTGTTTGTTATGAATCTAATATGGTTAATGTTAATATTAACACCTGGTGGATTGATTCTGGATCTACAATCCATATTGCAAACTCCTTGCAGGGTATGCAAAACCTAAGGAAGCCAGTGAGAAGTGAGCAAAAAATCTTATCAGGCAACAAGATGGGCTCGCATGTGGAGGCGATTGGAACGTGCATTTTAACTTTAAGTAGTGGCTTTATTTTAAAATTGGAAAGGACCTTTTATGTACCAAGTTTCTCACGAAACTTGATTTCTGTTTCCAGACTTATACCATTTGGATATTCCTTTAATTTTCAAGACACATCTTTCAGTTTATTTTATAAAACTGATTGTGTTGGGAATTGTATTTTGACTTATGGTCTTTATCATCTTTATTTACAAAATGATGCCACTTATAGTTCAATGCATGTTCACACTGGCGTTAAAAGGTGTAATATTAACGAGGACTCCTCTATGTTATGACACTGGAGATTAGGACATATCTCCATAGAAAGAATTAAGAGATTAGTGAATGAAGGGGTACTTAGTACTTTAGATTATACTGATTTTGAGACTTGTGTGGACTACATTAAGGGAAAGCAGACCAACAAGTCCAAGAAATGTGCTAATAGGAGTTCGGACATATTAGAAATCATTCATACTGATATATGTTGTCCAGACATGGACGCCCATGGTCAGAAATATTTCGTCACTTTTATCGATAATTACTCACAATATATGTATATCTATTTGCTTCATAATAAGAATGAAGCATTGGATGCCTTCAAATTCTTTAAGACTGAAGTTGAGAACCAATGCGAAAAACAAATACAAATTGTGAGATACGATAGAGGTGGAGAATATTATGATAGATACACAGAAAATGGACAAGCACCTGGTCTTTTTGTCAAGTTTCTTCAAGAACATGGGATTGTTGCCCAATACACTATGCCTGGTTCCCCATACCAGAATGGTGTTGCAGAAAGAAGAAACCGAACATTGATGGACATGGTGCGGAGTATGCATAGCAATTCCAACCTTCCTACATCTTTGTGGACTGAAGCACTAAAGACGGCTGTGTATATATTAAACCGAGTTTCAACCAAGGCTGTTCCTAAGACACCATTTGAATTATGGAAAGGTTGGAAACCGAGTTTGCGACATATGTGCATTTAGGGATATCCATCTAAGGTGAGGATTTATAACCCACAAAAGAAGAAACTAGATCCGAGGACCATTAGTGGGTATTTCGTTGGATATGCCGAAAGGTCCAAGGGTTACAGGTTTTATTGTCTAACTCATACTACTAGGATTGTGGAATCAAGAAACACTAAATTTCTAGAGAATGACATGATCAGTGGGAGGGATCGGTTCAAGAATTTAGTTCATGCACATGATCATACAAAACCTGCACATGATCATACAAAATCTCAACCTTCATCAAATGATAGATTGGTTATAGTTCATAACACGTCTCAAGTATAAGCTCGTGTTGACCAATCAATCATTGAGGTTCCATAAGCTGCTGACAATATTCTAATAGATCAAGTAGTTCATGAAATACCACAAGTTCCTGAACAACCAGTTGAACCACAAGCTCCCCTGGGAGATATTGGTACAACATTAAGAAAATCTACTATAGTCAGGAGATCAATAATTCCTAGTGATTACATTGTGTATCTACAAGAATCTGACTATAATTTTGGAGCCGAAAATGATCCTGAAACCTTTTCATAGGCTATAAGTTGCAAAGGGTCAACCATGTGGCACGATGCCATGAAGGAAGAGATGAATTCCATGAAAAGCAACGAAGTCTGGGATCTTGTAGAGTTGCCTAATTGGGCGAAGGCCATTGGTTGCAAATGGGTCTTTAAAACCAAGATAGATTCATTAGGCAACATTGAGAGATACAAAGCGAGACTCGTTGCTAAGGGATTTACTCAAAAAGAAGGAATCGATTAGACAAAGACTTTCTCTCCTGTATCTAAGAAAGATTCTCTTCGTATTATTTTGGCATTAGTTGTTCATTTTGACCTTGAGCTACAACAAATGGATGTGAAAACCGCATTTCTTAATGGAGATCTAGAGGAAGAGGTTTATATGAAACAACCTGAAGGTTTCTCCTTTAATGATGGTGAGCATTTGGTTTACAAGCTTAGGAAATCCATATACGGTTTAAAACAAGCCGCCCGTCAATGGTATTTTAAATTCCATGAAGTAATTTCTTCATTCGGTTTTGTTGAAAATCCCATGGATCAATGTATATACCAGAAGGTCAGTGGGAGTAAAATTTTTTTTCTTATTTTATATGTGGATGATATTTTACTTGCAACCAATGATAAGGGCTTGTTGCATGAGGTGAAACAATTTCTCTCTAAAAATTTTGATATGAAAGATATGTTTGAGGCATCTTATGTCATTGACATTAAGATCCATAGAGATAGACCTCGAGATGTTTTAGGTCTGTCACAAGAAACCTATATCAACAAAGTTTTAGAGAGATTTCGGATGATAGATTGTTCACCAAGTGTAGCTCCCATTGTGAAGGGTGATAGGTTCAATTTGAACCAATGCCCGAAGAACGATTTTGAGAGGGAATCCATGAAGAACATTCCATATGCTTCTGCAGTCGGAAGCCTTATGTATGTTCAGGTCTACACTAGACCTGATATTGTATTTGTTGTAGGGATGTTAGGGCGATATCAGAGTAACCCAGGTATAGACCATTGGAGAGCTGCAAAGAAAGTAATGAGGTATCTTCAAGGAACTAAAGACTACAAGCTTATATATAGACAGACGGACAATCTGGATGTGATTGGCTACTATGATTCAGACTTTGCTGGCTGTGTTGATTCACGTAAATCAACATCAGGGTACATTTTTCTAATGGCCGGTGGAGCTGTTTCTTGGAGAAGTGTCAAGCAGACATTGACTGCTACTTCTACTATGGAAGCCGAGTTCGTCTCCTGTTTTGAGGCCATTTCACATGGTGTATGGCTTAGGAGTTTCATTTCTGGGCTTAGAGTCATGGATTCTATATCTAGGCCATTGAGAATTTTCTGCGACAATTCAGCTGCTGTCTTTATGGCTAAAAACAATAAAAGTGGAAGTCGAAGTAAACACATCGACATTAAGTATTTAGCCATAAGAGAATGTGTAAAAGAAAAGAAAGTGGTCATTGAACACATTAGCACTGAATTGATGATCACTGATCCTTTGACTAAAGGCATGCCACCTTTTAAATTCAAGGATCATGTAGAGAAAATGGGACTTGGTTCCACTTTGTAAGTGTATACATACAGTTTATTAATGAAACTCTTACATATTTTGATGTCTTCTCATATTCATGTGCACCTTAATTTCTTTGAGAAAATTCATATGTATAGGACCAAGAATAAACATAGGGTTTATTCATTAAGAAATGTTACCACATGAAGAATAATACTTTAGGAACTAAATGCATCGTAATACATGGAAGGTAATACTCACTCTTAGAGGACTTATCACCATGATTCATGTATTTACTTCTTAAAATATATCAATGGGATTAAGTTAGGTTAAACATATGGACAAAGTGGGAGAATGTAATAAATTCAAGCATTAATTGTGGCAATTAATAAGTGGAGGTAGATGTAATAAATTCAAGCATTAATTGTGGGAATTAAGTGGAGGTAGATGTGCTCCACTAAGCATTAATTGTGGCCAAATTAATTCAATTATTCTTAGTGCATTTCTCCTATAAATAGGATAACTATAGAGCATATTAAGAGTTAGCAAGTTAGAGTGTTAGAGAAAAAACACAAGGTGTATGCTTAAGGAATGTTGGTTCATATTCTCAATGGTTGTATTGAGAGTATAAGGTATATGTAACCAACCTATATATGGTCCATGTTTAACCCTTTGGCTATCCATTGATTGTGGTAATAAACGTATGGAATACGGACGGACGTTCTTGATGGAAGAACATGTATAAATACAGGTTTGGTCCCTAGACTCTGTACTTCTCATTTTCTTTTATATACCATCAAATTGAAGAGAGTTATGAGAGTCTAAAAGAACCAATATCGAGAGAATAGCGGATTGTGTAAGTGAAAAGCTTCAATAGCTGGAAGTATGTTTGCAGTCTTTATAATTCTGCATTTAATCTATATGCTATTTAAGTTGTTTAGCATGTTTAGATTATATTTAAATTCTTACATGCACTAATTGTGGCTATGGCTGGTGCAGCATTAGCTACAATTGTGAACACTTTGGAGCATGGTGGCCAAGTTGGTATGGTTTTTGAGATGTATAGAAAGACTGCTGGTTGTCTCACACTATAGGAGGAATCAATTGAATCCACGCTCAGTGAAAGTGAATTAGAGAGAAGAGAAAATGGAGAATTGTTTGAAATGAAGGTGGCATTGCAGTTGGGAAGAAGCTTGTCACAGCTTAGAGATCTTGCAAGGAAATCAAGTTCTTCTCGTGTTGTTGATCATGGAAGTACTACCGTAGATGAATTTGCCAGCAAGCTATTCTAAATTTATATATTGTGCATACGTATTCTTCTGATTAATTATTCTTTGATTCTTTGTAAATAAATTCTTATGTACAATCATGTAACAAAGAAATGTTGTAAATATTACAAATTGGCTGTTCTATTTCTACATATTGCATGAAAAGAGTTGTGTGCATGTTATGTCTTTTCCGTTAATTTTCCATTATTGTAGCTCATGTCAAGCTAAAAAGCAATCTATATGAGTTTTTTTATTTATAATGATGGTTTATGTCCATTTTTTCATTGTATTTTAATTATTTTATTTTTATAAATAGATAAAGATATGACAAGCCTCTCTATCATAATTATAACATGTGGTGTTTTAAAAAATATATATTTATTTTAATTTAAAAATATATATATATCACGTTCAAATGAGTTTATAAATTGAAAAACTGAATAAATGTCAGTTAAAGCTACGTTTATCATATTAATGAGCTATCGTGAACCGAGCTTCGAGCAACTCAACTCATAGTCACTCCTGATTTATTGATTAGTTTTATTTTTTTTAACTTATATTAATGAGATTCCAAGTTATTAAAAATAGAGAAGAAAGCTTTAAGTTCAACTAATACTAAATCACCTTTTATACTGGAAAAAAAATAACGTAAAATTTTTAATACACATAAATTTTGATCATAAAATGATCTCTACAAAATCTTAAAATTTTAAAAATTTAAATCCATATAAAAAAAATAATTTACAGCATATTTTACTTTACAATTTTTTTTTAATTTTTATTACAGTGAGTAACAACTAATACAAAGCAGAATGGTCTGGATTGGGTGGCTTTGTTCGGATAGGCTAATTTTTTTTTGGAAGCACTGTTCAACCTCCGATGTGGATATATTTGATATGGTTGGACTTGGTCATGTTCAAAGAGCACTCGTTCAGAACTCGGTGAGTTACTCCAAACCTTTGGCCATACCATACCGAGTTGGTAATTCAACTCACACCTTTGTGCGTCAAAGATGTTAGTTGAAGCCAAGTTAAGCGGAAGTTGTAGACTTGTAGTTAAATAAGCTATCGGATTTCTCATGTAACCTATTTCATTGATTTGATTCTCATTTTTAAAGTCAGTTAACTAAAAGCATATTCGAAATAAATGAATTTTATAATTATTTGTAATTTTATATTTATCTATTATGTTTGAAAAATACTATAAAATTTATTTATAAATAAATTTTTTATGTAATTGAATTATTTTTTTTTAAATTTTATCAAATTCGATTAATTTTCAAATTAATTTGTCAAAATGAAAAAAATAATTATATTGACCAATAGAATACCCAAATAATAAAACAAATACCGAAATAATGAAATCGAATTTTGATTATATCATCTAATTTTTATCAAGTAATGCAGGATTACTTTTCTTAAAAGTTAAAATACATGAAAAAAAAGTAAATAAAAAATTACTCAAAATAAAAAAAGAAAAAACACAATGATAAATGCACGTGGTCAACTTGACTAGTCAGCACAATTTGCTTAGCAACGATCGGACAGGGAGATCAACGGCCAAAGTTAAAGCGAGAAAATTTCACCAACAAGCGCCATTGCTTTTGTTCACCAAAGACATGCGTCCCCGTGGCAACGATAGAGAAAGTCTTATCCGCTTCATTCTACCACTCTCTTTCCCAGAGAAGCGCCTGGGTTATATTGAAATTTAATGAGCGGGAAAAACTATGTGTTTCGAATTTAAATATGTACTGTAGCTTCCTTCTTTTGGAGAACCAAACCATCCAGAAATCAGCATCACATTAATTTCTCTCTCTCTTGTTCTTCTAAATTTGTTGCCTTATCATTATACAAGACTTATAATCAGCATGATTGTTCCTATTTTCTCTTAAATTTTATTCTTTTGAACAACTTGTATCTAAGAGATGGATTTTCATGACATGAAGAGAAAGCAATTGCAAGCATTGTGCAAAAAGCATGGCATCCCTACAAATTTAAAGAATCTTGAAATGGCAGATCAGCTTACTTCGATTCTCAAGTTGCCCATTTGATTACTACCCTTTTTTTCTTAATTTAATTCCACATATATATATATATATATATATATATATATATGAATTTATTTTTCTATTGATTGCTGATAAATTGGAGAAACGCTAAAGGAATTAATGATCAGACATTTTTGTATTCATGTAGCGTTTTCTGTGTTTCTTTTTTATCGTTTGGCTGCTAAGAAAATGGAGTAACAAACGGAGACTAAATTATTTTTGTCTCTTATGCTATTTATTTTCTGTTTTGATTGTTGAGAAAACGCAGGAAAGTAAAGACAAAATGTTCAAGTGATGCTTTGCGTCATATATAAATCGAACAAGTAAAGAAACCGGTCCATTAACTGTATTTAGGATAATTGGATAATAATTTCTTTGTTTGCTTGTTACTATTCTTAAAAGGTTAATTGAGGTAAACATAATTGGGCTGCGTTATGATGAATGGATGGTATTTCTTTCTGCCAATTTTATCAGAATTGTTAATGTATCCCATTTTAGTAATTGTTTGAATTAAATTTATAAACATTGCCAACAATATATTTTTTTCTACTGTTATTAACAGGAGAATGAAGAACCGATTTCAAAAGAAAATTTTAGCTTGAAGAATTCTGCCGAAATAGGTAGTAATGATGGCCCTGAAATTGAGGGACCTAAGGTAAAGAAAGTGAGGTTTAGCCCCGAAAACCAAATATTCGAATATACTCGTTCGGTAAAGAAACGTGCGGGCAGGAGGGGTAAAGTAGAAAGCAAAGTGCTTGTTGCCGAAGCAGGAAAGGTTTCAAGGCGATCAAGCAGAAATGTAGCTAAGGATAATGCAGAGGATACCCAAAAACCTCACGTTGTAAGTAAGATTTCAGGGAATGCTGATTCTGGTGAAACTCAAGCACCCTTGAGAAGATCAACACGTAATGCCTCCAAAAGGGATTTGGTTGCCAGAGTACCTGCTAAAGCTGTTGAGAAGAAGAAACGCAATAGATCAGGAATGCCGATTGCGGAAGAGGAAGATTCATTAACTGAGAGTATAGAACTGCAAACTGAATATGCTTGGTTGGTGAACCCAGAAGCTGCAGGTAATAAGAATGATCTGAACTGAGCACCAGCAAACAAAAAATTAAGCAAGCAAACCATGACAAAGAAATGAAATAAGCTCATCATGTGCCTCACATTGTAAAGAAACAGTGGCAGCAGCACTATTTTCACCTCCATCATTGCAAAACAAGAGTACTGTCATATATACAAGAAATTTGCACAAGTTTTTCACACAAGCAGGACAGTGCACTAGTAATTTATGGACAGTGCATTAGTAATTACATAGTGCACTGTCCTGCAAAATTGTGTAAAATAAATATGCGAAAAGAGTTTCTCTTCTTACTTTGATGTCTCTTTGCCGTAGGTCCCGTTCTTGTTGACAAAGACTTGTCTTTGGTTGAGCCCACTGTTCTGGAGGATAGTGATAAACATGGACAAGGTTAGTTCAATTGGACGATATGGTATTCTTTGCAAGGTTTGGGGAGCATAAACACTCATGTTTTGTTTGCAAAATAAGAACAAATCAATTAGTTTTGTATATGTGCTAATTATTGTAAAAAGAATGCTGTACAAAGAAGATTTTTTTTCATGGTACTGAATTGGTGGGTTGAACTATCTTTTAATGACATTCCAAAATGTTTGGGAGGTAGGGGGTGTGGGGAATTAGGTTCTACTTTGCATTGTGTATATTCTTTGTTTTTTTTTTTTAAATCTTTTAAATAACACGTTTCTTTTGGTGGCAGTTTCTGGTATTAGCTACGAAAAGCTGTCATCTTTCATGGATAGGCAATCAGTGGGCAGCAAGACACATAAAAAATGGAAGGAATTCTATTCAAATCACAATGACGGAAAGAATGTTCTAAAAGAGGAAATACAAGTAGGGTTTTTGCCCCAATTTTCCTTAGAGGAGTTACGAGATGGAATGGTGGGAGAAACTCCCGATAGAGATAATGTTTCTGTTGAGAATTTATGTTCCTTCAGTTCTGAATATAACAGTGCTAGAGAACAAGTAGAAGTGAAAGTTTGCACTAAAAGCCACGGTAATAAAGAATCTCCATTTGAGGAAATGACTGCACCATGTACTTATGAACTTGCTTCTGAGAAGATCCGTGGTGTTTCGGAGCTGCTTGGAGAGAGGAGCTGCTGTGTTGAAAATGTTGTATCAAATGAAGCTGAGGATACCATTCTGAATATTGAAGAAGTGAAATTTGACCTTAAAGTTACCAAAGAAGATGCTCTAGAACTGGGCAGAAACGCTTCCATTGTTTCAAATAACCTCATGCTTGGTGATGGCAAAGCTGCAGATGTTGGAAATAAAGATTATTTTGATGCTGCTCCATATGTTACTTCAAGTGATATTGGTGATTTCTTGGTTGAGGAGGAACTTCTTGGCGGGAAGGACAATGATCAGAACGTTGTTTCAAATCCTGTCCACCAGAACAGCAGAGCTGAAGAAGAGAAAGCTGATATGAACTTCATGGCTGTAAATATTTGTTCCAAGAATATTGTTAATAGCTCAAATCTGGTTGAGAGAACACCAACATCTTCGAAAATATTTGAGAGTGGGGGAAAATTGGATGAGATAAATATTGTAGAAGGTAAATCATTGCTCATGCCTCTTCTGGTAAAATTGAAGCAGATTTACTAAGTGTTGTTTTGTCAGAGTTGATTCAGCTGAATACTTCATCATCTTATGGTTAGCATCTAGCTTACCAAGTTTTAATTTAGGATCTTTTGTTAATTCTCATCATTGAGAATCCTTTACTAATTCATAGCAAATACTAAATTCATTTTCTTTCTTTTGGATAAATATGAAATATTGAATTTCTTTAATGACAATGCAATATTATGATCTAAATTTTTGTATATTTCTCTGGCATTGCAGCAAAACTAAACTTTTATTTTTTGTTAAATGCAGGAGATAAATTTAAAACATATGTACAAAGTAGTGTTGTCAGCAATGATGTAGACAAAAAGAAACTGGCATACAAGCGGGTTATTGAAGAACAGCTTAGCGAGCAGGGCCATCTCTCTCACCTAGCTTTCAAAGATAAGACCATCTGTGATGATGGTGAAGGATTGGATAAGCAAGGTGATGTATCTGCCATAAACCAAAAATATGCTGATAGTGAGGTTTACAAGGTTTATTATTAACATACAAATCTGATTTATCATCCATGTAGCGTAGGAACTTGAAAGCAAATTTTCTTTTCCTTCTTCTTGGGAAAAATGCAGAAGAATGTGAACTTGTATATGGTAAGGACCTCAGGATTGATGCAGGAGAAAAAAGTGATGACTGTTGTTAAATAGTTTTTGCACTTAGCTATTGGATTTAGATTTCATATGCACCAAAGGACCTTAATTTAGTTTTAGAAGACATTTGCACCAAAGGAACTTAATCTACTGCAATCCTTTATAGGGAATGATTATACATATTCCGTTCCATGAGTATAAAGTTACTGTACAGAAAAGAAACCCTTGTGCACTGTTTTGCTTGTGTGAAAAATTTATGTCAAATGCTTGTGCACAAATCATTTCTGTTCTTACTTTGATGTTCTCTTTGCTGAGGTACCCTTTTTGTTGACAAAGGCATGTCTTTGGTTGAGCTCAGTGTTCTTAAGGATAGTGATAAACCTGGACAAGGTTAGTTCTTTTGGATGATATGTATTTTTTGTTAGGTTTATGGAGTATAGATGCTTATGGTTTTGTTTGCCAAATACGAACAACTCAAAGAGTTCGTGTTAATGAACCTGGACAAGGTTAGTTCTTTTGGATGATATGTATTCTATGTTAGGTTTATGGAGTATAAATGCTCATGGTTTTGTTTGGCAAATACGAACAACTCAAAGTTAATGCACTATTTAATAATAGAAGTGCTGTAGAAAGAAGATTTTTTTTTTCATGGAACTGCATTGGTGGGATGAACAATCTTTTAAAATCATTCCAAGATATTTAGGTGGGGAGAGGTGTGGGTTATTAGGTTCTATGTTGCAGGTTATATATTCTTTGGATTGTTAAACTCTTTAAAGAAAATTATGTTTACCTTTTGTCGCAGCTTTCGGCATTAGCAACAACACACTGTCCTCGTTCAAGGGTAGGCAATCAGTGGTCAGTAAGACAAAGGAGAAATGTAAGGAATTTTATTCAAATAATGATGATAGAAAGAATGTTCTAAAGGAGAAAATACAAGTAGGGGCTTTGCCTCAATTTTCCATGGTGGAGTTACAAGATGGAATGAAGGGAGAAACTAAAGATGGAGATAATGTTTCTGGTGAGAATTTATGTTCTTTCAGTTCTGAGGGTAGCATTACTATAGAACAAGTAGAAGTGAAATCTTGCACTAAAAGCAATGGTAATAAAGCATCGAAATTCGAGGAAATGACTGCACCATGTGCTTACGAACTTGCTTCTGAGGAGATCCATGATGTTTCAGAGCTTCCTGGAGAGACGACCTGCTGTGTTGAAAATGCTGTACCAAATGAAGCTGAGGATACCATTGTGAAAATTGAAGAAGTGAAATTTGATCTTAAAGGTACCAAAGAAGGTGCTATAGAAATGAGTAGAAATGTTTCCATTGTTTCAAATAACTTAATGCTTGGTGATGGCAAAGTTGCAGATGTTGGAAAGAAAGTTTATCTGGATGCTTCAACGCATGTTACTTCAAGTGATATTGGTGATTTCTTGGTTGAGGAGGAAAAGCTTGGCTTGATCGACAGTGATCAGAATGTTGTTTCAAATAATGCCCACAAGAACAGTAGAGCTAAAGGAGATGAAACTGATATGGTCCCCATGGCTGTAAATATTTGTTTTGAGGATATTGTTAATGGCTCTAAGCTGGATGAGAGATCACCGACTTGTTTTCAAAATTTTGAGTGTGGGAGAAAATTGGATGAGATAAATGTAGCAGAATGCAAATTATGTGCTCATGCCTCTTCAGGTAAAACTGAAACAGATTCAAGTAGTGTTGTTTTGTCAGAGCTGAATAATCCATCATCTTATTGTTAGCATCTAGGTTATGAAGTTTTAATTTAATAACTTCTTTTTTTAATTTTCATCCCTGAGGATCCTTTACTTTTTTTAAACCTCTGCAAAAATAAGTTTAATTTGAAAAACTAAGTACAAGCAAATGGGGGATAATAGGGACCATACCCGAATATGCTCGGAGATCCTTTACTAATTCATAGTAAATACTCAATTAATTTTCTTTCTTTTGGATAAGTATGAAATGCTGAATTTATTTCATTACAATATATTTCTTTCTGACACTGAAGCAAAACCTAACTTTTATTTTTTGTTAAATGCAGGAAACAAATTTAATTCTGATGTACAAAGTAGTTGTGTCGTCAGCAATTCTGCAGACAGAAAGAAACTGGCATATGTGCTTGTTATTGGGGAAGTTGATCAACAAATTGCTGAAGAACAGCTTAGGGAGCAGGGGTTGCTTTCGAGGATAAGCCCATTTGTGATGATGGTGAAGGTTTCAATAAGCAAGGTGATGTATCCACCAACGACCAAGAAAACACTGATAGTGAGATTTACAAGGATAATGATAAACTTAGGCAATGTAAGTTCTTTTGGAGGTTATTTATTCTTTGTTAGGTTCATGAAGTATAGACACTCATGGTTTTGTTTTCCAAATAGACCAACTCAAAGGGTTTTGTTTATGTACTAATTAATAAAGAGTAATAGAAATACTGTACAAAAAAGATTTATTTTGTTCATGGAAATGAATTGGTGGGCTGAACAATCTGTTAAAATCATTCCAAAATTTTTAGGTGGTAAGAGGTTTGGTGTATTAGATTCTACGTTTCAATGTGTTTATTCTTTGAACTGTTAAAATCTTTAAAAACATATATGTTTACCTTTTTTCGCAGTTTCTGGTATTAGCAACAACAACCTGTCCTCTTTCAAGGGTAGGCAATCCGTGGCCAGCAAGACAGAGGAGAAATGTAAGGAACTTTATTCAAATCATGATGATGGAAAGAATGTTCTAAAGGAGGAAATACAAGTAGAGTCTTTGCCTCGATTTTCCATGGCGGTGTTTCAAGATGGTATGGAAGGAGAAACCCAAGATGGAGATAATGTTTCTGGTGTGAATTTATGTTCTTTCTGTTCTGAAGATAGCATTACTGGAGAACAAGTAGAAGTGAAAGTTTGCACTAAAAGCAATGGTTATAAAGCATCCCAGTTCAAGGAAATGACTGCACCATGTACCTACGAACTTGCTTCTGAGGAGATCCATGATGTTTCGGAGCTGCTTGGAGAGAGGTCCTGTGAAAAGGTTGTACCAGATGAAGGTGAGGATACAACTATGAAAATTGAAGAAGTGAAATTCAACCTTAAAGGTGTCAAAGAAGGTGCTCTAGAACTGAGCAGAAACGTTTCCATTGTTTCAAACGACTTCATGCTTGGTGAAGGCAAAGTTGCAGATGTTAAAAAGAAAGTTTATCTCGATGCTTCTCCTCATGTTACTTCAAGTGATATTTGTGATTTCCTGGTTAAGGACAAAATTCTTGGCGTGAAGGACAGTGATCAGAATGTTGTTTCACATCATGTCCACAAGAGCAGTAGAGCTAAAGGAGATGAAATTGATGTAGTCCCCATGGCTGTAAATTGTTGTTCTGAGGATATTGTTAATAGCTCTAAGCTGGTTGAGAGATCACCAACTTGTTCTAAAAATTTTGATAGTGGGAGAAAATTGAACATGATAAATAAAGCAGAAGGCAAATTATGTGGTCATGCCTCTTCAGGTAAAACAGAAACAGATTCAAGTATGTTTTGTCAGAGTTGAATAAGCCATCATCTTATTGTTAGCGTCTATCTAGCTTATGAAGTTTTAATTTAGTAACTTTTTTTAATTTTCATCCATGAGGATCCTTTACTAATTCATAGCAAATACTCAATTAATTTTCTTTCTTTTGGATAAGTATGAAATACTGAATTTCTTTCATAAAATGCAATATTCAGATATAAATTTTTGTATATTACTCTGGCACAAAAGAGAAGCCCAACTTTTATTTTATGTTAGATGCAGGAGACAAATTCAAATCTTATGTACAGAGTAGTGTCATCAGCAATTATGCAGACAGAAAGCAACTGGCATACGAGATTGGAGATGTTGATCAACAAATTGCTGAAGAACAGCTTAGTGAGCAGGGGCATCATTCTAACTTTGTTTTCGAAGATAATCCCATCTGTGATGATGGTGAAGGTTTAGATAAGCAAGGTGATGTATTTGCCATCAACCAAGAAAATGCTGATAGTGAGATTTACAAGGATAGTGATAAACATGGGCATGGTAAGTTCTTTTGGAGGTTATTTATTCTTTGTTAGGTTTATGAATTTTCCAAATAAATCATCAAAAGGGTTTTGTTTATGTACTAATTAATACGAAGTAATAGAAATTCTGTACAATGACGAATTTTTTTTCTTCATGGAAATGAATTTGTGGGTTGAACAATCTTTTAAATCATTCCGAGATTTTTAGGTCGTAAGAGATTTGGTGAATTAGGTTCTATGTTGCAGCGTGGACAGTTAAAAATCTTTACAAACATATATGTTTACCTTTTGTTGCAGTTTCTGGTATTAGCGACAACAAACTGTCCTCTTGCATGAGTAGGCAATCTGTGGCCATCAAGACACAGGAGAAATGTAATGAACTTCATTCAAATCATGATTATGGAAAGAATGTTCTAAAGGAGGAAATACAAGTAGAGTCTTTACCTCAATTTTCCATGGTGAAGTTACCAGATGGTATGGAGGGAGAAACTAGAGTTGGAGATAATGTTTCTGGTTTGAATTTATGTTCTTTAAGTTCTGAAGATAGTATTACTAGAGAACAAGTAGAAGTGAAAGTTTGCACTAAAAGCAATGGTAATAAAGCATCTCAGTTTGAGGAAATGAATGCACCATGTACCTACGAACTTACTTCTGAGGAGATCCATGATATTTCGGGGCTGCTTGGAGAGAGGACCTGCGAAAATATTGTACCAAATGAAGCTGAGGTTACCATTATGAAAATTGAAGAAGCAAAATTCAAACTTAAAGGTACCAAAGAAGGTGCTCTAGAACTGGGCAGAAATGTTTCCATTGTTTCAAATAACTTAATGCTTGGTGATGAAAAAGTTGCAGATGTTGAAAAGAAAGTTTATCTCGATGCTTCTCCACATGTTACTTCATGTGATATTTGTGATTTCTTGGTTGTGGATGAAAATCTTGGCGTGAAGGACAGTGATCAGAATGTTATTTCACGTCATGTCCACAAGAGCAGTAGAGCTAATGCAGATGAAATTGATGTGCTCCCCATGGCTGTAAATAGTTATCCTGAGGATATTGTTAATAGCTCTAAGCTGGTTGAGGGATCACCAACTTGTTCTAAAAATTTTGAGAGTGGGAGAAAACCGGATGAGGTAAATATATCAGAAGGCAAACTATGTGCTCATGCCTCTTCAGTTAAAACTGAAACAGATTCAGGTAGTTGTGTTTTGTTAGAGTTGAATAAGCCATCATCTTATTGTTACCATCTAGCTTATGAAGTTTTAATTTAGTAATGTTTTTTTTTAATTTTCATCCATGAGGATCCTCTACTAATTCATAGCAAATACTGAATTAATTTTCTTTCTTTTGGATAAGTGTGAAATACTGAATTTCTTTCATACAATGCAATATTCTGATATAAATTTTTGTATATTACTCTGGCACAAAAGCAAAGCCCAACATTTATTTTATGTTAGATGCAGGAGACAAATTTTATGTACACATTAGTGTCTTCAGCAATTATGCAGACAGAAAGAAACTCACATACGAGCTGGTTATTGGAGAAGTTGATCAACAAATTGCTGAGGAAAAGCTTAGCGAGCAAGGGCATCACTCTAACTTTGCTTTCGAAGATAATTCCCATCTGTGATAATTTTGAAGGTTTAGATAAGCAAGATGATGTATCTGCCATCAACCAAGAAAATGTTTATAGTGAGATTTACAAGGATAGTGATAAACATGGACAAGGTTAGTTCTTCGGGTGGATATGTATTCTTTGTTAGGTTTATGGAATATAGACACTCATGATTTTGTTTGCCATATTGACCAACTCAAATGGTTTTGTTTTTCTACTAATCAATATGGAGCAATAGAAATGCTATTCAAAGAAGATTTTTTTTTTTTTTTTTTTTTTTTTGTGGAACTTAATTGGTGAACTGAACAATCTTTCAAAGTTATTCCATGATACTTAGGTGGTATGGTGGGTTTGGGATATTAGGTTCTACGTTGCCCTGTATCTTTTCTTTGGATTGTTTTATTTTTTTAATACATATGTTTCCTTTTATCGCAGTTTCTGGTATTAGCGAAAACATTCTGTCCTCTTTCAAGGATAGGCAATCAGTGGGCAGCAAGACACATGAAAAATGGAAGGAACTTATTCAAATCATAATGATGGAAAGAATGTTCTAAAAGAGGAAATACAAGTAGAGTCTTTGCCCCAATTTTTCGTAGAGGAGTTACAAGATGGAATGGAGGGAGAAACTCTGGATGAAGATAATGTTTCTGTTGAGAATTTATGTTCCTTCAGTTCTGAAGTTAGCAGCGCTAGAGAACAAGAAGTGAAAGTTTGCACTAGAAGCGATAGTAATAAAGAATCTCCATTCGAGAAAATGACTGCACCATTTACTTATGAATTTACTTCTGAGGAGATCCATGATGTTTCATTGTTGCTTGGACAGAGGACCTGCTGTGTTGAAAATGTTGTTCCAAATGAAGCAGAGGATACCATTATGAAAATTGAAGAAGTGATATTTGACCTTAAAGGTACCAAAGAAGATGCTCTGGAACTGGGCAGAAAAGCTTCCATTGTTTCAAATAACCTCGTGCTTGGTGATGGCAAAGTTGCAGATGTTGGAAAGAAAGTATATCTCGATGTCGATGTTTCTCCACATGTTACTTCAGGTGATATTTATGATTTCTTGATTGAGGAGGAACTTCTTGGTGTGAAGGACAGTGATCAGAATGTTGTTTCAAATCATAGTGTTAAAGGAGATGAAACTGATGTGGTCCCTATGGCTGTAAATATATGTTCTGAGAGTATTGTTAATAGCTATAAGCTATTTGAGAGAACCCCAAGTTGTTCGAAAAATTTTATGAATGGGAGAAAGTTGGATGAGATGAATATTGAAGAAGGCAAGTTATGTTCTGATGCCTCTTCAAGTAAAACTGAAACTTATTCAAGTAGCGTTGTTTTGTCAGAGCTGAAGGCTTCATCATCATATGGTTAGCGTCTAGCTTATGAAGATTTTATTTAGGAATTTTTGTTAATTTTCATCCGTGAATATCCTTTGCTAATTCATACCAAATACTCATTTCATTTTCTTCCTTTTGGATACCTACAAAATACTGAATTTCTTCCATTACAATGCTAAATTCTGATATGTTTATATATATATATATGTATATATATATATATTTGTATATTACTCTTTGCACTGCAGAAAAACCTAACTTATATTTTTTGTTAAATGCAGGAGACAAATTTAAATCATATGTGCAAAGTAGTGTCGTTAGCAAAGATGCAGAGAGAAAGATGTCAATGGATGGCAAAGTCCATATTCTTTTCTTTAATTAAGGTCACTAACTATTCCACTTCACCCACACTTGCCATATATTCATCCTTGTTTTAAGGCTTACTTTAGGCCATGTTTCCTTCCTTGTTTTAAGGCTTACTTTAGGCCATGTTTCCTTCTTTGTTTTAAGGAATGTCTTTTTCCTTTAACAACCTATATATACTCTTAATTGTATTCTCAATAATAAGAACTCAAGTAAGCATTTGTACAATCTCTTTACTCTCTTCAATTCTCACATCTCTTTACTCTCTTAAATTCTAACATGGTATCAGAGCCGGTTGCTTAGGTTCTTCTCTCGCTTGTAATTTTTCTCGGTTTCGTGTTTCGACGTGTTCTGTATTGTTCTTGGTGAACTCGACGTGAAAGTTTTTTTTTGTTGTTTTTCGGTCTTCTTTTTTTGGGTTGGTGTTGTCGGCACCTCTTATTTTTTTGGTTTGAGCAGTTTCGGCATTCTCGACATCCTCTATTTTCAGAGAGGTGTTTTGTGGCTTTGGGTCTCAGATTTCTCGGTGTTTTTTTTGTTCTCAGATCTCTTTGGCAGTTTGTTTTTTTTCTGCTTTGGGTGGTTTCGGCATTTTTTTTTTGTCAGGCTATTTTTTTTTGCACTTATTTGCAATGGATTCTGCACCTGTGTGTGTCAAATTTACGGGCAAAAATTACTCTACATGGGCCTTTCAGTTTGAAATTTTCCTCAAGGGAAAAGAACTTTTGGGCCATATCGATGGCACATATGTTGCACAAACATCCAATACAGACCAATCGAAGGATGTCGGGTATTCTCCTTCTTGGATTGTGCTTGATGCTCGGATCATGTTTTGGCTTCTTGGTTCGATGGAGCCACATATTGTCACCAACTTGCGTACTCATCGCTCTGCTCAATCCATGTGGACTTATCTGAAGAAGGTTTATCATCAAGATAATGATGCTTATCGCTTTCAGTTAGAGCATGCAATTGCCACCTTTCAACATGGCAGTCTTTCCATCCAAGACTATTACTCGGCCTTTCTGATTCTTTGGACTGACTATACTGATTTTGTTACAGCGGCTGTTCCTGTTGCCACTCTTTCGACTATTCAGCAACTCCACGAGACTAGATGGCGTGATCAATTTCTTATGAAACTACGCCCAGAATATGAATCTATTCACTCCTCTCTGCTGAATAGATCTCTTGTTCCTTCTCTTGATGTTTGTTTTGGTGAGTTACTTCGTGAAGAACAACGTCTTAGTACTCAAACCACTCTGGAGCAATCTTATGGTAGTCCAAGAACTGTTGCTTATGCTGCCCAAGGACGCGGATCGCCTACGCATTCTAAAAACTTGCAGTGTTTTTGCTGTAAGGAATATGGGCATATTGCTGCCAATTGTCCCAAGAAATATTGCTCTTATTGTAAGAAGAAGGGTCACATCATCAAAGAATGTCATCTCTGCCCACAGAATCGTCAGGCTCAAGCATTTCAGACTTCTGTTATTGTACCCTCCGTAGCTCCTAGCTCTTCTTCCAGTGCCTCCCTAGTTTCGGCACCTCCTGCAGCGAATTACTGCACACCCGAAATGGTGCAACAGATGCTAATTTCAGCATTATCTGCAATGGGGTTTCAAGGTAAAAATTCTACCAAACTCTGGTACGTAGACTCGGGGGCCTCTAATCACATGACGAATACTCCCACCGCTCTGTGTCATGTTCGACCCTATGTTGGTCCATCTGCAATTCAGACTGCCAATGGCAGTGCTTTACCAATCGCTGCTGTCGGAGATGCCTCTTCTAAATTCACTGATGTGTTTCTTGCTCCTAAACTTTCCACGAATCTTATTTCTGTTGGTCAATTAGTTGATAACAATTGTGTTGTTAACTTTTCTGGTGATGGTTGTGTTGTACAGGACCAGGTAACGGGAGAGCTGATCGCGAAGGGACCTAAAGTGGGGCGCTTGTTTCCACTATTTTTATCTGTCCCAGCAATTTCTCCAGTTTCGTCTATTAAGTCTCTTGCTTGCAGTAATGTTCCAAATCTGAGTATGGTGCGGCATCGTCGTTTAGGCCATCCCAATACTCAGATCTTATCTCATGTATTGCACTCTGGTTTTCTTGATAAAGAAGAACGTTCTTCTTTATCTCTTAAGTGTGATTCTTGCAAACTTGGTAAAAGCAAAATTCTTCCCTTTCCTTCACATGCTAGTAGAGCTTCTCACTGCTTTGATCTTATCCATAGTGATGTTTGGGGACCTTCCCCCGTTAGTTCACATGAAAAATTTAAATATTATGTGACTTTCATTGATGATTATAGCAGATTCACTTGGGTTTATTTTCTTCGCTCTAAATCTGAGGTTTTTTGTACTTTCACTAATTTTTTAGCGTATGTTGACAATCAATTTTCTGCGACTATTAAGATATTACGCACAGATTCTGGTGGTGAATATTTGTCTACTGAGTTTCAGGAATTCTTGGCTTCTAAAGGTATTATTCATCAACGTTCATGTCCTGCTACTCCCCAACAGAATGGAGTAGCCGAACGCAAAAATCGTTATCTTCTTGATGTGGTACGTACTCTTTTGTTAGAATCATCTGTTCCATCAATGTTCTGGGTCGAGGCTTTGAAAACTGCTACTCACTTGATTAATCGTTTACCTTCCCAAATCTTACACATGGAGTCTCCCTATTTTCGCTTGTTTGCTAAACAACCTAGTTATGATAATCTCTGTATCTTTGGTTGTGTATGTTTTGTCCATTTACCTCCCCATGAGCGACATAAATTATCTGCTCAATCTGTTAGATGTGCATTCTTGGGATATAATGTGTGTCAAAAGGGATTTGTTTGCTATGATCCTACCTTACATTGTACACGTATTTCTAGAAATGTTATTTTCTTTGAAAATCAACATTTCTTTCCTATGTCCTCTGAGCCCTCTTCTTCTACGGTGGTCCTCCCCTCCTTTGAGCAACAATTTTCAGATCTTCATCAAATCAGCTCTCGCTTTAAACCAGGTGTTGTATATACGAGATGCTCTCGCCCACAGTCTCTTTCGATGGCTCAATCGATATCTGATCCTACCATGCTCCAGTCAGTTGCAGCACCTTCAGAACACTTGGTACGTCGCTCTTCTCGAATATCTTTACCTCCGGATAGGTATGGGTTTGCTTCTGCTCTTACTGCTGCATTGTCTAATTTTGATATTCCCATATGCTACTCACATGCTGTCAAGCATGATTGTTGGCGACAAGCTATGCAGGAAGAAATTGCTGCTTTAGAGGCCAATCACACCTGGGACATTGCACCTTGTCCTTCCACTATAGTCCCCCTGGGTTGCAAATGGGTTTACTCCGTCAAGGTTCGATCTGATGGAAGTTTGGATCGTTATAAAGCTCGGCTTGTTGCACTTGGAAATAAACAGGAATATGGTGTTAATTATGAAGAAACCTTTGCTCCTGTGGCTAAGATGACCACTGTTCGTACAATTCTAGCTCTTGCTGCTTCCAATGATTGGCCACTACATCAGATGGATGTCAAGAATGCTTTTTTTCATGGGGATCTTAAAGAGTGTATTTTTATGAAGCCACCCTCGGGATTGTTTCCTTCTCCAAACTCACATGTGTGTAAGCTTCGTCGCTCCCTTTATGGTCTCAAACAAGCTCCAAGGGCTTGGTTTGATAAATTTCGAACTAATTTATTACAATTCTCATTCAAGCAGAGCAAGTATGACACTTCCTTGTTTCTTCGAAAATCAGACATGGGTATTGTTGTTCTTTTAGTTTATGTTGATGATATTGTGATTACTGGTTCCGATTCTGTTTTACTTGGCCAGCTCAAGACCCATCTCTCCGAGTCCTTTCATATGAAAGATCTTGGGTCTCTTACATATTTTCTCGGTCTTGAGGTGCATCGTAGTCCGTCGGGTATTTCACTCAATCAACATAAGTATGCTAGTGACCTGGTCGCTACAGCTGGCCTACAGGAGGCCACTTCTGTTGATACTCCCATGGAATTGAAT
This sequence comes from Bretschneidera sinensis, assembly GCA_023935145.1. Taxonomy (NCBI): domain Eukaryota; kingdom Viridiplantae; phylum Streptophyta; class Magnoliopsida; order Brassicales; family Akaniaceae; genus Bretschneidera; species Bretschneidera sinensis. The sequence continues at coordinate 1,521,002 of JALCZK010000548.1, read as the reverse complement.
GTCAAGCTTCGCAAAGAGGAGGGTGATTTACTTGCTGATCCTAGTTTATACCGAAAGTTAGTGGGCAGTCTTGTCTACCTCACCATTACTAGACCGGACATTTCCTTTGCAGTACAACAAGTCAGCCAGTTTCTTCAGACCTCTCGTCACCTTCATTTGGTTGTTGTCCGTAGGATCATACGCTATGTTCAGGGCACTTCTGTCCGTGGCTTATTCTTTCCTGCAGGCAATTCTCCTCGACTTATTGCTTATAACGACGCTGATTGGGCTGGTTGTGCTGATACACGTCGCTCCATTACTGGTTGGTGTGTGTTCTTAGGTGATGCATTGATCTCATGGAAGAGTAAGAAGCAAGACAGAGTTTCTAAGTCATCTACAGAATCTGAGTATCGGGCGATGTCTCTTGCTTGTTCCGAAATTATTTGGCTTCGAGGTTTGCTTACTGAGCTAGATTTTTCTGCAACTGATCCTACACCTCTACATGCTGATAATACAAGTGCTATTCAGATCACGGCCAATCCTGTCTATCATGAGCGCACGAAGCATATTGAAGTCGACTGTCACTCTATCCGCGAAGCATTTGAAGCTTGTGTTATCACTCTTCCACATGTTTCCACTGACCTACAAATTGCTGATATCTTCACCAAAGCGCTCACTCGCCAACGACATTGCTTGTTAAGCAGCAAATTGATGCTTATTGATCAACCTGCATCAATTTGAGGGGGGCTGTCAATGGATGGCAAGGTCCATATTCTTTTCTTTAATTAAGGTCACTAATTATTCCACTTCATCCACACTTGCCATATATTCATCCTTGTTTTAAGGCTTACTTTAGGCCATGTTTCCTTCCTTGTTTTAAGGAATGTCTTTTTCCTTTAACAACCTATATATACTCTTAATTATATTCTCAATAATAAGAACTCAAGTAAGCATTTGTACAATCTCTTTACTCTCTTCAATTCTCACATCTCTTTACTCTCTTAAATTCTAACAAAAGAAACTTGCATTTGAGCTGCTTATTGAAGATGTTGATCAACAAATTGCTGAACCTCAGCTTAGTGAGCAGGAGCATCACTCTCACCTAGCTTTCAAATATAAGCCCATTTGTGATGATGGTGAAGGATCAGATAAGCAAGATGATGTATCTTCCATCAATCAAGAATATGCTGATAGTGATATTTACAAGGAAAGTGATAAATATGGACAAGGTTTGTCTTTTGGTGGATATGCATTCTTAGTTCGGTTTATGGAGTATAGACAATCATGGTTTTTTTGTCAAATATGAACAACTCAAAAGAGTTTTGTTTATGTACTATTTAATAATACAACTGCTCTACAAAGAAGATTTATTTTTTTTTATCATGAAACTAAATTGCTGGGTTGAACAATCTTTTAAAATCATTCCAAGATATTTAGGTGGTGGTAGTGGGGATGGGGTATTAGGTTCTACATTGCAGTGTATCTATTCTTTGGATTTTTTTAATCTTTTAAAACATATGTTTCCTTTTGTAACAGTTTCAGGTATTTGCGACAACAAACTCTCTTCTTCCAAGGGTAGTCAATTAATGGTCAGTAAGACACAGGAAAAATGGAAGGAACTTTATTCAATCCATGATGATGGAAAGAATGTTCTAAAGGGTAGAACACAAGATGGAAAGGATAATGTTTCTTGTGAGAATTTATGTTCTTTCAGTTCTGAAGATAGCAGTGCAAGAGAACAAGTAGATGTGGAAGCTTGCACTAAAAGCAATGGTTATGAGGCATCTCTATTTGAGGAAATGACTGCACCATGCACTAATGAACTTGCTTCCGAGGAGTTTTATGATCTTTCTGAGCAGATAGGAGAGAGGACCTGCTGTGTTGAAAATGTTGTACCAAATGAAGCCAAGGATACCATTCTGAAAATTGTGGGCATCAGCATTGATGCAGGAGAGAAAGTTATGACTGGTGAAGACAGAGGTACTCTTCTTAATTAGTTTTTTGCACTTAGCTTTTTGAAATCATATGCACCATAGGTTCTTCATTTTAGATTTAGAAGTTATATGCACCAATGTACCTTAATTTATTGTCATCCTTTATTAGCCATGATATTACATACAGGAAACCTCCCTTCTGAGAGGATGAAGTTACTGTAGAAGCAACCCTTAATTGTCGCTCTATCATATTATTTATTATTATTATACCATTCTGATTCTTCATCCATGTATGATAGCAACTTGAAGATAATTTTTCTTTTCCTTCTTGCGTAAAATGCAGAATGTAATCCTATATACAGTATGGACCCCAGCATTGATGATGTGTCAAGGAAAGAGGGAAACCCTTGTTTGTTTGAAAAGCAGTTGCACTCTTCAATGAGAGAACGTAAATTGTTTCAAAAAACAACAATGCAGCACAGCACACATGACATGAAAGAGAATGCGCCAAGCAATAAGGTCGAGGAAATTGGCAATTTGACTGCACCAAAAACATCTAAAAGGCGGCCTCTAGAGGATCTTGGAAGAATTATAAGGTAATTTTGTGGGGACCGAGTGAGACTTTGAGCATATCTCATGCAGTGGTTGTTATTAGAAATGTAGTGATTAAAGAAGACAAAGTCGAGATTGTTAGTAATATATAGATATTTTCATTGTCTGTTTTGATTAATCAGAAGACGAATTGTGAAAGAATCATCTCAATGGTAGATGTGGTTTTGTAATACCTCTTAACGATCAAGGAAAGTAATATGTATGGAGTATTAATTCGAGTTCTTGGTTTTCTAAATTACTACTCCTGTGAATGATTGTGGTTAATTAGCATACTGCAGGTTGCTAATTAGAAGATTTGACTTTATGAATTATGTGAAAGTTTGTATGATGTCTTTATAAACAAATAACCCTCATCCTTTTCTTTCCCTCTCATTTAGTCTCCTCGGTCCCAAATTTATTGTAAGAAATTAGTAATATCAAGGGCGATGGGAAGGCAAACACAATTAGAAGGAAAACCTTAAAAAAGAAAAAAAAAATGGAACACCAAACAAAAAGTGATCGATCTGGTCTATCCAAATTCCTCTACAAGGTCCGTTACATTTTAAAAGATAAAAAATTGATTGATGTTTTAATTTGTATAATATCTTATTTCTTCACTATTCCACTTGTGGAAACGTTGATTTTTGTTGGCTCATCAACTTCCCATTACCAAAACAATAAAGTTTCAGTCTCTTCACTGCCTACGCACAATTGCAAATATAAACGTTTCTAATTAAACATTAAACAATGTAATGATAATAAATGATACAATCTCTATATGAACACCAACATTAGCAAAGTCTGATCAATCTCTGTCCCTAGCTCTCTAAAAAATGGCTGCCACTACTTGTTATAAGTTCATTTGGCTTACTCTTCTTCTAGCTTTGATGATCAATATGGCACCTGTGACTGAGGCAGGAGCAGTACTGAAGCCTGCAGGCACAAGTGACAGTCTTGCGAATCGACTGAAATTGGATGAAGAATCGATGAATTGTTGGGACTCATTGATTCAGCTTCAAGCATGCACTGGAGAGCTTATCCTGTTTTTTCTGAATGGGGAAACTTACATAGGCGAAGGTTGTTGCCATGCTATAGCTACCATTGGACATCAGTGTTGGCCAACAATGCTTCTTACTCTTGGCTTCACCACTCAAGAAGGTGACAGTCTCCAAGGCTACTGTGATCATGAAATTGACCATGAGGATCATCACCATTAATTCCCCACTACTGAAATCTTCATCGGTTCCTTCACCTGGGATTTGGGTTTTTGTTATTTATAAATAAAACTGCTTTTTGATGCTACTTTATATATTACTGAAATCTTAAAATGTTTGTTCCAATACTAAAGTGTTCTTTTCTCCATCATATGGATATTAGCATCTGTGTTTCATGGTTTAATTAAAATGTCTATAATTGAAGTCATTGCAGACCAAGAAGATGGAAATTTTGTTTCACATACCATATAATCACTTTATTTTTTCTATTACTGCTTGTTTTGGTTGTAAACATTAGTGAAAAGTAATGAAACAAGTGATCATGTCAAGGTTTTCAGCCATTTATGAGAAATCACAGACCCACTGCAATAGCAAATTTAATCTTAATTACAACCCATTAAATTACTTTTAAAAAACAATGGCATATATGAGGATAAATTAAAAATACATTATTGTAATTTGACCTTAATTACAAATCATTCTACTAGTATCAAAAGTTTGTATTGTCTTTAAACTTTTACGGTTTAGTCTATGAATTTGTCCAACTCGGTTACCTTAGTATGGAAAATGATGAGTAGCATACGCCAGTCACTTGTGTCTAAAAATGTTTAGATTGTCGTTTGCCTTCATCTTATAGAGGTCGAGCCAAAGTATAAAAGACTATGAATGTGAGTTGTCCTGTTTTGATACTAATGAAGTGAATTGTAAATAAAATATAATCATAACGATTTATTTATAATTTACCTTATAAATAATTTTATATGCCAAATTTTCATTCCATTTTCTTTCCCAGTTAAGCTCTTTGCTTGGAATGCTTAATCATACTGTCGTTCCCCAGCTTTCAACAGATATTTTGTTAGCAAGTTAAAATTAGTAAAGCGATCTTCTTTAGACTTAGGTGGAATATTAAGCAACGAAGAAATGAATTTAAGGAAAGTGATTCATGCTAAGATTTCTTGAAAAATCATGGTATTTACCTGAGTTCCCTCTTTCTTATTCTTAAGCAAATACCCGAGAGGGCTTAGTTGAATACATAATTTATGTTTCGATATTTTGTTTTCATCTTGTTATATCAATAATTCCAAAAATTTCCTATTTCTATCGAATCTTCTGTGACCAAATTTTTTTCTATTCCAATGTTAGAGAATGATAAAATGTGAACCAAAAAAGAAACATTTCTTACTGAGCAAGCCAACCCAACCTAACCCAAGAAAGATTAAGGACAATAATATCAACGTGCAGTTATTTGCATCCACAGGTGATTTAAGCAACCTTTTCATTATATAAGATGGTATAATGAGATAACTCTTGTTTGGGTGTCTTTACAAAATTATTTTGTTTTTTTATAAACTGCTTAGACCAACAGAGCTAAACAAAGGGACTTCGTTTTACTAAACACAACAATTTTTAGCTTCCCAAATGCTTTGCAAAAAAAAAAAAAAAAAATTTAAAAACCATTTTGACAAACACAAACAAAAACTACAGTTAGCCAAATGGTACTTCACTGACATAGAATCAGTTGCTCTAATCATGAGAATTTACAAAAACGGCAGGAACTTCGTTTGCCTAATACAATCGCTTGCGACACTCAGCGGTACCACAGTGGCATGGCAAGGTTTTTATTTTGCCATTGGGACCAATGACACTGTCAAGAGCGTAACCATAGTCGTATGTGAGTTCCTGAATGTAACAATAGTGGCAAATTGTTAATTAAAAATAATTGATTTCGAATGATGAAAGGTAGTGTATAAAAGGAAGTTCATGCCTAGTAAAAAAACCCAAGTTTAAGAAAGAGACCTGTCATCTCATACAAAAGAGTTCACATGTGCAAGGAGAAAATGAGGACAAAGTTTCAATCTAGAGGCCTCTTTGTTTCCTTTACATTAACATATTGCACTAGTAAATGAGATAAAATGTCGTGGAATTCTTAAAAACAAAGATTCAATTTACATCATACTCCCTCCGGTCTCATTTTGTGTCGCAATACACTTTATTCACCCAATTAAATGATTAAATTTTGCAAATGTTAAATCAATAAACTATCCAATACATTTCGAATATATCTTTAGGAGTCCATTTTTTTTCTTCAGAATTTTAAATCAATAGAATATCCAAAAAAAGAGACTCGAAGTTGCTTTGATAAGTCAAATAGTGACACATCAAATAGGATAAGGAATATTAAAAAAGAGCATCCTTCTGGCGTAATGATAGTCTTCTTCAAACTTGCTACTATTATTAAGATATTCAACTTTTAAGTGTGTAATTTTACCACCATAAAAGAACTTCTGTAAGAGTAATTTACCGCTAACTGAAGCTATCAACAAAGAATTCTAAACAGAACTATTTCATAATATTTTGGAGACAAAAGATAAGAAGAAAAGAAAATCATACTAATGGAACCTTACCTGCATAGGAGGAATGCTATCTGCAGCAAATAGTACCACTCGAGCAAGCCTAACATCATGGTGCGAGCTCAAAACACATTGAACGAAAAGGTTAGGCTCACAACTATGATTGATAAATCTGGTAACATTACCAAAAGACCCCGCATCTATGCAAAACTCAGGCTCAGGCTCACTTTCTGGTATTCTCTTATCTATTTTCTCCACTATATTACTTGCAGGTACAGCTACATCACCTAGTCGTCTCTGCAGTGAAAATTGCTTTAAAGAATGATTTTTATATAAAAAAATAAAGAAAACAGATAAAAAATATTGTACAGATCCTTTTCTCGTATCCCTCATTAGTGCCCACCAAGTCATAAAAAGGGGCATTAGAGTTAGGCTCGTATCCTTCACCCAATTCGACCCACACTTGGGTTCTCATGTCATCCGATGAGGGCAAGTGCAAGGAAGTGAACTTGCACGCGAGGAGGCATGTTAAAGTACAAATATGTTTGGCCACTCCTAACAGCTTAAGCTTTTAGGACGATTGATCAGCCAACATTCCTTAACAATTTGGATAAAAATAGAAACAAGTCATTGAATATTATGTAACAAATTAAGCAGGAAGCTTCTCGTAGCTTGCATAATTTGTACTAGTACCTCTCTTCCCCCTATCTCATGCATTGTGTGCCAACAATCAATTTCCAATATGTAGTCATTCTCAGAGACACTGTCTAACTCATTGTTTTTCCTAAGAACTCCAACATATTCACAAAGAGGTGCACCAGAAGGAATAAAGTCCCACGTTCTAACACCCCACCCTTTGTTCTGTGTCCGATAGACCTGTTCAAAGAAAGAGTAACTTAATTAAATACTTATTAAATGCAACGGTATTGTACATTTAAGAAAGAAAGAGAAACACGCTACTGTATATTGAAAATGAACTACTGCTTGATTTTGGTTACATTACCTCAAGCCTATACTTCAATCCCCGCTGAGATGTTCGATTGACACAACTAGGACCACATCCACATCTTGGACCACATTCAAAGACAACATCCCTTGCTTCAATCAATCTGTAAAAGAAAAATGATTAAAGCATTCAAGAAAACGTTTGCAAATGAAGAAATGATACATCTCAAACAACCATCATTGCAAAGAAAATTAAAGATGTCATCATCATAGCGTAGCCAAGAAAAAAAGAGATAAGTCCTATTCTGTATTGATAAGTAACCAAAAGAACATGTTTGTGTATGATTTAATGGAAAGTGTATTTCCCATAAACAGAGTGGTAGAAAAGGACATAAAGAATTATCTTAAAGGTGTAGCATGAAAGAGAGAATGGCTGGAATTCTGCACTTATAAGTAGCCAAAAAGACAAGTTTGCGTACAATTTAAGAGAATAAACAATTGGGATAAAGGCTTTGGTAGGATTAGCTGAGAGGTGTGAAACTGGCAAACATTATCTGCAAAATATTCATCAATTTCTCAAGTTTACACCACCCCACTTGAATAAGTCAAACTCCTAAGCTAAATGTTGTTAGCTACGCCTATCCTTTTCAGACATACTTTTTTTTATAAGTATATCCTTTTCTGCCACACAGATCTATCTAGATTGATAACTTCCATAAGGAGTACTTGAAAAGTCAAGAACAGATAAAAATAAATATCATTGGTGAATGTTTATGTCACGGACATCAGATCCATTGTTAATGTCTCACCTGCCACCATCACTATGCACATACGCGAAGTCACCACCATTAAGTTGAGCGCAAGAACAAGATCTCAAATTAGTGCAGTTTCCTATGCAATTGCATCCAGGGGCATCTGGAGGGATCTTCACATTGTCTGTGACTTGAATAGACTTGATATATTTAAAGCCTACAGTTTGAGAGTCTTTCAATTGACAAATGCAACCAGAAATGGGCACATTAAAGATAGTTAACGAGAATAGGCTAATGAAAGGATTAAAACGATAAACGGAAATTGAATAAAAGCCAGTTTATGCATTCCTCTACCAAACAATAACTTCAAAAGGGTAAAAACATAAGCTGGAAAGAGCAATTCTTAATCAATAGAAAGACATCCATGATAATAATGAGAAAAAATCACTTGTACATTTTTTGTTAGTGTTTTGGGACTTTGGGGAGGGGGTGACTTTTTAGTTGCACACTGTCTGAGAATTATGATACAGGAGACTAGGAGTACCAAAAATACACACACACTTGGCGAAACTCTTTGCTTACATCTCTCAGTTTGCTGTAATTTTTATTTTGTTGCTGTTGTTGCAAAACAAAATTATTTAAAGTGAGATCATAAAGTAGTGCAGGTTTTTAATTATATAATCTGTCAATATAATGTAAATGTCACCCTAACTGGACAGGATAATAGTATGAACTGATTTTTCTTAAAATGGTGAATTATCCAACTCAAATATTTCTTTTTTTTTTTTTTTTTTTTGTTGAGAATACAATTTGTTGTGCTTCAACAAAAACTAAAATGACAATTTCCAGTAAGTGAGATTACTAGCGAATAATATATTGTGCTTACATGTCAAAAGGCCCATTAAATAATTAAAAAATCCAAAAATGTATGCCTCATAGTTTGTGTAGATATTTCTTAATAGTTTCTGCTAACAAATGATCTACTAGCTGTGCAAGTATAAATAATAAATACTACCTCCGTCCCACATATATTGGTATGCATAGAAAAACTAACTCTTTAAAAAGACATAATAATTAATGTTACAACTCATTAAATTATAACATACTTTACAGAAATACCCTTATCTAATACCTAGATTTTATGGTATAGTTGTCTAGAAATATAAATTTAAGGGTTAATTTAGGAAACTAAACTAAAATTGAATTTCGACTTTTCAAAATGGACAAACAATATAGGACATCCCAAAATGAAATACTTGCCAATATATATGTATGGGAAGGAGCGAGTAACAAGAAAGATCAAATCACTCTTATCATGACTGGAAACAAGAACCTTTAAAAATACACAACATATGTACTCAATTCTAGTGAAAGATTAGTTCTTAATAAATAATATTAAAAGTGAACTTGCCTTCAGGTGCAACAGGAGGATCATCATACAAATTGGTAGCAGGGATATGTACATCTTCTTGACCATTTGATATGTCCTTGAATGCCAACCTTAGAAAATAAAATATTTTTATAAGTTCAAATAATGTACCCACAAAAAATGTTTCTCCCACTAATAAATTATTTAATTTGATGGAAGTTCACAAATTTCATACCCGGGTAATTCAAAAGGAGCTTTAGATACTTGTTCACATACAAAGGAAACCTAAAATATGAAATTCAACATAAAGTAAATTAGCAAATAAAAAATGGAAGGTTTTATGCCACTCTTGAAAGTGTCGTCCAACTAAACAAAATCTTAGATGAACGGGTATGATAAACCTGTTAGATACATGAGTGACTGAAGTCCCACGTAAAAAAAGAATACTACCAGTAAAGAGAATCCAAGATGGAGTAGGAATTTGAAGAGTGAGTCCCACATCAGTTAAAAAAAGTTAAGAATTGATACTTCATAGAGGCTTGCTTGAGAAGTTTGACGCTATGATACAAGATTTTTGGGTTGGGCCCACGAATTGGGGCCCAATCCACAAATCTAGCACCTTTGGTGCAGATTCACCAAGAACCCACACGCTCATTTTTTTGAGTGCACAGATTCTTGGACGAGTTTAACCTTTGACCAGCACTTTGACTTTCAAAGGTGAAAAATGATTTCAAAATGCTGAAACCAAGGCTTGAACCCTGGCAAGCCTTGAGGAAGTGCTGACACAAGACCATCAATCCCAACTTTTCCTCGTGGTATGGTTATTCTATTATATTATTTATTATCTTCAAGTATAACGATTTATTTTTTTACCCGTACACAAGAATATAAAAATTTAAATTTAAAAGAAAGTAAATTTTATAAATATATGTATGTAATACATGTATATATATTTTTATATTTATATTATTAAACATAATGCTTTAGGGACGTTTTCGACCTTAATATTTTTTTCAAAATTGACACTTTTGTGCTCTCACTCTCACCCTATGCTCTTGTATCCTACGTTGATGGCTTTTCCTGAGAGAAAGTGGGGATTGCCAAAGAGTGGGGGCTTTGACCCAAAGAATAGGGACTTCATCTCATGAGTGGTTTTCCAACGTGGGGTTGGGTTTTTGTGTGGTGAGATCAAAGATCCAAAATAGAATGCGACAGAGATTTCTTCCTAAGTGTTTATATGATATTCTCTGTCCGGGAGTGTATGGCGTGGTTCTGTTGTATTTTCTCTTCTGTTATAGTGGAGTTCTCTCTCTTATCTATGGAAATAGGCTTAGTTCAGCCGAACCGTATAATTCTTTGTGTTCTTGTGTGTATTTGATTTCAATATTGATGTTTAAGCGAGTGGGCCTGTTGCCACAATAGAACCATTGACAATTCTCCATAGAAAAAAGCATGGTTGCTTGGACCCTTACCGTACCCATGTCAAACACAACACTCCAAATATGGACTCTTCCCTTCAACACTCTAAATCAAAGGAAAACTTACAAAAAATAGATGAGTCTAACACTCAAACACATAACCAAGTTAGAGCAACTCAAAAAAGTATGAGACAAACCTTATATTGGGTTACACCTCCAAGAGCATAACTCATTTTCTAAGACAGCGCTATAACAAGCAAAAATAAAGTAATCATAATAATTCAATGTGTAGCATGCAGTATGTGTAAATGACAAGGAGCATTTGCCTTTTGTATCACTAAAAGAGTGTGTAATTAGAGAGTCATGATTTATAATCAAATAAGCATAAAACTAATGATTTCAAACCTTATTATGATTCGTCAATTTAGGTTGCCCTTTACGCCGCTTTAGACAGAACTTAAAAAAGGTAAATCCAGAAACACCCTTCTCAGGCCAATAATTAATAACCTGCAACAAAGGAAGAGAGGATGAAGGAATAGATGAAGACCATTTAACATAATATATGCATAACTTAAATTTGAACAATTATTAGCAATAGCCTAATACTCCTTTCGTCCCAAAATAGATGTATTTATTTTTTTAACTAGGCTCGATAAATACCATGCCCTTTTATTTTTTCCTTTTTCTTTTAAAGTGTTTTATTTATTATCAATAACTTGGTTTTTGGTGAGGCGTATAACAGGAAAGAAAACTATTAATGCATTGACCTTTTGGTGGTGGACATGTATTTAGGACAAACAAAAATGTAAACTCAAAGATCCTTTATAAGATGAAGGGAGTTCTTATATAGCACAAAATTAGTTGATATGGAAGTATAACATTGTTAATAAATGTGAGTCATTTGGATTAAATTCATCTCCTAGATTAGAAATATGTAGATAGACTTTGCATGGATGCATAAAATTTTGCCCTTAGGAAAAATATTGCACAAAAAGTAAATAAATGAATATTTTTTTGGATAAAAAGTCGATAAATGAATATAAAGTTATTACTATCACTTTAATATGAGAGAGTGAGAGACCACTAAGGCTTTTAGTTTTGAACCTGGAAGTAAAAGCATAAGAATAAAAGAGGAGGAACTAAGTTAAAAATGCATATATGAGACTGTCCAATCTTCAAATTATCAAAACAAGGAAAAGTATTCCTCATCATGTTCTCAAGTATAGGAATGCAAAAAAGTTACTCAAACCAATGCCATGGCAAGAATGAAAATAAATTTCAAATATAAGTACAAATTCAATAATGAGTTGATAAGAAAAAAGTTACACATGCAAACTCCATATAAAACGGAAAAGATATAATAGTGACAGTGGAGACGTGTGACCTAACCATCTATAGTATTACCTAGTCTTTTCAAGAGCTCTTAATGTGAAATTAGACACAACTAGTACATTTTCAAAAGTTGCAAAAAGCTAACATCAAATTCTTCAGAAAGAAGGAAAATAATAATAAAACAAGATATCTATTTTCACCTCGTACAAGCCATCATATGTGTAAACTTTGTGACTCTTATGACATCCATATCCACGGATGACTCTGACTGGTATATTTTGCTCTATATTATTCTGCAAGAAGATTACAACAACTAGGAAGCAACACTTAAAATAACAAACTTGTCATATATGTGTGTGTGGATGGAGGGAAAATTGATTTCTAAAAACAACATTTTTCTTTTTTTTAATAAGTAGAGAGAGAGCTTTACACTATGTGTGCCATATGTGAATTGAAAATTAGACTACACCATACCTAAATAATAAGTATATTTGAAATACTGTTTCCTTTTGCTACCCAAGTAGGGTTTGGGGATGAACCCCATCCTCCTTGAGAAGGGGGAGTGCTGACTGCAGACCAAGAGCCCGCAGTCATTTGAAATCAAGTTAAATTGCTTTAACATTAGAATTTTTTTTAAAAAAGTTACTTACATTAAAAAAGAAAGTATTCAGATATTTATACACATGCTTATGTTTAGAAGTGTTTGAACAAAACTAACTTCCAAGCACTATTTAATAACAAAAGTATAGTGGAACAACAATAGAAAAGAAAATAACTACAAGAATTAGAACTGTTATTTTACATCACAAACCTTAAGAGCCAAATTAACACCACGCAAAACTTGATCTTTGACTTGAAGTTTATTACTAAGCAAACCATTTCTACCTTGTCCTGTGTATACAATTTCTTCGGTCTGGTGAGTATCATCTTCATATTGGCCAGGCATTACAATTGATACTGCAAGTGGGAAGGTATAACCATGATACTTCTTCTGCAATATTCCAAGAGATGATGAAATAAAAATAAGTAAAGTAAAAGGTGGAGTTCACAAAGGATTACAAAGACAAAAATATATGAAAAAAATAAATCTAACCAACGAATAGCAAACATTATGATTATCCTACATCACCTTCTTTGTTAATCATTTTGAGGCAATTAGCGAAAGAGGGTGAAAAAACAAATCACATATTACAAGGTTCACTAGTACTCAGTTTTGATTGGCTTTGATAAATTTGGCCTCAAAGTTCATAAAATCACATAGTATTACGATTTTTTTTATAAGTGAACTATTTTTCAAAGGCACCAAGGAGGTACCAACCATGTACAAAATAACTATCTACAAAAGAACTAGTATGATTTTATACCAAATGATGAGCTAAATTTGTCAAATTTAGAGTTTGTTTTCTAACCACGTGTTTGGATGCGGTAATTGGAGGGAATGAAATGGAAAGTAAAGGGGTTATATTACCTCATCTTGTTTAAGTGATTTTTTGAAGGAGGGAAATTGAAATGGTAGGTTCCTTGAAAACCTCCTTTAAGCTTCAAAACCCCATTTTTGGAGTTCCCCCAATTTGGAGGTTTTCGGAGGTAATGTAATTCTCATTTTTTTTATAAGTAAACTTGTATTAATAAAGCACCAAGAGGGTGCAACTCAAAGCTAACTACTAATTACAACCAAGGAAATCCACAAAATCAAGAAGATCATCATTATTTACAAAAAAAAAAAAAAAAAAAATCCTCTAACCCAAAAATTGAGGGTACTGAACCAAAACTATCCTTCTTATAATTAAAATTGAAAAGAATTTGTGCAACTTTTCATTATAACTTAAACATTCCATTCCTTTCCAACCTTCATCCAACCAAGGACATGTTACATTACTCTCTTCTCCCTTCCTTTCCATTAATTATAACATCCAAACAAAGGGAGGTTAACCACCCCCATTTACATTACTTTTCATTACCTTCCATTCCATTATAATTTGCAAACACACGGTAAAAGTTTCAACATCAATAAAATTGTAAAAGGACAACAATTTTCGTGTATTCTTAAGATTAACATTAAATCACAAAATTATTTTTAAAAATAAGGTCATGTGAGTTAGGCCTTCAAATTGAAAGGTTTTGCCACATGAAAATAGGTCTAACTTGTTTTCAGATAGGTAAAAGAATCCAATATAAGGGCACCAAGGGGGTGCCAACTCTTGTACAATATCATTTGTAATTAGGAGTTGAACTCAACCATCTCTTCTTCATCTACAAAATATAAATGGAAGCTAAACCACAAGTCGTATGAAACCATCTATCTTTGATCAAAAGCATAATTTCTTCTTCACCATCAAACGCCCTCCTTTTCCTCGCACTCCATGCTATCAATAAAAAATAGAGTGAAATTAAAAGGCTATAACTCTTATCAACTCTTTAGACCCTCATATTCCCCTCCATGCCTGGATCTCTTTCCATATTGATTTGGCCCCTACCCACAAAATACCTAACAATGGAAGTGCCATCTCATGTAAATGTATTTTTAAGTGAAATAAAAGCCACTTCAATGTTGTTTCTTTGTGACCATAATTAAATTACAAAAACAACAATCACATGCTACTCTGATTTGGTGACCATCATCCAATCTAGATGCTATATCGTTTCTTGTGATTTTTGATTGACCTCAAACCCTATAGTTACAACGAATAAGCCATTTAGAGCCCATTTTAAAATTGATGATCTTTAACTCTTATTTATCATTCGAAAAATATATTTATCATCACAATCATAGGGAAGCATCATTCTAAATTTTTTCAAATGGTTACCTTCCATATTGCCACGTTTTATCAACTCATATTCAGTGTTTTGCAAGTTGCTACATTTTAATCGAAAACAGTCCATAATACACATGAATTATTGCTAACTTCATTTATTAATTTCACCACCAAAATCTTAGCTTAAGTTTGTTCTAGATTAATACTAATAGAGTCAACAATGTTACCAATCATACAATGTGCAAAGTTACTGCACAAGAAACACAAAACAAAAAAAATTATGGATATAAATTAAATAAATTCATGACCATAAATGAGGACAAAATAATTATTTCTAAAACATCAATTTTGTGGTTGATCATAGATACACTACCAATTTGCCATAGGATGTTCCCATGAAATCGATTCCATTCAACCAGTGTCCATGAAAACCCAAAGCAACCATTTCAGCTCGGGAATAAAATTGATGCCCAACATTTATACCTACATAATATAAGAACAAATAGTAGCTAAAATTTTTTGGTACATACAAATTCAAACATGTTTAAATGAGTAACATAATGCCTCAATTAGACTAACACAAAAAGAGAAATCATATAACTTTAAAATAACTCATTAATAGTCATATAGCTTTCCAACATAATTCAATAATAATAAACCAACCTGCTAGATCGCCAATTTGTCTTTCACGGTATAGAACTTCATTTCTTTTCAACATCTACCAAGAATTAAAAAAGAAAAATAGAAAAATGAGACAAGTCTATCAAAAATGTTATATCATGCAAATAAACTATAATATTCTAATTGTTCACAAGATGGGAAAGAAAGAAAATAAACTATTTTTTTTTCTCTTGACGAGTAACAAATGCATAAAAAATACCAAATTAATAGGTGGAGATAACCCTAGCACAAAGAATGTATACAAGGGAACGCAACTTCAAAATGATTTTCCTGAAAATCAGTCTAGTAGCCTACCATGATAACCAAAAAAAGGAATAACTTGGGAAGTTACATCAAGAAATGCACGATAGTCAGGTAAATGGAAGACTTTTTAAGTAATTTTTTTTTCTACATGAAGTCCAAGCTGGACTAGATATCAATGTGACTTTCAATCCTCAATTCCTAAAGAAACATAGAGCATATGTAACACTATTCTATCATAAAACTCATTAAATACATTTTTCTGATAAGAAAACTCATTAAATACATTTTTCTGATAAGAAATCTCATTAAATACATTTTTCTGATAAGAAATCTCATTAAATACATTAACCTAGACCATGACACCTTTAATCCTTATTTTAAACAATCACCCACAATTTTGGTATGTGGTTTTACCAAGAATTTGGAAATTGAAAAGCTACAAAGCAGTTGAAAGTGACTTAAAAAGAAAAAGCAGTTGAAAACAACTCCTTGAAAGGTTACATATGGTCATTCACCAAATAAACTCATATTCAATTCAACACAGCCAAGCACGGGCATTTCTTCTAATTGAGGGGCTGTTCGTGGTAATATTTTCAGATACCTAGTAATGAGCAGTAAAGCGGAAGATTTCCGCAAATGGTTTTCTCGAAGAATGACGAAACTTTGATGCTTGAACTTTTAACTACTGTTTGTATGATTCCTACACTTTGTTTGTACGGTATAGCTCTGGTATTTGCATGTTTCAGTAGCTAGAATTTTATTGTTTCTTTACCTTGGCATAGGAGCACAACAACGGTGAAAAAACCATGTCGTTTGTCAGGGCAAAAGCCTAGAGTTTATGATGCTTGGAATGAGGCCAAGGAGCAAGTAGAAGGGTTCACTTTGGCTAAACACAAGTCATAAAAAAATTCCCTTAGTTTTTTATAAATAAAGCAAAATGTATAAATCAAGGGCACCAAGGGGGTGCAACCCAATTACAAAAACCTATCTACAAGATAATATCTCAATGAAATCTACAAAATCTTTTTCATTTACAAAAAAGTTCCCTTAAACAAAACTCAAAAGTATGTAACCACCTATCCTTAATGGAGCCTAAGGGGCTCTCCTGCCATCAAAAGCCCTTATATTTCTTTTATACCAAATAACACAAAAAAAATAGAGAAGGGTATCGAACAATACTCCTTCTCCATTTGATTTGAGCCTCTCAAACCACTATAAACTAGGGGTGAGCATGGAACCCGGTTGACCCGTGGACCCGACCTAAACCGATATAATAGGTTGGGTTGGGTTGGGTTGGGTCTTTTTAGAAGTTGGGTTGGGTTGGGTTGAAATTTTTTTGAACCCGGTGGGTTTGGTTGGGTCATGGGTTCAAAATTTTCAAACCGACCCAAACCAGTAACCCAGTCAAACATATAATTATATTTTTTATATATATTGTGTTTATTAAATATAAAATTATGTTTAAATAATTATAGTATAATGAATGAGTAAAATTATATGTAGTAACACAGTCCAAATCCAAGCAACCAAACAGGGCATAGCTTGTTGTAATTAGATAATAGAATGATGGGTATTTTGGGGGAAAAAATTACAATTCACTAAACCTAACCTTTGTGATTGAGAATTTTAGTCTCTTCCCTCATTATCTCTTTCTTTGTTTTTTTGTGGCGGCTGTGGAAGCTTGGTGAGAGAAAGCCAGAGAAAGTCAAAAAGGTATGCACTATTTGTCTATGTATCTTTATGGTTGCTGTTTGATTAGTGTAATTGACATATGGGTACATGACAGTAGCTTCAGGTGTAAACTATATTTTATTGCATCTTACTTGAGACTAAATTTCTTCGCCTCTCTTTGTTCCTACAACAATCCCACCATACTGCAAGATTGGTGTATCAGAAAATCGAGCCTGGTTCATATTAAGCTATGTACTTCAGTACTTGCTGTTTTAACAAGAAAATGAAAATGAGGTCCATGAGCAATTTATGTTAAGCTTCCAATTTCAGTTAACAGTCTAAGAGTAAGTAATAAGGACTCAGATGAACAGTCATGAGCTTTTTGTCTAATGTTTAATTATTTATAGTTGGATTTATTAGAACTCTTTAAATTGTTATCAGATTAAGTGATACACTTGCTGTTAGACAAGAAAAAAGAACAAGAAAAAGATAGATCCATCGATTGATTTGGTTTGCCGTCACAGAACACTGGAGAGGGAGATAAACAACACAGAGAGACAGTCCAGTGTGAGACGAGACAGAAAAAGAAAATGAAGAAGAATAGATGTCGTTAAAAGAAAAGAGTTAGGTACTGCCACTGTATTGGGTTAATGGGTTGGGTATTTTGAGTTATTAGATTGGGACTTGGGACTTAGGACTTGGGAGTTAGGAGGCCGGGCTCACAAAAAAATTGGGATTAAACTTAAATAATTTATTAATTAATTAGACAAAATTGAGATCGAGCTTCAACCTGGGCCTGCTGAATAATCCCTCCGTTTTTTACTTTAAACATGCTTAAAGTTGTTCGAAACATCGCTTACTAGCCTTGTGCTTATTAATTTTCTTTAAGCTTTCATTCACAATTTGTTCTTTCTTAACCAAATTTGAAAAACAAGACCTTTATTTTTTTTCTTTTAAACATAACTTTTATTTGCTATTTTAAATGTTAACTTTTATTTGCTTATTTTTTATACAGGTGTCAAGTGTCAACTGTCAAGTATGGCAGATAACCCCAAAGATTTATCTTTAACTTAAAAAAAAATGCAGCTTCAAAGGAAGAGGTGAGTGACTCAAGCAAAAAACCTTCTAAAAGAACATCAGATGTGTGGGAACATTTTATTTTGATTGAAAGTGAGAAATCGAAAAATACGAAAGCTATATGTAATTATTGTGGACAAACTCATGCTTGTGATAGTAATAATAGTACTAGTACAATGTGGAAACATTTGAATAGGTGTACTAAGTATCCTTATAATATTAAGTGCAAGAAACAAAAGACTTTGTCAGATTATCAAACTATGGCAAAAGGATGGTACTACTACTTTGAATATTTCAGGTGTGGCAAAAAGTTTTGATCATGGAGTATCTAGAACCCTACTTGCTAGAATGGTCATTGTTGATGAATTACCTTGTAAATTTGTAGAACATGAAGGTTTTAAGGATTTTGTTGCCTCATTGCAACCGAAATTTAAAATTCCTTCAAGATTTACGATAGCTAGAGATTGCATGGCACTTTATTATGCTGAGAAAAAAAAGATAATGGATCTTTTGCGTAAAGAATCTCAAAGAGTTTGCCTCACAACGGACACATGGACTTCTGTGCAAAACATTAATTATATGTGTCTCACCATGCATTTTATTGATAGTAATTGGAAATTACATAAAAGAATTTTAAACTTTTGTCCAATTTCTAGTCATAAAGGAGAAGCAATTGGGAAATTGTTTGAGCTATGTTTGTTAGAATGGGGAATTGAGAAAGATTTCACAATCACGGTTGATAATACAACTTCCAATGATAAATCTTTAAAGTATATGATAAAAAGAATTAATCATTGGAATGGAAGTGTCTTGAATGGTGAATTTCTCCATCTGAGATGTTGTGCTCATATTTAGAACCTCGTTGTGAGTGATGGTTTGGAATATTGTAAAGATTCCGTTGGTCGGATTCGTGATGCAGTAAAGTATGTGAGGGCTTATCCGGCGAGGTTTAAAAATTTTAAAAAATGTGCGGAAGAAGAGAAAATATCAACCAAGTTTCTTGTATGACTAGATGTTCCAACTAGGTGGAACTCAACTTATATGATGTTGGAAGCTGCACTTAAATTTCAAAAGGCTTTTGAACGGTTGGAAGAACAACAAGAATCACATTTCTACATTATCTCAATGATAAAAGTCGGGCTCCCAATGAGAATGATTGGAAAAATGCTCATGCATTGGTTAAATTCTTGAAAAGTTTCTATGATGCTACTTTGCGTTTTTCTGGTACTTTATATGTTACTTCTAATTCGTTCTTTAGTCAAATTGTTGGTATTGAATATCTGTTGATTGAGTGGTCAAAAAGTGAGGACCCACACTTGAATATGATGGCTTTGAAGATGAAAGCGAAATTTGACAAGTATTGGGGCGGATGTTGAGAAAATAAATATGATGTTGTTTATGGCAGTTGTTCTTGATCCTAGATATAAACTAACTTACGTGAAGTTTTCTTTTAGTCAAATTTATGAACTTAATGTTGCCTCCAAGATGTTAACAAAAGTATTGAATATTAGTTTATATAAAGCTAATGCACACAACTTTTACTTGTAATATGTGTGAAATTGGTTTTGGATTTAGTATAATATTTTTTTGTTATGTAATATGTATAATTTAATTTTTTTGTAGAAAAAATATATCAACCCGATGACCCAAACCTATTAGAATGGGTTGGGTTGAGTTGAGGTTGGATGGGTTCATAGGTTGGGTTGGGTTGAGATTTTTCCAACCCGGTATAAATGGGTTTGGTTAAATTTTTAGGCTAAACCGACCCAAATCGACCCATGCTCACCCCTACTATAAACCCACACTTCATCTAGAATAGAACTAGTGGCCACCCATTAGAGGCCAACTACACTTAAGAGCCAACTCCCATAACTGTTTAGAGAATGGACACCCCAAGAGTGATTAGACAAATTCGGCCTCCTCTTTACAAAGGAAACATCTATTGCCTAATACTTTTCTTCTCCTATGAAGGTTGTCAATGGTAAGAGTATCACCCCAGCAAGCCTCCCAAGTAAAGAATGCCAGCTTCAAAGGAGTAATTTTTTTCAAATCACTTTCTACAGAAAATTCTCCTTGCCCTTCAAGGACACAATTCATAAAAAAAATTCTTAGGGAAACAGAGGAGTACTTCATGGAATTTTGGAATCCCAAGGTGGTTAAGATTACAACCATTGTGGAGGAGCCCTATCGGTTACTGCACTAGCTAGTGATGTGGTGTTAGGGGCTGAGAATCCTAACAATGCAGTCCTCAATGAAGAGTCTTTTATTTATAAGTACTTTTTGATGAAGAGTCTATGGGTTAAAATGATGAAATTTTGGCCAACTATTTGGTCAATTTTCTATTGGGGTGATAGTGACTTTGATTTTTGTTTACTTGTTCAAAGTCAGAACAATTCATATTTAGGTGATCAACACAAAATTTTTGTGTGCATACACTCACTTATAACACATGTTGATAAACAGATATGCTATAATCCTAGAATATGTAAATTTCTAACAAAGTGAATTCTTGGAAAGTGTGTTACAACTTTATTTGTAACTATTAACGTATGATTTTATATTGAAAATGGATGGGACATATGTTAGTAAGAGTATAGTACTGGATGTTTTCCATTTGTAGGATGGGGTATTTTCGATAAAAAGGGAAAAATATGTCAGATAACCGGTACTCTTCTTAACTAACCAAGCGCAATCATCTTGCATTTCGGTCGGTAATCGGATTGTAGTATTCCAAATACCCTAGGGTAGTATTGCATCCCACAAACCAAACAACCTAGAGTGTATTCATACAATTGTATGAAGACCAAAAATAAAGTGTATTTAACCTATGTTACTCGGACTCGAGTACGGGTGCCAAATGCGGGTATGTATCTAAGCGTTTGATTCACCAATACTTGGGAATACGACCTAAAAGGGTCGAAAAAGTAGATGCAGGTATGGGGACTCGTTAGATATATATTAATGCTAAGATATTTGTTTTTCCTTACACATTTTGGCATCATCAAAGTGGAGGCCAAATGCTACAATTTTAAGAAAAAGGAAGAATAAGTTAATTTTGGGCTTGGGGCTAATTTCTTTTAAAAGGGAAAAGGGAGAAGGGATTGATTCAGGACGTAAAAGTATTTATAAGGCACTTGGGGTGAAATAATTTTCTAATTAATGGGCCTATTTCCTCCTATTTGGAGGAGTTTAAGAAAGATTGGGCTTATTTTCAAAGTGGAGGCCAGATGCAACTCAAGCAGGGTGTTTTAGGAACTGTTAAAATATCTCCTCCTCCTTATGATGGGAAAGTATAGTGGGCTATGGTAAAGTTTCTCGACTAAACCTTGCCCAAACTCATGCCAAACATATTTTCATTATACCCTTCATTAATGGAAAGAAGCAGAAAAACAAGGACTTTTAAAATCTTCCTTGATATGTTTTATTCTTTTCCCCAACATTTCACTTAAGGAAAAATGCATACCATTGTCCATAGCAACAAAATCAAGGTTGCTTATGTTTTATATATGATCAAATACATGAAAAGTGGTACGCATCAGAGGGCAGAAAAGGCACCCTTAAATATATTGATCAAACTAATATTGTGTTACTTGAACTCTGGTACAAGTGTCTTATATGGCTACCTGTCCGACACTGCTACTAGTCTATTTTTGTAGATTTTGATTTGGAGGGTCCAAGAGTCATAGGCAGATACATTTCCCATACATGTCCGTCATAGGTTCTTCAAGAAAAATAAAGTTGTAGCGACAAAACTACTATAATCATCAATAGTATGCTTCCTTTTCTAGAAGAAAAAAAAGTAAAAAGAAAAAAAATTGATGGTCAAGATCCTTACATTGGTTTTCCGATCATTTGCAGTTTGTGTATCGCTAATTTCCACCTTGCATCTCTTCTCCTCTTCCTGGGTTCAAGCATGGATAAGCCATTATGTGTAAATTACATTACACCATAAGAGTATATGAAATGATGAACTTGCAAACTGAACAATTCCGTAGAAGTTAAATGCATTTCATTTATAAATTAAAAATGCCAAATGGCATGCAGTCCATGCACAAGGCAAAAGGTAATTGGTGTGCCTGACTGAATCAGAATATCTTATTAAATTTAAAAGACAAGTTGGTAGAGTTTTACTGGAAAAGTAAAGACAATTATAGTATATATCAACAATATTCATAAAAAATTATGTAGGTGCAAATATAAACCAAATTGTTGCTTTAATGAAGTTTTTCTTTTGCTTTTTAATAAGTGCTTTATGAAGTTATTCTGCAATAAATCATTCATCATACATTACTATTATAGTATTATGTTATTGTATCTAAATCAGTAATAAAAGATTTAAGTTATTGACATGCTGATCTAACTCCAAAGTTTAGATATCGTTACTTTGATTATAAATGTAGCAAAAACAAAAAACAAAAAAAAAACAACAATGCATAATTTAAAATCTAATAGATTCATGAGAATAGTTAATGTATCCAGAAACATTTTCAATAGTAACACAACACTCACAAAACATCACCACGTCACCGTGCTTAAAGAATATGGAGTAACTGTCTAACTGATACAATAAACATTCTTTAGCTATTTAAGTTTCAGTAAACAAGACAATGAACAGACAATTTTTTGCGCAATAAGAGATTCTTATGAACTATGATCACCTGAACAAAGTGGAGATGATGCATATTGAACAACCTCAATGTCTCTTTCACCCTTGCAAACGTACTTTTACGAGGAGAATGGGCTATAGAGAGATCATTGTTTTGTAAATCCACAACCTTTGTTTCGCCATTCGTAGTATGTGTAGAACCACTAACAAGGTCAGTTTTGCAACCATTCTCTTCTGCAGATTCTCTAGCTACCTTAGGTGGGCAGTCTTGCTCCGAATTATCAGTTTTGGATTTTTTTTTGCAGACATTATCTTTGGAAGAATCCAGTAACCTCTTTCGAGCATCACCATAATATGGTCTCTTGGCATCACGTATGTTCTGCAGTCTCAGGCTGCCTCTTCGTTGCACAGCCAGGTCAATTTTGCAACCCCTCTCTTCTACAGATTCTCTAACTACCTTAGGTGGGCAGTCTTGCTCCATATTATCAGTGTTGGTTTTTTTCTTGCAGACTTTATCTTTGGAAGAACGCAACAACCACTTCTGATCATCACCATAATATGATCTCTTGTCATCAGGTATGCTCTGAAGTCTCGGGCTGACTCTTCTTCGGACCAGGTCAATTTTGAAACCATTTTCTTCTACAGATTCTCTAGCTACCTTAGGTGGGCAGTCTTGCTCCAATAACCTCTTACGAGCATCACCATAATATGGTCTCTTGTCATCAGGTATGTTCTGAAGTCTTGGGCTGCCTCTTCGTTGCACAGCCAGGTCAGTTTTGCAACCATTCTCTTCTACAGATTCCCTAGCTACCTTCGGTGGGCAGTCTTGCTCCAATAACCTCTTACGAGCATCACCATAATATGGTCTCTTCTCATCAGGTATGTTCTGAAGTCTTGGGCTGCCTCTTCGTTGCACAGCCAGGTCAGTTTTGCAACCATTCTCTTCTACTGATTCCCTAGCTACCTTAGGTGGGCAGTCTTGCTCAAATAACCTCTTACAAGCATCACCATAATATGGTCTCTTGTCATCAGGTATGATCTGAAATCTCTGGCTGCCTCTTCGTTGCCCAGCCAGGTCAGTTTTGCAACCATTCTCTTCTACAGATTCACTAGCTACCTTAGGTGGGCAGTCTTGCTCCAATAACCTCTTACGAGCATCACCATAATATGGTCTCTTGTCATCAGGAATGTTCTGAAGTCTCAGACTGCCTCTTCGTTGCACAGCCAGGTCAGTTTTGCAACCATTCTCTTCTACAGATTCTCTAGCTACCTTATGTGGGCAGTCTTGCTCCGAATTATCAGTGTTGGTTTTTTTCTTGCATTTTTTCTTGCAGACTTTATCTTTGGGAGAATGCAACAACCTCTTCCGATCATCACCATAGTATGATCTCTTGTTATCAGGTATGTTCTGAAGTCTCAGGCCAACTCTTCGTTGGACAGCCATTGATGCAAGAATTCTGCATTTGAGAATTGCCTTATGATTAGGATATAAATTTAAAAAAAGAAAGGAAAAGTGAAGATCCCTCTAGATGTCCTTTCTAACCTGTTTCTGCTTTTGAAAGGCAAAAAAGGAAATAAAAAAGAAGATCAAGAGACACAAATTTCTGCTGTCTCTCAGAATTTCATAAGAATAGCATCATGGTAACGGTTTATAAGTAAAATTTAAGGAAAATAATAGAAAGAAATATTTTACAACAATAATAATTATAATTATAAGAGAGAGATCCCTGTTCCCAAGAGGTAAAACAACATCAAGCCAAATGCTGCAGATTGTTCAAACAACATTAATACAATTCACCAATTTCATCATCGTTAGCACCAAGCCCTAGAGTTTTCTTTTTTTAAAAAAAAAATAAAGAACTGACAGTGTGTTATCAGTCTTCAGCGTAAACGATCCCTTCCCTTCAATTCCCATTCCCCAGAAAAAAAAAAACATCAAGTTCTATTTATCAAAAAAAGAAAAAACACCAAGTTTTATAAATTATTTTCTAAAGCAATAATTTGATGACAAACATGGAACAAGATTACATAGACCAAAATTTACAATACAGAAGGAAGTAAAAAATTAATTTTTTTATTATAAAAAAGGCTATTGTATCCCTAAATTGAGCCCGTGATCCAAAACCTATTCTTGAAAGAGAAAAAAGAGCTACATTGATTAATGCAACATAAAAGACGCTGATCGCTTTCCGATTTCCGAAGTTGTGTTCGAGATCAAGACAAATCAATGGGCACAATGAATAAACTCCTTAACACCAAATATAAGAAAGAATGCAAGAAAGAAACACGTACCAGTCAGTACACTGACGCAAAATGGGTAATTGAGCTGCGGCTGTTAACTTGGAGAGGACAATGTCAGAGACCAATAGAGCCTGTTGATCGTGGGGCAAGCAGAAGTTTAGGGTTTACGAAATAGGAGTATAGGAAAGGTAAGTTTTAAAGGCGCAAGCGGCGGGAAGATGAAAACAATTGGGAGTTCCCTTTGCTGATTTTTCTCTCTTATATATCCATGTTCTGATGGTTGGGTACTCCGGCGTCTTGAAAAATTGTCAATTTGTGGGACATTCATTTCAATGTATTGAGACCCATATTTGGGCGGATCCCAACTTATTTTCCTGATTTATTCTTCATTTTTACGGAAATGAATGGGTCCTTGCACTTTGTGTGGGTCCCAATTTTTTTTTTTTTTTATGAGTGGGTCCACAATTTATTTACGTAACAATGTAATGAATAAAAAAGCACATACTTTTATAATGCTAAAAAACCTTGCTATTATTATAACTTCCCATTAAATATGTAAGGTAATACCTCAATTATGTTTTTAAAATAAAAATGGGTAAGCATGTAGGTTAATCTACATATTAGTTGGAGTGAGTCCAGCAAAGTGAATCTAAAATAGTTTTCCAAAATACCTATGTTAAAGTCGAAAGTAAAAACCACTTTACATTTTGTGTCATGAAAATCTAGGTTTAATACTAACAAACATCTATGAAAAACTTCAATTATTCAAACAATGAGATTAAAAACCCATAAAATATGTATGCATTTATTATTGGTTCAGTAAGGAATATATTATTTAGGTAAAGAAAAAATTCATTGTCCGATCAAAGACTAACACATAACACAAGTGATGAGAAAAAAATAAATGCTTGTTTAAAGGTAAAAAAAAGGTAATTTTTTGTCCAAAGATAAAAAAAAGGTAATTTTATATTCTTCAAGGGCAAAACAATAGTTTCCTTCAAAGAGATGAAAATATAATTTTATTCCAAAATTCTTATCAAAAGAGTAATACCAATGAGACGACGGGAAGACGATAGATGATCCAACCAGACAAGAAAAATAGCAAATTACAAGGATCTTATTTCCATAATAGATTCAAGATATTGCATAGAAGCATGTGATAAAAAGATTGTGTCTCACATGAACCAAAATTTTAGAAGAAAAAAATTGGTAACTTGTTAATCCTTCATTTCTCAGATTTTCAAATATATCTCATATGAATTTTTTGGCTTTGTGTGAGACAGGATACGTCAATTTCTATATGGATATTGATTAAATCAAAAAAAAAATATATCCTCTTTTATGTTTTCCTATGTCAGACAAATCACTTCATGAAAATATT
This sequence comes from Bretschneidera sinensis, assembly GCA_023935145.1. NCBI lineage: Eukaryota > Viridiplantae > Streptophyta > Magnoliopsida > Brassicales > Akaniaceae > Bretschneidera > Bretschneidera sinensis. The sequence continues at coordinate 1,494,461 of JALCZK010000548.1, read as the reverse complement.
CTCTACTTTGTAACATTATTATTATTTATTGTATTTATATTAATATAAATTAATAGAATATTGATTTATATATAGAATTGTTTCCGTGAATGTAAATGACGAATTAAAAACTTAAACGGAAATGTAAAAGATGGAAAGAGTCATACCATTTCATCATATTGATGTTGCAATATTTTTTCTAAATTGAACAGAATATAAGAATCAAAACTTAGAAGCGTGAATTAATTACTATTTTTAAAGTTTTATTCATTCCCACTTGAATAAACAAGTTTGCTATGGATACAGACGAATAGTCCTCTAGGATACAAACGAATAGTCCTCTAGGATACAACTAAGTCTCTAGGTTGAAGTCTGTAGAAAACAAAATCTGAAGAACTTCTGATTTAATTCTGCTTTGAAATACTAAAATATTATGGCAGAATTTTTGAGAGAAAAAATAGAGAAAAATATTTTTAAAAAAATTGAATTGTATTTTCAAATGGAGAGTGGGGGGTATTTATAGGTGTAAAAGCACATCTTCAAATGGTTATGGAAAGTTGTGTTTCTCCAATTGGAAAGACATGATTTTTCTAGATTTAATGAGAGCCTTACTATCATGTCTGTTAGTTTTTAACAGACCAGATCGTGGATCTTCAACCAGAAAGGAAAATGCCTGATTGTCTGTGACAATACTTTACTATAATCTAGGAAATCAGAATCCTGAAAATTGAACTCTCCAAATGATTTTTCTGTAGTTACTTATGACACAAACTGCATAAAGCAATGACCCTAGCTGAATGGTCATATGTCATAACAATCTGAAGATCACCCTATTTTACTGTAAACAATCTTTGAAGGAAATTCATACAAATGCATTGGCACTGAAAAAAGCAAGCTGCAAACAGCAAGAAAAGAAAAACCACTTTAATGAATAACTACTGTTCTTTTTTCATTTTCTTCATTGCCTTCTAAATGGTAAGAACTAAACTAATGTTACAATTTTGATGAGCCCAGATCAGCTAACAGCTGACCCATTACTTGCTCCAGAATCAGGTTTCTCTGTTTGTCGAATAACAAAGTGATCAACAATTTTAACAGTATTAACTGGGTCCTGCTGAGCAGCAGCTGCGCACCATTTGCTTGGAACTTTTCTGTGGTGGCTCATCTGATGCGTCTGTTTAGGCTCCGCATATCCAGCTTCCATTCCTTCTGTACCTACATGTCAGACTGGATTAATAAAATATCAACAGCACTCATATCTCAAATCCAAGTGCTTAAGCTCCATATTGTCATTATTCATTTTCACTGTAATTAACAAATTTTAAATTTCATTAGCTATTTCAGATTAAAAAAAAAAGGCATTTCAAACTGAATGAATATTGTATATGTGACAAACTAATACATTCTTATAAGCTTTCATAATCTCTCCATATTAAATCTACACTTGGTTCCAAGATCCACCACAGCAATAGTCAACCTTTGGTGTTGTCTAAATTTAGAAACCGTCAAAGAAAACAGTTAATGAAGCCAGCAAGCATTCACCAGTAGGGTAGTCCAACCTTAATTCGTGAAAGGTGGGAGATTTTTGTACCATTTTATTCAAGTTAGGGGATTAGATGTTCACTTGGAGACTAATCTGTCTAAGAATAAGGACTCTGTATGATCCAGAGAACCTGTTATGCATTGTAAAAGGAATTGAATATGCCTTAATACAGTTGACAGAACATCTTCCAGTGTGCAGTGCTTTTAATGAAGTATACATGAACCAGTATGATCAGCTATAAACAAATGGAGCATCTCTAGGTAACCTGGATATTATCAGAACGTCTCAAGGCAGTTGCATGCATATCATGTTTCTCAAAATCTGTTGGAATCAAAAGAGGCCAGAGTACAAATGGAGCATCTCTAGGTAAACTCGAATGAACATTTCTAACAATCATAGCAGCAAGAACAAGAAATGATTGCAAGCAAAAGATGGAAAAACACAAAGGTAAATCTATGGAACAAATGCTTGTAAGACCAAAGTTTAGGGGGGAAATGTCCTACACATCAAAAGCAAAATATAAAAGACAGGATCTGATTGTTTAAAACATTCTTACTGCATCATTAAGAGAGATATATTTAGAAAATTTACGAGAGTGCATAGAGGTAAACACAAAAGAATTTAGTATACCCATATCAAAAGAATAGTAAATATAATGAATTCTTTTATGGTATTCACATCTTTTGTTTCCTTCTTCAGGACCAAAGGGAACAAAGACAAAACCAAGACTAAAATAGAAAAACAGAGCTTAACTTGCTCATGAAGTTGATCATATTCCACACAGCCACTGTGCCGACTCCATCACCAGTGAAGAAAAGGTGATTTGGACTCATCTTGATCAATCAAACTTGGTTCTGACCAAATAGCAAATGTAACTAGTTTTTTTCCTTATTTTGAGACAAGGCACCTAAATTTTGACTCGTGAATATAGCCTTCCCCAGAAAGAGATTGTTTAGTTTAAATAAGTTTTACTACTGAATTCAAATTGTATTGACAAAGATGTAGGAATTCTACAACTATTTTAAGCAGTTTTTAATCCATACTTGAATATCTCTTTCTTTATATTATTTTCTTCATTTTTTAATGAAATTTATCAGCAAATATCTTCCCTTTTCCCAATTGAAAATGTAAATCAGCAACAAATTAAATATAGCTGCAAATTCTGACCAACTGAGCTTTATAAATTGGATTTTCTCTGAGCTCAAACTAACCATGGCTGCCAAACAAGTTTCAGCATGTTTACTTACACTAGTTGTGATCTCCTTACTACTTATTCCTGTGCTAGCTATAGCATCAATCAGGGTTAAATCTTTGAATATAATCAAGAAACTGAACCACAAAGGTCCATATATTGGTCTCATCACAGTTTATCCAACTGAAGAGGATGCATTTTTCTCAACTGGGGCTTTGAAACCTCATCCTACACACCCATTTGTGGATCTTTCAGGTATGTATTGTCTCCATTAAATCTCTTGTTAAGTTTGTTGATATTGGATAAAATACTACTGGATGTTGCAAGAAGAAGATTTCAGGTTGGAAGAAGGGTAGTCCAACGGAAAGAAGAAGAAGCATTAAACTAAACAAGCTACTATACATTATGTTTAATCCATCAGATGACCTAATGAATGTTTCCCCCTTCTCTTAGAAACCAAAATTTGGCATCTACCTAAATCATATACCTCAAACCCAACACTGCAACCATAACAAGCATAACAATCAATAGCTCCAAATCTTACCCAACCAGTATTATATAAACAGAAAAAAAAAAAACAAGGTCATGTTACCAATACAGATTAATGGGCAAATCCAAATTACCTGAAGGGAAAAGAACCTAGGAGAGTTGAGCAAACCGAAAGGGCTCAATCCAAGAGGCACAGTGAATAATGGAGACCTAGCAGCAACCGCCAAATTCATGGGCATGCTCTGCTTAAAATCCTAACTGTTCTCACCCCCATCTCTCAGACCCACTTCCTTGCAAGAATTATCCATCGAATTGGTACTCAAGAATATTGGTCCAGCCCCTAGAGAAGCCATGGCCCCTGCCAGGAGCTGAGAGAAGGACCTGTACTCTTTCTTTGCCATCCAAAATGGAATGACGGCAGCAGGCTAACGGTCACCTTTTGGGTTTCAGTTGTATGGGTGGTAGAGAGGAATAAATCGCGATCTGTGAGAGAAGAGGAAGAATCAAAGTACAGAGAAGAGCAAAGAGGAAATATGGAGAGAGAAAAGGGTGGAAGGAGTTGCAAAGAGAGGAGGAAGATGGCGAGAAAACTTTGGAGAAGAAGGGGCTGGGATGCACCTTGATTCTGAAACCAACTCAATCGAGAGAAGAGAGAAGAGAGTAGAGAGCAGAGAGTCGTGTTTTAGGGGCTGAGAAATGAAAATAAACACTGAAAATGCCAAATAACAGCGTTATGAAATCAGTGTTTGAACAGCCATAATTACAAAATCGTGTTAAAAAATTGTTTTTGAACACTATGTCTCAAACAAGCTCAGTAGTGTTTGAAAAAGATTTTCAGTTTTTGAACACTGAAAAAGGTTTTTGAAAACTCTCCCCAAACAAGTCCAATAAGTGTCCATCAGAAATCTAGAAGTTCAGGTGGGCCAACTAGCAATTATAGTTTCTGGACGTGCACAAGGCTCTCTTCCGAGCAACATAGAAAAAAAAAATCCTAAGGAGGATGTCAAGGCCATAACACTAAGGAGTGGCACACAATTGAATGAGCCAAAATCTAAAAAAATCACTAATCAAGAAGGCGGGAAAGAAGAGACCATACAAGAGGAGAAGCTTGTTTCAGAAAAGAAGTCTACTGGTAAAGGTTTGATCGATTCTAACTCTGAAACTAAATATATGCCACTGATAGACGCTTAAATATACATATTTAAGCCCCCTTATTTACACTTGTTAGATCCTTTATTATGTTAATTTGGTATCTTTTACTCCATTTGTGTGTTTTACATGTTTTTATAGGGTCTTGGAGAAAAAGAAGCAGTTTTGGCACTTTAAGGAAGAAATCTAGAAGCCCTGGAGCACTTTCTGGACAAAGTGCGATCGAGCGCACATGCAATGCGATCGAGCGCACATACAATCGTGCGCACACTTGTAGGATCGAGCGCACACTGCGATCGAGCGCAAGGACACATGCGATCGAGCGTAAGGACACATGCGATCGAGCGCAAATGTACAGGCGTGAATAGTAAACTGCAAAACCCTATTTTGGAAATAAAGGAGTTTTGTGTTTTAGGAAAGTTTAGAAACTCATGAGTCTATTAGGACTTCTCAAAGACCTATAAATACACTTGTAACTCACACACAAAAACACACCCTTAGATAGTAAACACTTTTCTCTTTTCTTTTACTTGGAGTGGAGAGCTTGGGAGAGAATTGACGCCTCTTCTCTCGGGTTTATTCTTCTCCTTTATGTTTAGTTTAATTATGTTTACTTCAGTTAGTATGTGTAACTAACTCTCTTATAGGGCTCGATTGAAGCCCTAGTTATGCATTCCCATATTTTTATTCATTGATTAAATCTTTGCATAGCTTATTATGTTACTTAACTTGATTAACACCTGTGCTTATTTACATTCCTCATATGTATGTGTAAGGCCAACGTATGCATGTGGTATGGATAGGTTAGTTAGATCAATTTGGATGACCGAGTCCTGGGTCTAACATTAGTAACAAGGGACCATCTTATCCGGATACCCGGGTTAATCAACATGGGAAACCGGGAGTAGATACCATGCCCTAGGTCTCATGTGGTTGTCGATTTCCACAGTACCTATGCTTTCTTAAGGAACAACTCAAGCAGATACCATGCTGAATCCCTTAAGGAAGAAAAGAGTTAGAGTAGATACCATGCCTAACTCGTTGCTTAGGGAAATCAATAGCTTAAGGAGTAGATACCATGCCCTTAGGTTGGCAACCAGTAGGTACACATAATATGGCTAGAGCACTGATACTTTATACAAAATCGGGAATGTATGACTAGTGGTGGATATCAAAGCCCTATGTCTTTATTATTATCAAATCACCCTTCAGTTTATTATTTCTATCTTTTTACATTGCAATTATAATTCTAAATCAAACTTTACCAATCCCTGTGGAGATGATCTTGCATTCGCACACTATGCTACACTATTGACCTTGTGCACTTGCAAGTAAAACAAGTGCGATTATTCACCCATTTATTTAGGTATATTTTCGCACAACAGCCACCTCTTCCATATCCTCAGAAATTTAAGAAAAAAAATTATATAAACGATTCTCAAAATTTTTAGAGATTTTCAAGAAATTGCATATTAACATTCCATTTGCAGAGACTTTATCACAGATGCCTAGTTACACTAAATATTTGAAGGAAATTTTGTCTAACAAACGGAAGCTTGAGGAACATGGTACGGTAATGTTAACTGAAGAATGCAGCGCCATACTACAAAACAAGCTACCTCTAAAATTGAAAGATCCAGGGAGTTTTACTATACCCTGCACTTCGGGAAGTTCATTCTTTGATAAAGCTTTATGTGACCTTGGTGCAAGTATCAATCTTATGCCTCTTTCAATTTTCAGGAAACTTGGATTAGGAGAAGTCAAAACAATGACAGTGTCGTTGTAATTAGCTGATCGATCGATTAAGAGACCACGGGGAATTACAGAAGATGTACTGGTAAAGGTTGATAAATTTATATTCCCTGTAGACTTCATTATTCTCGACATGGAAGAGGATTGTGAGGTACCTCTTATACTTGGACGTCCATTCCTAGCTACAGGGGGAGCCTTAAGTGATGTACAACAAGGGAAATTGATTTTAAGAGTCAATGATGAGCAAGTAGTTTTTGATATGTAAAAAATTAAGAAATATCCTTCTAACTTATCTACTTCTTTTTGTTTTCAAGTGGATATTGTTGATAACCTCATTGAGGAGTTTCAAGAGAAAACATTAAATGAAGATACTTTAGAGAGATGCATCATGGAATCAGGAACTACTACCAATGAAGAACTCATCATCCAAGAAGAAGAAAGAAACTTGGAGTCTGAAATAGGAAAAGAAGTGCTAGAAGAACCAATAATAACAACTAAATTGAAAACTTTACCTGCTCATTTGAAATATGCTTAGTTAGAGAAAAATATTTTTCCTGTTATAATATCTTCTTCGTTGACAGGAAAAATGAAAGAACGGTTGTTGGAAGTCCTAAGAATGCACAAAAAGGCTTTGGGGTTGACAATAGCAGATATCAATGGAATTAGCCCTTCTATTTGCACCCACAAAATTCTCATGGAGAAGAACTCCAAGCCTACTGTTCAACCACAGAGACGCTTGAATCCAGCAATGCAAGAGTTTGTTAAGAAAGAAGTAGTAAAGTTGCTTGATGCAGAAATTATCTATCCCATTTCCGATAGTGCTTAGACTAGCCCGGTACAAGTGGTTCCAAAGAAAGGTGGGATCATTTTTGTGAAAAATAATAATAATGAATTGATCCCCACTAGAACTGTGATAGGTTGGCGTGTTTGCATTGATTATAGAAAGTTAAATGATGCCACAAGAAAAGATCACTTTCCTTTACCTTTTATTGATCAAATGTTGGAAAGATTAGCAGGTCACAGGTTCTACTGTCTAGTTGATGGTTATTCGGGATATAATCAAATTCCCATAGCACTCGAGGATCAAGAAAAGACGACATTTACATGCCCTTATGGCATGTTTGCATATAGGAGGATGCCCTTTGGTCTCTGTAATGCACCCACAACTTTTCAACGTTGCATGATAGCAATTTTTTTTGATATGACCGAAATTTTTTATAGATCTTCATGGATAATTTTAAACTATTTGATCTAACCTTCGACGATTGCCTTCATAATCTATCTTTGGTCTTGTAGCGATGCGAAGAGACGAACCTTATACTGAATTGGGAGAAATACCATTTCATGGTTCATGAAGGGATAGTGTTGGGGCATAAAATATCATCTAAGGGTATTGAAGTTGACAAGGCAAATGTGGATGTAATAGAAAAACTCCCACCTCCCACTTCAGTCAAAGCCATCAGAAGTTTTCTGGGGCATGCAGGATTTTACAGGAGATTCATTAAAGATTTTTCAAAAATCTCTAAACCTCTTTCTAATCTTCTTGTAAAAGATGTGAAGTTTAACTTCTCTAATGATTGTTTGCAGGCATTTGCTACATTAAAGGATAAGTTGGTGACCGCCCCTATTGTGGTAGCTCCAGATTGGAGCCTTCCATTCGAATTAATATGTGATGCTAGTGATATCGCAGTTGGGGCAGTGCTTGGTCAAAGAACAGATAAGGTTTTCAGGATAATTTATTATGCAAGCCGCACTTTTACTGGACCCCAACTGAACTATGCTACTACTGAGAAAAAACTTTTAGTTGTTGTATTTGCATTTCATAAGTTTCGATCCTATCTTATTGGATCGAAAGTTATTATTTATACTGACCATATAGCTTTGAAGTATCTTTTAGTGAAGATGGACGCAAAACCAAGACTGTTGAGATGGATTCTCCTTCTTCAAGAATTTGATTTAGAAATCAAAGATAAGAAGGGGACCGACAATCAAGTGGCAGACCACTTATCAAGGCTCGAATGATTGGAAGAGACTAATATTAGCATTAACAAAGAATTTCCTGATGAGAAAATATTTTCTATTTCTTCGTTTAATTCTGTTTTGTCTGTGTCTGAGACACCATGGTTCGCTGATCTTGCCAATCACCTTGTAGGAAACTGGATCCCAGGTCACTACACATATCAACAGAAAAAGAAGCTCTTTTCCAATGTGAAGCATTATTTTTGGGAGGATCCACATTTATACAAATTGTGTGCAGACCAGGTGATTCGCAGATGTGTGCTAGAGAATGAATTTAATAGTATCTTGTATTACTGCCATGACAGAGAAGCTGGGAGACATTTTAGTGCAAACCAAACAACGACAAAGGTATTACAATCAGGATTCTATTGGCCAACTCTATTTAAGGATGCCCAGGCTTACGTTGCTTCATGTGATAGGTGTCAACGAATTGGTAACATCTCTAAACGAAATGAAATACCTTTAAACAATATTCTTGTTTGCGAAATATTTGATGTTTCGGGTATTGATTTCATGGGACCCTATCCCACATCTTTGTCAAATCAGTATATTCTAGTTGCAGTAGATTATGTGTCTAAATGGGTAGAAGCCATAGCAACCCGCACTAATGATGCTAAAGTGGTTCTCTAATTTCTCAAGAAAAACATCTTTACCCGATTTAGAACTCCTAGGACAATAATTAGTGATCGGGGTAAACACTTTGACAATCGTCAATTTAGAACCTTGTTAGGCAAATATGGAGTGACTCACAAACTCGGCACCTCATACCATGCACAAATAAGCGATTAGGTAGAAGTTTCAAATAGGGAGGTGAAAAGAATTTTAGAAAAAAACAATGAATACTTCTAGGAAAGATTGGGCACTCAAATTAGATGATGCTTTGTAGGCATATAGAACAGCTTTCAAAACACCCATAGGAATGTCACCATATAGGCTGGTTTTTGGAAAAGCATGTCATCTCCCTGTCGAACTCGAGCATAAAGCCTATTGGGCTACAAAATTCTTGAATTTTGATATGACAGTTGCAAGGCAAAAGTGTCTGTTGCAGGTTGCTGAATTAGAAGAAATTCTGCTAGGAGCATATGAGAATGCAAAGCTATACAAAGAAAAAACAAAAAAATGGCATGATCAACACATTTCAAGGAAAGAATTTGTTCCAGGACAACAAGTTCTTTTGTATAATAGCCGACTTCATCTATTTCCGGGAAATTTGAAATCTCGGTGGACTAGACTATACACCGTGATAAGTGTATCACCTTTTGGTGCCGTTGAAATACGACACGAGAAAAATAAGGAGATGTTCAAGGTTAACGGGCACAGATTGAAGCACTACATCATGGGGAAGTTTGACCCTCAATCGTCCACAACCATTCTCTAAGAGCCATAAATCGGGAAGTAAAGCTAAAGACTATAAATTAGAACTAACATTTTGTTTTTATGTTTCTTGAATTTGAAATTGTCTTGTGTGTTTATTTTCATTATGTTTGTCTTTTAGTTAAGTTTTTATTGTTTTAAATTAGTTATTTTCTTGTTTTCAGGTTGTATTGGAGTCAGACCCGAGAACCAAAACCGTAGCCTTGAGTTTTGGGCGCCGCAGCGCTGAAAAGACTGATCTGAAGAAGTTGGACCCGAGACTTAGCACTGCGTCCCCAGGATACAACGCTTCAGTGTCCACAGGAAAGGAGTTTAGAGCTGCAGCACTAGACAGTTAGTGCTGTAGTGCTGAGTCGCATACTGTGTTTTAAAAACATGCTCTTCTCACTATTAGGTTGTATAAATTTTATAATTTCCATCGTTTTGTCTCCTCTCAATCACTAAATTTTGACCTTCATACCGCATCGCACCACCAAATCATTGTTCTTTTGCATCTTCCACTGCGGATTTCCCCAGTTCTTCACGAAAATTTCACATCTCAAGTGCTTTTGGGTGATTTTCTTTCTTCTAATCAAGTAAGGTTTCTTCATCTTAAAATGCCAAATTTTGAATTAGTGAGTAAAATCATTTGAATTTTTTTGTTTTGTTTAGTTTGCATTACAATACATTGTGATTTGATTCGTTGTTGAAGAATGTAGAAGAAAATAAGTTGAAAAATCTGAGATTTATTTGGATTTTAATTAACGTGGCTGTTAGTTCTGCGAAATGTGTGATTGTGGCTGCGTGGAATTCAATTGATAGTGGGTTGGTTATTTACTATATTATGTTGGGTCATTTGAGATTCACTGGTTGAGGATATTGAAAAAAAAATTGTTGACAAATTCTTTGGGAATCTGTGTGTGTGGAAGAGTGTGTTGCTCTCGGGTGTTTTCTGCAAATTTGGGCTTGTTTATTTACAAAAAAGAAGTTGTTGGTATTTATCTAAGGTTTAAACATGTCTAAATATGGTTCAAAGATGGTTAAATTTTAAAACAAGGTTGGAGTATTAAAGTATAGCAAGTTAAAAGACTGCACACATGTTTGTGCATCACTTTGGAGCAAGGAAAGGGTAGACGCACTAGTCTGCGCACTTCAGCACACAAGCAGGAAAAAGTGTGTGCACTGCTATGTGAATGGGTAGCATCAGTGTTTGCCATGTCGGGCCTTCACCAGTGCCTACGTGCATAGAATGGAGACCCCCTAACCCGCACCAAAGCCACATCGCTCCCCACTAGCGCCTTACCGTTCAGAATGGGCTGCAAGTGTGCTCCGTCCAGCGCTACACCGTCTCCTGTTGAGAGCCTAGGCGCTAGGCACACCAAAGCACACATGGACATCATGATTTAACCTCCTCTTAGGTGTGTTGGTGCAAGGTTAAAATGCATAACGCCACTTAGGATTGATGGAGGGCCATGGTTAAGTGGCAATTAAGATCTAAGGGTGGAGATTGACTCGTAAGAATGAACAAGAAATGGGTGAACTATATAAAGGGTTACCTAGCTTCATTTTCCATGTACAACAAGAGAGAACAACACAAGTTTGTGATATACTTTGAGATCAATTGTAATACAAGAGAGAATTGTGTGAGAGTGAAAAAGATCAAACACAAGACGGACTCATTGTAGTGAGGCTGGTTGTAAAGAGAGAGAAGTCTAGATTAGATAGAAAGCATTGTTAGTTCTTATCTTCTTTCTTTATTCTCTTCTTGATTTCTTCAAGAACTTGAGCTTCTTGAAGAGGGTTACTGCATTTGTAAAGAACCATTGATTTAGTGCAGAGAGTTCGAAGGAACTCACGGGGACGTAGGCACATTGCCGAACCTCGATAACAAATTGTTTGTCTTCTTTCTTTCTTTGATTTTCTGTTCCTGTTTTCGATTCCAAATCTTTATAAGTCATTCTAGACTTGGGTGTTTGGAAGATCACCACCTGGGTATCTTGTCAAGGTGATTTACAACAGTGGTATCAGAGCTTGGTTGGAGGGTATCGGAGCAAGAACAAGAAGGTAACGAAGCTAAGACTCCAAGAATCAAAGATCAACTTCTTGGGTGATTCAAGAACAGTGTAAAGATCAAGATCTGATTGTGTTCTTTAGGGTGATTTAATAACGGTGTTAATATCCATCTTCGATATGTGTTCTTGAGGTTGAAGAAAACATTTATGGGTAGTGCATAAATCAGGGATCTTGTCCGCAAAAGATGGCTTCAAATTTCTGTGTTGAGAAGCTTGATGGAAAGGGAGACTTTGCCCTTTGGAAGCGGAAGATCAAGACTGTTCTAATGCAATAGAAAGTGGACTTGGCTATTTGAGAAGATGATACTTTTCCAGCAAGTACGGACCGAGATGAAGAAGAAGGCTTACAGCACCATTTTCTTGCACATGTCGGATAACGTCACAATGGAGTGCGGAGACTTGGAAGATCCGGCTGTCTTATGGAAGAAACTAGATGAGTCATTTTTTGCCAAAACTCTCCCTAACAAGATTTATCTTCTTAAAAGAATCTTTGCTTTTAAAATGGATCCTAGTAAAGAGTTGCAAGATAATCTTGATGTCTTTAATAAGCTAGTTCAAGATTTGAATAGCTGTATTATTATTTTTCCGGATGAACAATTGGTTGTTATCTTGTTAAATTCTCTTCCTGATTGCTTTGATAATTTGATTAATGCTATTGAGTATGGAAGAGATACTTTAACAAAGGAGATTGTGATCAATGCCATAAGGGCACATGATTTCAAAGCCAAGATGAAGGAGACATCAAGTGGAGATGGGCTGTTCGTAAGAGGAAGGCCAACAACTCGGAATGGCAGTAGCAATCGTGGTAACTACCGGGAGAAATCAAGAGGTAGAGGGCAGAACCATGGGAGATCTCATTCTAAGACAAGATTTAAAGGAGGAAGGAGATGCTTCTACTGCAACAAGGAGGGCCATTTCAAGAAAGATTGTAAGAAGAAGATGTGCGATGAGAGGAGAAGCCATACCAACAATGGAGAGGCTTTGGTTGCCAAAGGAGAACAGTAAGATGATGTTCTTGTTGTGTAATCGAATGTGAGCAGGAGGCAAGGTAGTGGAAAGTGGATTCTTGATTCCGGGTGCACTTATTATATGTGCCCTCACAAGGAATGGTTCAAGAATTTCAAGGAGATCAATGATGGAAGAGTTTTCTTGGGGAATGACAATTCTTGCCAAGTGAGAGGGATTGGAGACATCCAATTGAGGATGTTTGATGGAGTCACAAGGCTGCTACGAAATGTGAGGTATCTTCCAGATTTGAAGAAAAATTTGATCACATTGGGGCAGCTGGATTCCATGGGGTATACATGAAAAGTAGAGGGAGGAAAGATCAAAGTGGCCAAGGGATCTTTGGTAGTGATCAAGGCAGCAAGAAACGATAAACTTTATGAGATGATTGGAGAGACATAAATCAATGATCAAGTAGTAAGCTTGATGGCTGACTTGGACAAAGCAGCCCTTTAGCACACTCGCTTGGGACACATGAGCGAAAAGGGCCTGCAAGTTCTTAGCAAGGATAGTCTACTTGGAGGAGACAAAGTAAAGAAACTAGATTTCTGTGAGAGTTATATTCTTGGGAAGCAACACCTGGTCAGCTTCAACACCAGAGTGCACAAGTCTAAGGGGATTTTTGACTACATTTATTCGGACCTTTGGGGACCAGCAAGAACACCAACACAGGGAGGTAAATTTTACTTTCTGTCTTTAATTGATGATTATTTAAGAAGAGTATGAGTTTATTTGCTTAGAAATAAATCGGATGCCTTGAATAAATTTGTTGTGTGGAAGAAGTTGCTGGAAACTCAAACGAGTAGGGTAGTTAAGGCTTTACGAACCGATAATGGCTTAGAATTTTGCAATAATGATTTTGATAAATTCTGTGAATTAAATGGCATTCTAAGGCATAAAACGATTGTAAAAACACCTCAGCAAAATGGAGTTGCTGAAAGAATGAATAGAACCCTTATGGAAAAGGTTAGGTGCATGCTAATAGGATCCGGTTTACCAAAATATTTTTGGGGAGAAACTGTGGCTATAGCTGCATACTTGGTAAATAGATCACCTTCTAGAGCTTTAGAGCTCAAAACTCTCATGGAGATGGGGAGTGGAAAACCCCCTGAATTAAGCAACCTTTGGACTTTTGGGTGCGCTGCATATGCACATCAAAAGGAGGATAAACTTAGCCCTAGATCTAGAAAATGTTTATTTCTAGGATATGGTGATGGGTTTAAGGGATATAGGTTGTGGTCCTTAGAAAAGAAGGGCATGAAACTGATTATAAATAGAGATGTTATTTTTAATGAATTATTATTTCCCTACTTGGAGAAAACTAACCATGCAAGGGCTAGTGAGCAAACCAGTCTGAAAGTTGTGGAGCATCGCATCAAGGAGAACTCGGTTCAGGTAGAGCAAAAGAGTCAAGAGGGTTCGGACTAGGGCCCTTGGATTAAGACCAAGCTCAAGAAACTCAAGAAGAGACTGAACAAGAAGAGATTGATGCAGCAAATCGGAATGACTACCAGCTCACAAGAGACTAGGGAAGGAGGGTGGTTAGACCACCTTTGAGATATGGGTTTGCAGATGCTAATGTAGCAGCTCCTTGAATAGAAGGAGAGGTTGAACCAGAAACTTACATGGATGCTATGAAGTGTAAGGATTCGTCAAAGTGGCTGCTAGCTATGGAGGAAGAAATGGATTCTTTGAGGAAGAACAACTTTTGGGAATTGGTGAAAATTATGGGAAAGTAGATAGTTGTAGAATGTAAGTGCACTTACAAGATCAAAGAAGAGTACCCTCTAGGAGATGAAGTCCGGAACAAAGCTAGGATGGTGGCGAATGGGTTCACAAGAAGAGAAGACATAGATTTCACATAAACTTTCTCACCTGGACACAATGTGGAGAAGATGGTGAGTATCCTCATCTATGTCGATGATGTGCTATTGGTTTGGAACAGCAGCAAGAGGATGGAAAGGTTTACATCTCAACTCAGTGAGGAGTTCAAGAGGAAGGATCTCAGCCTTACACAAAAGATCCTTGAGTTGTGTAGAATCTAAGAAAATGAGAGAAATTGGTTAAGGGTTTCTTGGGTAATGGGTGTTCTTAGCAGATTTGTGAGTAGTCCCAGAAAGAAGCATTGGCTTGGGATGAAGTGGTTTCTGAGTTATTTGAAGGCTCAGTGGTAGCCAGTGGTAGCACTCATAACAACCGGGGCAGAATGCATAGCGGCTACGGAGGCTATAAAGGAGGCTATGGGATGCAAAGGGTTGTTAGACGAGTGGGAGGCTCTAAAGGAGTAGGTGGTGGTTTATTTAGATAGCCAAAGTGCATGGAACTTGTGGAGGAATCTGGTGTTCCATGACAGGATGAAGTATATAGATGTTCGGTATCATTTTATTTAGGAAAATGTTACAAAAGAATGCATCCATGTGGACAAGGTAGCCACGGAAGAAAATCCTACGGATTTAGGTACTAAAGTTCTACCTCTAAGTAAGTTCAATCATTGCTTTAGACTACTTAGGATTAGAGTTGGTTAATTGATGACTCAAGATGAGTTTGGATCCTGAAGCTCTCTGCAAAAATGGTTCGGGTTTAAACACTTAGACAAAGGTAGAGATTGTTGGTATTTGTCTAAGGTTTAAACATGTTTAAACATAGTTCAAAGATGGTTAAAGTCTAAACCAAGGTTGGAGTATTAAATTAAAGTAAGTTAAAAGACTGCACACATGTGTGTGCATCACTTTGGAGCAAGGAAAAGGTAGGCGCACTAGTGTGCAGACTTCAGCACACAAGCAGGAAAAAGTGTGCGCACTGCTGTGTGAAGGGGCAGCATCAGTGTGCGCCACGCCGCCCCTTCACCAGTGCCTAGGCACATAGAATGGAGACCCCCTAACCTACATCAGTGCCATACCACTCCCCACCAGTGCCTCGCCATCCAGAATGGGCTGCAAGTGTGCTCTGCCCAGCGCCACGCCGTTCCCTATTGAGCGCCTAGGCACACCAATGCACACATGGATAGCATGCTTTAACCTCCTCTTAGGTGCGTGGGTGCAAGATTAAAATGCACAGAACCACATAGGATTGATGAAGGACCATGGTTAAGTGGAAATCAAGATCTAAGAGTGGAGATTGACTCACAAGAATAAACAAGAAGTGGGTGAACTATATAAGGGGTTGCCTAGCTTTATTTTCCTTGTACAACAAGAGAGAACAACACAAGTTTGTGACATACTTTAAGATCAATTGTAATACAAGAGAGAATTTTGTGAGAGTGAAAAAGATCAAACACAAGAGGGACTACTTGTAGTGAGGCTGGTTGTAAAGAGAGAGAAGTCTAGATTAGATAGAGAGCATCGTTAGTTCTTATCTTCTTCCTTTATTCTCTTCTTGGTTTCTTCAAGAACTTGAGCTTCTTTAAGAAGGTTGTTGTATTTGTAAAGAACCATTGATTTAGTGCAGAGAGTTTAGAGGAACTCATGGGGACGTAGGCATATTACCGAACCTCGATAACAAATTGCTTGTCTTCTTTCTTTCTTTAATTTTCTGTTCATGTTTTCAATTCCAAATCTTTACAAGTCATTCTAGACTTGGGTGTTTGGAAGATCACCACCTGGGCATCTTGTCAAGGTGATTTCCAATAGAAGTCTTGATCTAATAGCCCCTCATAAACGTGCGAGACCAGTCTCTACAAGTTACAATTCTGAGTTATTTGTTTCAAAGGAAGCAGAACAAAGGTTTGAGCGTTCCCAACTCAAGAAAGTCCCAATCCCTTAAAGGGGATTTAATATTACCAAGGAACACTTTCCCCTCATTCACAGGATCATCGCTGCCCGAAAATGGGAAACATTCTGCACAATGCCAGAAGCTGCAATTATTTCGGTCGTGCGCAAATTTTATGCGAATGCTGCCGAGCACACGAATTTGAAGGTGAAAGTTAGAGGGAAATTGGTGGCATTCGACAAAGGCACGATTAACAAACTGCTCATTACTCCTAACATCCCAATTGATGAGTACAGTGCCTATGCCAATGCACCTGATTCGGGTTCTCTGCAAACATGAGACACAATGGAAATTATCAGGTGATGAGCAGATTTCATTTCCATCGAGTGCAATAGACAGGGCAGCGAAAGCTTGGCATTACTTTGTGGGCGCTCGTTTGCTTCCGATGACCCATTTCAGTGATGTCACAAAAGAAAGGGAAATCCTATTATTTGCCATCTATCAAGGAATGAGTATCAAAGTGGGAAGTATAATCCAAAACATCATTTTATACAGCGCGAATTCGATCAGTGCGGGATTGTGTTTCCCATCTTTGATAACAGCACTTTATGGCTCGTTTGGTGTTACCTGGATTGCTGGGGAACAAATAAAACAACCAATGCACCCTCTGGATCTCAGGACTATCTACAGGATCAAGGATATAGATCAAGCACCAAGCTAACGAGCGTCCTCCTCACAGCTTCAGCCAGCACGACAACAACGGAATATGTCACTTTCCGATCGTTTACGGAGCTTCATGAGCTTTAGAAATGGGTCAGTAGTAGGTATCCTACATTGCGGGTTGTTTTCAAACAAATGACCAGATGATGAGGATTTTTGCCACTCATTTGGCAATTGACACACAGCAGCTCCCTTCACTACCACTATATCCCGGTAATAGCAATGACTAGGAGAATGAGGATAATGAAGAAGATGATTGATTCGGGCTTCGACAAATCAGGGAAGTTCCTTTTTTCTTACTTTATGCTAAATGTTTATACATTGCAGACAATATATCATTTTAGTTTGGGGGTGGGGAAAAGTATCTGAGTTTGTGTTGTGAGCTATTCATGTTTTTAGTTGCTTTTCTGTTTGTTTTATCATGGTGCTTTATTTTGTTTGACTTTGTCGATGATGAGAAATAGATTGACTTGATTGTAGCCCTTGAAAATTTGAAAAATGTTTGTGTTTGTCTGTGTGCTTAAGTTTGTTGATTGGATTTATGTTACGTCAAACTCTTTGAACACAGTGAACATGAACACCTAAGCACTTTGTTGTCTTGACCGTTTTGGAGAATGTTTATGTGAGCAAGGTAGTTTCTTGTGATCTCATGGACTCTAGAACTTGTTTGAAGACCACTCGAGGCGAAATCCTAGGTAGTATAGTACCAAAGAGATAATTCAGGCCATGTTTAGAACGTTCGAGCTTTTCTAGCCAGCCCTTGATATGCGATTATCCTTTGTTTTCCCCTTTTGATCTTGAATATCTGTTGTTTTGTCACCCAGTCATCCAACCTATTTTCAAAAAGAATGCTACAACTCTACCTTTCACCTGTAAGCACATCGATTAGTGTAATTGCTGGTAAGAATTGTGAAATATGTGAGAAAGATATAGGTGTGAATCATTCAATTTGTGAAAAAAAAAACTTGATGCGATAGAATTAACACTAGCAAGTGCACTAATCATTCAAGTAATAAAATGATGAGTGAATATCGTTCTCAACGAGGATTGAATAGAATATATAGAAAGCATGCCTCACTCTTAACATTATTTGAGCAAATGAATAATTGTAGGAGAAGAATTTACTAAAAAATTAACTAAAGGAAAAATAGATGACAATGGTAAATAAAAGGAAGAATTGCAAACTTTGGAAAAAGATTCTTATAAACTAACGTGCTAAGGACTCGACTTCACCTAAACCATTATTGCCAAGAGTTTTGAATGAACCAGTTTCGTTTAATACATTTTTCAAGATGGTAAAATTCTCAATAAATTAGTTATCCTTATTTCAGGTCTAACCACAATCTCGTGAATCATTAATTTCAAATATCTATATTCCAAGTCTATTCTAAATTAATTCAAATTAGAAAGCATTAAGTTTAGTGGAATTCTTTAAAGTTAAAACTCTCTATTTGGTTACGATTTAAACGGACACATGAATTTCATAGAATCCTATTCGATTATTTCTATTTCATTCATGGCATGTTTTACCCTGGCTTTTGTGTAGACAACAACCCAACATCATATTTATTGATTCAACCATTCATAAAAACATAGCTTCTCTATTCGACACATCACCATGCTTAAAGAAGAAATCAAAATAACAAAAGCATTAAGAACAATAAAGCACACTCTTTGAAAAAATTATTAAATTCCAACTTGTCCAAACAACAACTCAAGACATAGGTTTAGGATTCATCTATCATTAACACAAAAATACCTACTCCATAATAATATTCAACTAAACTAAGTTCATATCATAGAACATCAACATAACCAAATCAAAATAAAGCAAAACCATAGAGGAATGATTAAAAGCTTCAGAGAAGCCTCCACCAAAGTCTAAAACTCCCCTTTTGCGTCTCATCTCCTCCAAAATCTCTTTTTCTTTTCGATAGCCGCCGCCCCCTTTTTGTTCAGCTAGGGTTATTATTTATATTTTTCTAAATCTGCCGGCCAGCGCTGACTTCCCAACGCCGCAGCTCTAGGTGCATATTGTACTTTAACCAGAGCTGCATCGCTCCATGGACCAGTGCTGCAGCTTTGAGTCCCTGCCCTTGAACCAGTGCTGCAGCTTTGAGTTTCTGTCTTATCTTCACATATATCGCCCTTCCAGCATTATTCCAGTACTACAACGCCCTTGAACCAGCGCTGCAGCTTTGAGTTTCTGTCTTCTCTTCACAAATATTGCCTTTCCAGCGCTGTAGTACTCAATGTCCAGAGCTCCAGCGCTGAGCTTCTGCATAGTAAATTCCCAAGACTCAGCATTCACACTAAACATTCAAATTAACTAAAACAAACTAATAGTAGAATAAAATAAACTAAACTAAGAAAATTTCTAAAAACACATGAAACACAAATCTAATGCTCAAGATCAACACCAAAATACATGCCTAAAAGTAGTATAATAACATGATTTTTTAGAGTTATCACACCCCCAAACTTACGTTTTTGCTAGTCCTCGAGCAAACTAAAGCAAAATCCTAAAACACACGTACTAAGAGTGAGAGATGGTTTGATTCGATTTGATAACCACATGCCTTAAAGATTGTATATGGATCATAACGCAAGAAAAATTTCCAAATACTCCTAATATCTAGAATTTCAAATTCATTGCCAGCCTCATCCTACATCAAATTCTTTAAACGTGTGTGTGTAACACCTTTATAAACTTAATCGCCTCGCCACTCTGATTTGTTTAAGCACGCAAGTAGGATAATGCCAATCTCTCAGAGTCCATAAGTTTGCTCTTCACACCACTCTCCACTAATGTAGGCTATGACAATACCATAGATCATCAAGACTTTATTTAGCTTATAACTTTGGCTAAGGCTAAGGTATGGTATAGGATAAAATGTGGCTCACATTATCTTAAGCACATCAACCAATAAAAATTTTCTTTCAAACTTTCCCTCAATTATCATGTAATACTCCAATACTTTTTTCCAATATTTGTTGTTTTCACATTATTCTTTTTTTTTTCTTCTTCCTTTTTTTTTGTTCTATTTTTTTCACAAATTGAATGATTCACACCTATATCTTTCTCACATATTTCACAGTTCTTGCCAGCAATTACACTAATCGATGTGCTTACAAGTGAAAGGTAGAGTTGTAGCATTCTTTTTGAAAATAGGTTGGATGATCGGGTGATAAAACAACAGATATTCAAGCTCAAAAGGGGAAAACAAAGGATAATCACATATCAAGGGTTAGCTAGAAAAGCTCAAACGTTTCAAACATGGCCTGAATCATCTTTTTGGTATTGTACTACCTAGGATTTCACCTCGAGTGATCTTCAAACAAGTTCTAGAGTCCATGAGATCACAAGAAATTACATTGCTCATATAAACATTCTCCGAAACGGTCAAGACAACAAAGTGCTTAGGTGTACATGCTCAATATGTTCAAAGAGTTTGATGTAACATAAATCCAATCAACAAACTCAAGCACACAGATAAACACAACATTTTTCAAATTTTCAAGGGCTACAATCAAGTCAATCTATTTCTCATCATCGGCAAAATCAAACAAAATAAAGCACCAAGATAAAACAAACAGAAAAGTAACTAAAAACATGAACAGCACACAACACAAACTTAGATACTTTTCCCCACCCCCAAACTAAAATGATATATTGTCTGCAATGTATAAACATTTAGCATAAAGTAAGAAAAAAAGAACTTCCCTGATTAGTCAGAGCCTGAATCAATCGTCTTCTTCATTATCCTCATTCTCCTGGTCATTGCTATTACCGGGATATGGTGGTAGCGAAGGGAGCTGCTATGTGTCAATTCCAAAATGAGTGGCAAAAATCCTCATCATCTGATCATTTGTTTGAAAACAACCCGCAACGTAGGATGCCTGCTGCTGACCCCATTTCTGAAGTTCATGAAGCTCCGTCTCAACTGCTGTCGAACGATCGGAAAGCGACATATTTCGTTGTTGCCGTGCTGGCTGAAGCTGTGAGGAGGACGCTCCTCTCCTCGGCTTGGTGCTTGATCTATATCCTTGATCCTGTAGATAGTCCTGAGATCTAGAGGGTGCATTAGTTGTTTTATTTGTTCCCCAGCAGTCCAGGTAACACCAAACGAGCCACAAAGGGCTGTTATCTAAGATGGGAAATACAATCCCACACTGATCGAATTCACGCTGTATAAAATGGTGTTTTGGATTATGCTTTCCACATCGATACTCATTCCTTGATAGATGACAAATAACAGGATTGCCCTTTCTTTTGTGACATCACTAAAATGGGTTGTCGGAAGCAAACGAGCGCCCACAAAGTAATGCCAAGTTTTCACTGCCCTGTCCATTGCACTCGATGGAAATGAAATCCGCTCATCACCTGATAATTTCCATTATGGCTCATATTTGTAGAGAACTCAGATTACCTCGTCGAGATTAAGCACACTGGCATAGGCACTGTACTCATCAATTGAGATGTTGGGAGTAGCGATGTCGTAAAACACAAGCGGAAGAAGAACTGTGTCTTCAACCCTCAATACGATAAACTCTCACGAAGAGAAAAGAAACCTTAATTTTATTCAATAACAATAATCTCCCCTTTTTTTGTATATGGCCTCCTTATTTATAAGATCAAAACAAAAAAGGCAAAAATCCCCAAAAGCATAAATTTAGGGAAAACTATGGAAAATAATAAAATAGAAAGTACTAAAATATTAAGGCATAATTATTGGTAGTCAATTCTGACTTGATTACAAAAGGAAATTGCAAATAAAAAGTTTCCTAAAACTGAAAACTGCAAAATTGAAGGCCTAAACAATGTTTTTTTCCCAAAAAACAACAACACTCAAGATAACTTGAGTTTTGATCAGGGGCTCGTTTTCAATCAGACCAGGGTCTCCAGACCCGATCCGAGCCCGTGGCACGCAGAACGACGTAAACCACACCCTTAGATTTGGAGTGATCCAACTGTTCTAGGTAGTCCAAGGCCATCTGTTCTGCTCCGTCTACCTGTCCTGTATAATTCCCTCACACTTCAAAAGAACTAGACCCCGAGTTACTGTCAGGATAAAGTGGTTTTTCCGACAGATGGTTGATAGGTGCTTAAATATTCATATTTAAGCCCCCTTATTTACATTTCTTAGGTCCTTAGTTATGTTAATTTAGTCCATTTTACTTCATTTGTGTGTTTCACATGTTTTTATAGGGTCTTGGAGAAAAAGAAACATTTTTGGCACCTAAAGGAAGAAACCTGGAAATCCTGGAGCAGCTTCTGGTCAAATTGCAATCGATCGCACTATTGCATGCGATCGAGTGCACATGTGATCGTGCGCACACAAGAAGGATTGAGTGCAGCACTTGTGATCGAGCGCAAGATGCATGCAATCGAGCGCACATGTATGGGCGTGAACAGTAAAACGGCAGAACCAGTTTTAGAAATTGAGTAGGTTTTGCATTTTTAAAAATTAAGGTTTCCAGAGCCTTCTAGGATTACTCAAGCCCTATAAATATACCTGTAAAGCACACACAAAGGCATCACTTCTTTTATCTTTTGCTTAGCTTAGAGTTGTAAGCTTTGGGAGAGAATTAACGCTTCTTCTCTCGGGTTTATTCTTTCCTTTATGATTAGTTTATATATGATGTTTATCTCAGATAGCATGTGTAACTAACTCTTTATAGGGCTCGATTGAAGCCCTAGTTATGCTTTCCCATATATATTATTCATTGATTATCTTTGCCAATAGCCTTTATTATGTTGCTTAACTTGATTAATGTCTGTGTTTATTTAAATTCCTCATATGTATCTGTATGGCTAATGTATGCATGTGGTATGGATTGGTTAGTTAGATCAATTTGGATGACCGAGTCCTTGGTCTAACAATAGTATCAAAAGATATCCACATCGGATTCTTGGGTTAATCAACATGGGAAACCAGGAGTAGATACCATGCCCTAGGTCTCATGTGGTTGTCGATTTCCACAGCCCTTATGCTTTCTTTAGGAACAACTCAGTAGATACCATGCTGAATCCCTTGAGAAAGAAAAGAGTTAGAGTAGATACCATGCCTAACTCGTTACTTAGGGAAATTAATAGCTTAAAGAATAGATACCATGCCCTTAGGTTGGCGACCATTAGGTGTACATGATAAGGCTAGTGCATTGATACATTACACATTGGGAAAGTATGATTAGTGGTGGATATCAAAGCCTATGTCTTTATTATTATTAAATCACATTCAACAGTTATTTCTTTTTACTTTGAAGAAACTAATTCTAAATTGAATTTTACCAATCCTTGTGGAGATGATCTTGCATTCGCACACTATGCAACTGTTGACCTTATGCACTTGCAAGTAAAACGAGTGCGATTATTTGCTTATTTATTTAGGTAAATAAATGTGCAATAATTTTTTGGGGCCGTTGCCGAGGATTGTGCTAAATTTCGTTTTAGAATTAATTTCGTTTAATCATCGTTACTCGTATTTTTCTAAAAATCTTTAATTTCTGTTTATCATCTCTATTTTTATCAAACTCTAATTGATTTTTTTTTCTGTTTCAGGCACATCAAACCCTAACAGAACTTTATGTGATACTTGCGATCGATTGCAACCTTCTGTGCGATCGAGTGCAATTAGGGCAAAGAGTTACCCGAGCAGCAGAGTTGAGTTGTTGCACTGAAGTTGGTTTACCTGATTTATGCACGGACTTCGATCCCGACATCCAACATTCTTTCCCCTCGATCCTGAGCTTGAGTGGACCATCCGACAAAGGCTTAGGAATAACTTCGAGGAAAACGAAGAAGAATTCGAGAACGAAGCACCAATGGAGGAACAACTCAAAAACTAGTAACCACCTACACGAGTACTAATGAAGCAGTCCTTCATTCCATGGAACCTTGATCAACCATCATGTATCGCTTATCAACCTGCGGCAGAAGGTAACTATTACATATCTCCACAAATCTTGAGTGCCTTGACTCACTTTAGGGGTACACTTAATGAGGATCCACACTTGCACCTTCGGGAGTTTTTCGACCTTTGCAAGTTCCAGCACATCCGAGGCCTAGACCAAGAAGGAATAAGGTTAATTCTGTTCCCCTTTTCTTAAAAGATAATGCTAAACTGTAGTACAATTCTTTGCTTGCAGTTTTTATCCATACTTGGGAGGAGTTGGCTAGCAAATTCATAAAGAAGTTCTTTCCAGCCCAAAAGACGAGACAAATGAGGAAGGAGATCCAGTCCTTCCAACAAAAAGATGGAGACCTCTTCTTCGAAGCATGAGGACACTTCAACGAGCTGCTACTCAAATGGCTACATCATAACCTGCCTCAAGATGAACTGGTACAAGCATTTTACGAAGGTTTGAATGATGCTAACAAAAGTATTGTTGATTCAGGTTGTGGAGGAGTACTGATGGAGAAAAGCAGCGAAGAAGCAATGGAGCTTTTCGAAACCCTAAGCAAACACACTCAGCAGTTCTCCTCTCGAGGTAAACATGTAACCAAGGGTAAAGGCGTGTATGAGGTAAATCTAAATAGAGGATTTTCTCCTCAAATAACTATTGTGGAAAGGAAACTAGATTTATTGGTAAAAGTCATGGCTGCTCAAAATGCCTCATCTAGCCTACCATCTACCACACTCCAGGTATGTGCAATATGTTCTCAATTCGACCATAATACTGATACTTGTCATTTGTATTCACCTACAGATCCGGAACAAGCAAATTACGTGGGACCTAATAACTATCCACGGAAGAACAACCCTTATGTAAACACATACAACCCTGGATGGTGGAATCACTCGAATTTCTCGTGGAGCAACAATTAGAACAGTCAAGGACAGCACAGAAACTTCCAACCAACAGCTCAATCTGTTCCCGAACCAAAGAAAAGTGACCTCGAGAATCTTGTGAGGCAATTAGCAACTCAGCATCAATAATTGATGACCTCACAAAGTCAATTCATGGAAGAAACAAGGAAATTTCAGATTGAAATGAGACAAACCACAGCGAAACATGATCAAGCAATTCAAGGATTAAAAGTACAAATGGGGCAATCGGCCAAAGAACTAAGCAGTAGAAAGCAAAGAGAGCTTCCTGCCCAATCAGTACCTAACCCAAGAGGACATCACCAATTAAACGCTGTGACAACCCTGAGAAGTGGAAAGATCATAGGCATCGATGAACCTGTACGAGCATCTCCTGACAAAGCATCCACCTCTAAGGTAAGTGAGATGGAAAAGGTAAATACACCTCCACCATTTCCTCAAAGGTTGGTGAAACCTAAGAAAGAGACTAAATTGATTGACATTTTTGAAACCTTGAAAAAGGTAGAGATTAATATTCCTTTGTTAGATGCCATTAAACAAATTCCTGCATATGCTAAATTTCTAAAAGATTATTGCACTAACAAAAGGAAGTTTCAGGGATATAAGACAGTAGCCTTAACCGAAGAGGTAAGTGCTGTGCTTTTAAGAAAATTACCTCATAAACTAAAAGATCCGGGTAGTTTTACTATTCTTTGCAGGCTAGGTGACCAGCTGTTCGAGCATGCACTATTGGATCTAGGAGCAAGTGTCAACCTGCTGCTATACAGTTTATATGAAACACTAGGTTTGGGAGAGCTTCAACCTACCTCTGTCACCTTGCAATTGGCTGACAGAAGCATCAAACGACCGAGAGGTATCCTTGAGGATGTGTTGGTAAGAGTAAGTAAATTTATTATACTTGCTGATTTTATAGTATTAGATATGGAAGAATGTACTATGCCATTGCCTCTCCCCATCATCCTAGGACACCCCTTAATGATAACTACTGACACTAATATTAGTGCAAAAAGGGGCATTGTCACTATGAAGATAAATGGGGAGGAGATAGAATTTAAAATATTTAATACATTAAAATCAACTAATGATGACAATGAATATTCTAATGTGAGTTTCATGCAAAATGTTGTTGAGAAAGTTTTTTAGTTCCATCACAATACTACATTAGAGACTATCCCCAACCATGAGGACACAAGAGTGGACATTAGGCTGGAGAAGGACAATGTGATTAAAGACGTCAGTAAAGCTATGCACCTTTTGAAGAACACACCAAAGCCTTCAAGTAAGTATGTTCTTCGAATTGAACCTCCTGCACTTACTAATACTTCCTTTCCTTATTTTATTAACCAGGCGTCAAGATTGGAGATGAAGCAACTATCAAGGGCACTTGAACCACCTAATGTGGGCTCTAAGTGCTTCGTTCAAAACAAGTAGCACTGTAGCACGAGAGTGTTTGAGCAGTTCATATTTAATCACCCACATAGCTCAAGCATCTTAGTAAGGTAAGTGGCACTCAGGCCACTAACACATGGTAAGGTTGTATTGTTCTTACTTTAACATTCCAGCCTTGGCAAGTTCTTATTTTTGTCTATGCACACTGTTTGCGATCGAGCGCACCATTCAGTGCGATTGAGCGCACAAGTGCGATCGATCGCACTCGTGGCAGACAGTTATGTGATGAATTTAAACACTTCACCCACACTCACTCACCCTCTTTGCACATTTCATTCACAGCTCTCTAACTCGCAGTCTCTCTTGTCTACACCCCACCAATCTCAAAACTCTTGAAACTCTAACACTCCATCACCACTACTCCAGCACGCCACCACGATATCCACTATCACCAGTAAACCATCACCACCCTACTGTCACTTAACACTAACACACTGTCATGTCCCTTTCCTCATTGTACACTTCTTCCATCCACAAGGTAACTCAGTATTCTCACACACGGTTCTTCATATTTAAATTACATTTCCATTATATATATGTGTTATCTTGTGTATGATTGGATCTTATTTTGCTTATAGGAGGTTAGGAACACAAATCAAATCCACAAGACCATATCTTGGTCTTCTGCCGTCTGTTCGAGAAAAAGTCTGACTGTGTGCGATCGAGCGCACATCATGTGTGATTGAGTGCAGTGTCCAGTGTGCGATCGAGCGCACATAATCGAGATCGATCTCAAAATTGGCAGAAACTAGTAGCAGCATGTCCAAACCATCTACTTCCACTTCTCATGCTTCAAGCAGCTGTGCCCCGTCATCCCGGCCCAACATCGAGCAACGAGAGCTATTATTTGAGATTACTTTTGCCATCGATGACGTCTTCAAACACATGGACGCCATTCAATGGGCCATCCAAGTATTTAGACATCGAGGGGGGAAGAGGCTTTTTAAGCCGGTTTGCTCGACTGCATAAACCCAGCTCGTAGTCCAGTTCTATGCGAGCCTATCCTTTGATTGCAGCAGACCGGGAGTATTAACTTCTTCAGTCCAGGGCACACCCGTAGAGGTGACTAGTGTCGACATAGCCGCTGCTCTTCATTGGTCTGACGAGTCCCCTCAGGAGGACACCAATATCGAGGAGCAGCCAGAGTCCTTTGCCCTGTCTGAGATCATGGATGACATGTGCGCTAGCCAGTATGCTGATAGGCATAACAACACAGCAAGCCGGTCAAAGTTGCCTCCATGACTTTGGCTCATAGACACCATCCTTCAGCACAACATGTGCCCATTGGGGCGCAAGACACAGCGGAGAGACCAGTTTCTACAGACCTTATATGCCTTCCACAGAGGTCATTGGTACTCTATTCTGGCTATTATATGGAGCCAGTTGCATAAATTCTGGGTCACGTCCATGGCTGTCAGACCACCACGACCAATGCATAGGGCCTCCATTTCTTGTTCCTACTCTCCTACATACTCAAGAAGAAAGGGATTAAGGGGACCACCAGTGACAGTGCGAGAGCATCCATTCTTAAGGAAGGCTCAATGGACATATAGTCTCTCGCACATGCCTCAAAGACTCCCAACCCCTGCACTTGCAGCTGAGAAGGTTGAGGAGGATCATATAGAGACTGAGACCCTTGCAGCTAGCCAATTGCAAGAAGAGAACCATCCATACATGGGACCCACAGAGTCCCAACGCTTTCTCACTGAGTTGTCCTCTTTCCGCGATGAGATCTCTACAGCCACATCCCTCGTACACCAGCACATAGATGGTTTGGAAGCATGGTTTGCACGGCAGGAGGCTATACTACAGGCTATTCTTGATTGCCTACCTCTGGCACCCGGTACCTCTTCGACTGCACCTCCTGATGATCGGCAGTGAGAGGATACCCCGTCTGGCTGAAGATGTTAAACTTACCGCTTATGGGAGGCACCCCAAAGTATATAATTTTTACTATTTTTGTTTTATTATTAGTATTTACTTTTATGTCTGTTTATTATTACTTGTTTTCCATTTTATGTTTGTTTTTCTTTCTTTTTCAAGGACAGAGTGAGTGCATCCAGTTGAAGTTTGGGGGCGTGTTACGAACCATGCCAGCCATTAGTTCTCTATCTCCCAGGTCAACTCCTTCCATACTATTCACACATTGGGGACAATGTGCAATTTAAGTTTGGGGGTATGGGGACACACTCACACACTCACTATGTCCCTTTTTTTGTTTTTATAGATAAATGCATGTCATTCTGTTCCAAAAATTTTGAGTGATCTTAAAAAACGATATGATTTGACTTCATAAATGAGCTTAACCCTTTGAACATATAGGCCAATAATTATGTTTTGAACATGAATCATTTAGTTTTAGGCATTTAAGGGTTCACAAGTTTGACCTAAACGATCACGAGCACATTAGCACATAATTGTGTGGGGTATGACATGTAATTTTGATTCGTATGTTTCTTTTGCTTGACTATGAACCAGATGACCTATTAGATTAATATTTTGGCATAAGAAAATTAAAAAAAAAAGATTGTTAGTGCTCAAAAAAACAAAAATGCTCCTAATGATCAACAAAATAAACTTTCCACCGAGTAACTGGCCCTCTTGCCTCAGTAAGCAGTGAGTGTCACGTCAAAAGGTGGAAAATTTTTTGCTCACAAAAGATCATTAAAAAGAACTTTTTGCTGAGTAACTAGCCTTCTTGCTTCAGTAAGCAGTGAGTGTCACGTCAAAAGGTAGAAATTCTGATTGGTAGCATTCATACCAGTTAGTTTCGTAGCATTTTTGACTCAAGTTAGTAAGTCCTTAGGGGTGTCTTTACACCTAATTCCCTAAAACCATCTGGTTTGGGAGTTATTGGCTAAATTACACGAGTCAAATAGAAAGCTTAAGGGAACTAACTTAGCAAAAATCTCACAAATAAAATAAAAGAAGAAAACCTATACCATCTTTGTTGATTCTAATAGGAAATTTGGTGAATCTTGAGTCATCGAAACACCACACATTAGAATTATTTTGAAACCTAATCTTTTATGTGCTGGTTCACCACACACTAAAGTCAAACTTGTGATGTCTTAAACTGCCTCATAAAAGTGATTTGCGTTCAAAACTCTTATTCATTGCAAAGATATGTTTATATTTGTTAAGCTTGCTCATGAATGCGTATCATAATTTTGTGTGAAAACCTAAAATTTTTGTGGACATTATGAATATTGGATCTATCTGTGTGTCATTATTTTTTCGTTTTAGTTTTTAGTTTTGTATTGCTAAGGGACTAGCAATATGTAAGTTTGGGGGTGTGATAAGTGCTTAAATATATTTAAGCACCCTTATTTATATTTGTTAGGTCCTTAGTTATGTTAATTTAGTCCATTTTACTTCATTTGTGTGTTTCACATGTTTTTATAGGGTTTTGGAGAAAAAGAAGCATTTTTGGCACCTAAAGGAAGAAACCTGAAAATCTTGGAGCAGTTTTTGGCCAAATTGTGATCGATCACACTATTGCATGCGATTGAGCACACATGTGATTGTGTGCACACAAGAAGGATCGAGCGCAACACTTACGATCGAGCACAAGATGCATGTGATCGAGCGCACATGTACGGGTATGAACAGTAAAACGACAAAACCAGTTTTGGAAATAGAGTAGGTTTTGTGTTTTTGGAAATTAGGGTTTCCAGAGCCTTCTAGGATTAATCAAGCCCTATAAATACACCTGTAAAGCACACATAAAGACATCACTTCTTTTATCTTTTGCTTAGCTTGGAGTTGTAAGCTTTGGGAGAGAATTGATGCCTCTTCTCTCGGATTTATTCTTCCTTTTATGATTAGTTTATATATGATGTTTATCTCAGACAACATGTGTAACTAACTCTTTATAGGGCTCGATTGAAGCCCTTGTTATGCTTTTCCATATATTTATTCGTTGATTATCTTTGCCAATAGCCTTTATTATGTTGCTTGTTGCGCGAAAATATACCTAAATAAATGGGTAAATAATCGCACTTGTTTTACTTGCAAGTGCACAAGGTCAACAGTGTAGTATAGTGTGCGAATGCAAGATCATCTCCACAGGGATTGGTAAAGTTCAGTTTAGAATTATATTCGCAATATAAAAAGATAGAAATAATAAAAGTGTTGAGAAATAATAAAGATAAAATACTAAGGATAAAGGCGTAGGGACTTGATATCCACCACTAATTATGCTACCACAATATAATAGTATGCCAATGCTTTATTCATGCCATGTATACCTACTGGTCGCCAACCTAAGGGCATGGTATCTACTCCTTAAGCTATTGATTTCCCTAAGCAACGAGTTAGGCATGGTATCTACTCTAACTCTTTTCTTCCTTAAGGGATTCAGCATGGTATCTACTTGAGTTGTTCCTTAAGAAAACATAAGTACTATGGAAATCGACAACCACATGAGACCTAGGGCATGGTATCTACTCCCGATTTCCCATGTTGATTAACCCAGGTATCCGGATAAGATATCCCTTGTTACTAATGTTAGACCCAGGACTCGGTCATCCAAATTGATCTAACTAACAAGTCCATACCACATGCACATATTGATCAGACATATACATATGAGGAATTTAAATAAAAGCAGGTATTAATCAAGTTTAAGCAACACAACATAAATATCGCAAAGGTGCCAATACTAAATTTATTGAGTAAACATAATTAGGGCTTCAACCAAGCCCTACTAAGAATTTAATTACACATAATAAAATAAAAAGGAAAGAAGAAACCCGAGAGAAGAGGCGTCAATTCTGCTCCACGGTCTCCTTCTCCAAGCTAAAGAAAAAGAGGAAAGTGTTTTCTATCTAAGGGTGTTTTTTTTTGTGTGTGAGTTACAAGTGTATTTATAGGTCTTTGAGAAGTCCTAATAGACTCATGAGTTTCTAAACTTTCCTAAAATACAAAACTCCTTTATTTCCAAAATAGAGTTATTTCCAAAATAGGGTTATTTCCAAAATAGAGTTCTGCAGTTTACTATTCACGTCTGTACATTTGCGCTCGATCGCATGTGTCTTTGCGCTCGATCGTAGTGTGCGCTCGATCCTACAAGTGTGCGCACGACCGTATGTGCGCTCGATCGCACTGCATGTGCGCTCGATCGCACTTTGTCCAGAAAGTGCTCCAGGGCTTCTAGATTTCTTCTTTAAAGAGCCAAAACTGCTTCTTTTTCTCCAAGACCCAATAAAAACATGTAAAACACACAAATGGAGTAAAAGATACCAAATTAATGTAATAAAGGATCTAACAAGTGTAAATAAGGGGGCTTAAATATGTATATTTAAGCGTCTATCACACCCCCAAACTTACATATTGCTAGTCCCTTAGCAATACTAAATTAAAAACTAAAACAGAAATATAGATAAATCCAATGTTCGTAGTGTCTATAAAAAAAATCTAGATTTTACACAAAACAATGATGCGCATTCATGAGCAAGCTTAACAAGTGTAAACATATATCTGCAATGAATAAGAGTTTTGAATGTAAATCATATTCACTAGGTATTTTAAGATATCACAAGTTTGACTTTGGTGTGTGGTGATCAGCACATAAAAGATTGGGTTTTCAAGAAATTCAAATAGGTAGTGTTTCGATGACTCAAGATTCACCAAACTTCCTATTAGAGTCAACAAATATGGCATAGACTTTTATTTGCGAGATTTTTGCCAAGTTAGTTCCCTTAAGCTTTCTTGATGACTCGTGTAACGAGTGTTTGGCCAATGACTCCCAAACCAGATGGTTTTAGGGCATTAGGTGTAAAGACACCCCTAAGGACTTACTAGCTTGAGTCAACAAGGCTACGAAACTAACTGATTTTTATGCTACCATTTAGAATTTTCCACCTTTTGACGTGACACTCAATGCTTACTGAGGCAAGAGGGCCAGTTACTTAGCGAAAAAATTCCTTTTTTAATGATCACTTAAGATTTTCCACCTTTTGACGTGACACTCAATGCTTACTGAGGCAAGAGGGCCAGTTACTCAGCGAAATATTTGTTTTTATTGATCATTAGGAGCATTTTTTTTCTTTTTGAGCACGAATCAATCTTTTCTATTTTTATATGCCAAAATGTCAATCTAATAAGTCATCTAGTTCACAGTCAAGCAAAAGAAACATACCAATCCAAATATCATGTCATACCCCACACAGCTATGTGCTAATGTGCTCGTGATAGTTCAAGTTAAACTTGTGAATTCTTAAATGCCAAAAGGGCAGTGATCTAGGTTCAAAACTTGTTTATTGACCTATATGTTCAAAGTGTTACGCTCACTGATGAAGACAAATCATAACATTTTGTTTAGATCATAAAAAGTTTATTGGACATAATGAACAAGCATTTATCTATGAAAATAATAACAAAACAACAAAAAAATGTGGGACATAGTGAGTGTGTGAATGGGTCCCCATACCCCCAAACTTAAATTGCACATTGTCCTCAATGTGTGAATAGCATGGAAGAAGCTGACCTGGGAGATGGAGAACTGATGGCTGACATGGCTCGTAGCACACCCCCAAACTTGAACGGATGCACACATTGTCCCTAAAAAAGAAAAACTAACATAATACGGGAAAACAAGAAGTAATAACAATAAATACGTAAAATAATAAAAATAAAAGGATAAGCTGTGGGGTGCCTCCCATGAACGCTAAGTTTAACGTCTTCAGCCGGACAAAACTTTATTTTTCCCCAAAACTGAGAGTGGTAGCAGCTAGCATAGGAAGTGTCTTATTCTCTCCCATATAGGCATAAGATAAGTGCTCGGGTAACTGCTTGAATTCCAAGTTAGGTGCCTGTACAATAAAAGGGGGAAGAATAGTATTAGTAGGCCCAAGAATTTCAAATGGATCAGTGTACTTACTTGGAGGCTTTGGAAAGGCTTTTAGAAGGTGCATAGTTTCAATGATGTCATCAGTAACATCCTTGCATTTGGGCTCAATATCCGATCTTGGGACACTATAGTTAAGAGCAGGTTCTATTGGATCAACGTGATGGACCTGAAAAGCTTCCTCAACAACACTTTGCGTCATGCATACATTAAAACATTTTATATTATCTGGGGGTAATTTTAATGCATTATATCTTTTGAGTTCAACCTTCTCACTATTTACCTTCTCCATCTCACTTACCTTGGATGTGGATGCTTGTGTAGGCTCATCAGTTTCAATGATCTTACCATTTGTTAGAGTTGTCACGGCATTTAGTTGCTGATGTCCTCTTGGATGTGGTAGTGTTTGTGCAGGAAGTTCTCCTTGCTGTCTTCCACTTAACTCCTTAGCCATTTGCCCCATTTGTACTTCCAGCCTTTGGATGGTTTGCTCATGCTTTGCAATTGTTTGTCTTTGCTGATCTTGTGAAGTTATCAATGTTGCCATTAGTTGTTGTTGCTGAGTGGCCAATTGTTTTACAAGACTTTCTAGATCATCCTTCTTGGGTTCTGGAACTGGTTGGGCTGCTTTATGACAGTTCCCTTGTTTCTCTTGAAGGTTCAAGTTGCTTTGATTGTTGCTCCATGAGAGGTTGGGGTGGTGCTTCCATCTAGGATTGTAGGTATTTGTATATGCATTGTGCGGTCCCTCATAATTTGCTTGCTCTTGACCTGCATATGAATACAAAGGGCAAGTGTTAGTAATGTGATCAAAACGAGAACATATAGCACATACCTGGAGTGGTTTGCCTCGCGGACTAGGTGATATGTTTTGACTAGTCATGGCATATATGAGCATATCTGTCTTCCTCTCCATAGCATCTAGACAAGTATATTGAGCTTCTGTCATTGGTGCTTCTCCCTTTGAATGAATTAGTTGAACCGCTTCAGTGCAACAGTTTCAGTACTGCTGCTCGGGTACTCTCTGGACCTTTTGCGCTCGATCGCAGCTCCTCTACGCTCGATCGCAGACTTGCGCTCGATCGCACAAGGCACTGCGCTCGATCGCAATAAGGACAGGAACTCCTCCTCTGCACACCTGAACAGAAAACGAAAAGAAGGAATAAATCTGATTTTTGGTAAAAATAAAACAGAACAGAATAAAATAGAATAAATTAAAATAATAATAATAAAAAAAACTAACGAAAATAATTCCAAAAAGAAATTTAGCACAATCCCCGGCAACGGCGCCAAAAACTTGTTGCGCGAAAATATACCTAAATAAATGGGTAAATAATCGCACTTGTTTTACTTGCAAGTGCACAAGGTCAACAGTGTCGTATAGTGTGCGAATGCAAGATCATCTCCACAGGGATTGGTAAAGTTCAGTTTAGAATTATATTCGCAATATAAAAAGATAGAAATAATAAAAGTGTTGAGAAATAATAAAGATAAAATACTAAGGATAAAGGCGTAGGGACTTGATATCCACCACTAATTATGCTACCACAATATAATAGTATGCCAATGCTTTATTCATGCCATGTATACCTACTGGTCGCCAACCTAAGGGCATGGTATCTACTCCTTAAGCTATTGATTTCCCTAAGCAACGAGTTAGGCATGGTATCTACTCTAACTCTTTTCTTCCTTAAGGGATTCAGCATGGTATCTGCTTGAGTTGTTCCTTAAGAAAACATAAGTACTATGGAAATCGACAACCACATGAGACCTAAGGCATGGTATCTACTCCCGGTTTCCCATGTTGATTAACCCGGGTATCCGGATAAGATATCCCTTGTTACTAATGTTAGACCCAGGACTCGGTCATCCAAATTGATCTAACTAACAAGTCCATACCACATGCACATATTGATCAGACATATACATATGAGGAATTTAAATAAAAGCAGGTATTAATCAAGTTTAAGCAACACAACATAAATATCGCAAAGGCGCCAATACTAAATTTATTGAGTAAACATAATTAGGGCTTCAACCAAGCCCTACTAAGAATTTAATTACACATAATAAAATAAAAAAGAAAGAAGAAACCCGAGAGAAGAGGGGTCAATTCTGCTCCACGGTCTCCTTCTCCAAGCTAAAGAAAAAGAGGAAAGTGTTTTCTATCTAAGGGTGTTTTTTTTTGTGTGTGAGTTACAAGTGTATTTATAGGTCTTTGAGAAGTCCTAATAGACTTATGAGTTTCTAAACTTTCCTAAAATACAAAACTCCTTTATTTCCAAAATAGAGTTATTTCCAAAATAGGGTTATTTCCAAAATAGAGTTCTGCAGTTTACTATTCACGTCTGTACATTTGCGCTCGATCGCATGTGTCTTTGCGCTCGATCGCAGTGTGCGCTCGATCCTACAAGTGTGCGCACGACCGTATGTGCGCTCGATCGCACTGCATGTGCGCTCGATCGCACTTTGTCCAGAAAGTGCTCCAGGGCTTCTAGATTTCTTCTTTAAAGAGCCAAAACTGCTTCTTTTTCTCCAAGACCCTATAAAAACATGTAAAACACACAAATGGAGTAAAAGATACCAAATTAATGTAATAAAGGATCTAACAAGTGTAAATAAGGGGGCTTAAATATGTATATTTAAGCGTCTATCATTGCTTAACTTGATTAATGCATGTGTTTATTTAAATTCCTCATATATATGTGTATGGCGAATGTATGCATGTGGTATGGATTGGTTAGTTAGATCAATTTGGATTACCGAGTCCTGGGTCTAACAATAGTAACAAAAGATATCCACTCCGGATTCTTAGGTTAATCAACATGGGAAACTAGGAGTAGTTACCATGCCCTAGGTCTCATGTGGTTGTCGATTTCCACAGCCCTTATGCTTTCTTTAGGAACAACTCAGTAGATATCATGGTGAATCCCTCGAGAAAGAAAAGAGTTAGAGTAAATACCATGCCTAACTCGTTGCTTAGGGAAATCAATAGCTTAAGGAGTAGATACCATGCCCTTAGGTTGGCGACCATTATGTGTACATGATAAGGCTAGTGCATTGATACATTACACATTGGGAAAGTATGATTAGTGGTGAATATCAAAGCCCTATGTCTTTATTATTATTAAATCACATTCAACAATTATTTCTTTTTACTTTGAAGAAACTAATTCTAAATTGAACTTTACCAATCCCTTTGGAGATAATCTTGCATTCGCACACTATGCTACTGTTGACCTTGTGCACTTGCAAGTAAAACGAGTGCGATTATTTGCTTATTTATTTAGGTAAATAAACGCGCAACAGTGGTACTCAAACAAATCTACCACATTGAAGGTGTTGGAAATGGCCATGTCACCCGGAAGTTCAATCACATAAACATTATCATTAATGCGCTTCAGCACCCGGAAGGGGCCATACTTCCTGCTTTTCAACTTGTTGTAAGTTCCCACGGGGAAATGGTTCTTGCGCAGATGGGCCATCACCAGGTCACCTTTCTGAAATACACGTTCACGCCGATGCTTATCGGCGGCAGCTTTGTACTTGCTGTTGGCTAACTCTAGACTCTGACGAACCTCTGCATGGATGTGCTGCACTTGCTTAGTCATGTTCTTAGCAGCCTGATTGTGGCCAGAAGGCTTGGGCAAAGGAACCAGGTCCAAAACATGCTGAGGTGCTTTGGTGTAGACAATCTCGAATGGCATTTTCCCGGTAGAACAGTTGTACATGCTGTTGAAAAAAAATTCAGCTTGTGGAAGGGCTATGTCCCACTGCTTAGGTCGAGAACCAGTCACGCAATGTATCAGGTTACCAAGGGTTTAGTTGACTACCTCTCTTTGGCTGTCCGTCTGTGGATGACAAGTGTTGCTGTATTTGAGGGATGTGTCAAACCTGCCCCAAAATGACTTCCAGAAGTGGCTAAGAAACTTGATATCAAGATCGAAGGTGATGAACTTAGGAACCCCATGAAGGCGAACAATCTCACGAAAGAAAAGGCTGGCTATATGAGACATGTCTGAAGTTTTACGGCACAGAATAAAGTGTGCCATCTTGGGGAACCGATCGACAACCACAAAAACAGAATCCACCCCACGTTGAGTCCGTTGGAGACCCAAAATAATGTCCATTGTCAGATCCTCCCAAATTTTTTTTGGCACGGGCAGAGGGGTGTACAACCCGGTATTCTGTGCTTGGCCCTTTTCAGTTTGGCAAATGGGGCACCTCTGTACGAATTTTCCCACATCGCATTTTAGCTATGGCCAGTAATAACGTTCAGCTACCTAGGCTATTGTTTTGTCACGCCCCGCATGACCCCTTAAGCCGCTGTTGTGTATATCACAGAGAATTTGCTCGCACAAAGACGTGCAAGGGATACACAATTGATTACCGCGAAACAAAAACTCGTCATGGACATGAAAATCTGGGATTGCCTCTTTCAGTTGATACTTGTCCCAAATTTCTCGAAAATCAGCATCTTCCTCATACAACTTCTTCAAACAGTCAAACCCTATGACTTCTGATTGGAGAGTCAAGATTAGGGACGCGCATTGGCTTAACGCATCTACCACCTTATTCAACTGCCTAGACTTGTGTTTGAGTAAAAAAATGAACTTCTGGAGGAAGGTAGTCCACCGAGCATGCATTTTGTTCAGGGTGGTTTGCGTATTGATAAATTTCAGAGCTTGGTGATCACTGTAGAGAACAAACTCATGCTGGATCAAGTAATGCTCCCAATGACTCAAAGCTTGAATGACTGCATAAAATTCCAGCTTATATGTTGTCCACTTTTGGCGAGCATCGTTGAGCTTCTCGCTGAAAAACTCTACTGGTCATCCCTCCTGCGACAAAACAGCACCAATACCCATGCCTGAGGCATCACATTCAACTTCAAACAACTTGTCAAAGCTTGGCAGGGCAAGTACCGAGGCTATAGAAAGCTTTTCTTTAATCACTGCAAAGGCTATATCTTGTGCGTTCCCCTACTAGAATCGACCCTTTTTCATGCACTCTGTGATTTGTGCTACTATACTACTAAAGTTTCGAATAAACCTGCGTTAGAAAGTTGTCAGTCCATGAAAACTGCGAACATGGTGCACTGTTGTTAGGGTTGGCCACTCCCGAATTACGCATACCTTCTCGTCATCAACCTGAATACCATCTGCACCCATGATAAATCTAAAAAATAGTAGCTTGGCAGTAAGGAAATTGAACTTCTTCAGGTTCACATAAAGTTTATTCGTGCATAAAACCAGCAACACTTCCCTCAAGTGGTCTAAGTGTTCCACCTCATCGTGGCTATAGATTAAGATATCGTCAAAATAAACAACCAAAAATTTACCAATGAAGGGTTTTAAAACCTGATTCATTATATGCATGAAGGTGCTGGGAGCATTTGATAAACCGAATGGCATCACCATCCACTCATAAAGCCCATTTTTAATCTTAAAAGCTGTTTGCCATTCATCCCCTGGTTGGACCCTAATATGATGGTAGCCACTGCTCAAATTTAGCTTTGAGAAGATCTTGGCACCCTCTAACATGTCCAGCATATCACTCAGTCGTGGAATGGGAAAGCAGTACTTGACTGTTATCTTGTTTATGGCATGGTTGTCAACATACATGGGCCAGTTTCCATCTTTCTTCGGTGTCAATAAAGCAGGTACGGCACAGGGACTCAGACTTTTTTTGATCAATCCTTTTTTAATCAACTTCTCAACCTGATTTTGTAGAATTTCAGGTTCTTGAGGACTCATCCGGTAGTGTGGTAGATTCGGCAAACTAACCCTAGGAACCAAGTCAATATGGTGTTGAATATCCCTTATAAAAGGCAAACCCTCAGACAATTCCATCGGTATAACATCTTCAAATTCAGCCATCAATGGTTTTAACTCCTCAAGAATCTGTTGATACTCGGTCAGTGGTTCCCTTTTTACTACCAACGCGAAGAACTCTCCTACTGCTTTCACATCCTCAATGAACTCCTTTTCAGGGACTGTAAGAAAGGTCTTTCCCTCTGCCTTAGAAGTTTCGACAGCTGGCTCATGCCCACTTGCAGGAACTAGCACAATTTTCTTGTCAAATCACCAGAAAACATAGGTATTATCCCGACCTTTATGCATAGCATCTACATCAAACTGCCATAGCCTCCCCAATAACACATGACATGCATCCATATCAACAACATCACACACAATCTCATCCTTATAATATTTGCTAATGGAAAAGGGGACACGACAGATATCAGTTACCCGAGTTTCAACGTCTTTCTTGATCCAGCCAATCTTATATGGAGAGGGATGTTTTTCTGTTTTCAAGTTCAATGATGTGAAAAGGGCCTTTGATACAATATTTTGATTGCTGCCACTATCAATAATCACCTTGCACACTCTCTAGTTGATAGTGCACCGCGTCTTGAAAATACAGTGTCGTTGGTTGTCATCCTGCTGTCTTGGCGTAAGTAACAGTCGCTGCACCATGCAGTTGATATATACACCCTCATCTGCATTTGCTACTTCACCATTAGCATAATCATCAACCTCCCCAGAATAATCTCCATCTGCGCCAAAAGGATCCTCCTCCCCATCTACTACTTCAACCATGTTAACTTGCCAACGGTTGGGATATTCGTTGGAATAATGTCCAGGCTGACTACATCGGTAACACTTTCTTGGAATGGGACGAGCATAGGGATTACTGGGCACTCTTTTATTTTGTGCTAGGGCACTGGTTGGTGGGGCTGTTAGCTTGGTGGGGTTGGTAGTGCCCACACCTGAGACTCTGCTAGTAGAAGGTTATGGTGAAGTCTGCGGTACTGAAACCTGTGATGGCGTCGATCGATATGGTTGAGGATGTGATGGGTGCCTGGACTGTTGTGACTCCACTTTCATGGCTAGGTTGACCACTTTGGATAGGGACCACACAGTACAGAGGGATACCTATTCTTGAATGGCCAGTCGCAACCCTCCGATATACATAGCCACTTGCTGACCGTCCGTTTCCTGCAGATCATTGCGTGAGTTCAACTTATAAAACTCCTATGTATAATCATTGATGGTGTGCACCCCTTGTCTGCAATTGTGATATTGCTGGTACAACATCTGTTTGTAGTTAGGAGGAAGGAACCTCGCTCGTAGTAGTTGCTTCATCTTGGACCAAGAACGAATAGGCTGTTTACCCTGTCGCCTACTGCTATTCTGTGTCTGTTCCCACCACGCAGAGGCTCCACCCTTCAGTTTATAGGCTACAAGCTCCACTTGCCTATCTATTGGGATTTGCATATATTCAAAAAAAGCTTCCACTTCGGAAAGCCAATCAATGAAGTTTTCCACGTGGAGGTGGCCATTGAAACACGACAGATCTACTTTGACCCAAAAATCATGGTTGCTCTATTCGTATCGGTTATGGTTGAAACGGTTCTGACCAAAACTATTCTGATTATGACCACGCCCCTCATCATCATTGTTCTTGGCATTGAGCACCTCAAACTCATCCTCGCTGGATAAAACAGCATAGGCTTGGGGCCTATGCTGCTGAGCAGGAACACGTCTAGCAACCGATTGGTCGCGAGCAAGGCCTCCGACACAATCCGGATTGTGTTCTTCATCCCTGTTGCCATTGATTCTTAGACCAGCCACGGTTGTTGTATTTCCTGCAACATGCGTTCGATACGATCAAACCGCTGATTGTGATCATCAAACTACTGATTGTGATTATCTATGGCTGCCCATAGGTCCTGTACCCCACGATCAACGTCGTCAAGGTGGTTGCTTTCGTTTCCATTACCTGCCATCAGACCAGGGTAGAACAAGGCTCTGATACCAACTGACGTAAAATGCAAGCAGAAGAAAGAACCAGGAAGAAGAACTGTGTCTTCAACCCTCAATACGATAAACTCTCACGAAGAGAAAATAAATCCTAATTTTATTCAATAACAATAATCTCTATTTCCGTATGTGGCCTCCTTATTTATAAGGTCAAAACAAAAAAGGCAAAAATCCCCGAAAGCATAAATTTGGGGAAAACTATGAAAAATACTAAAATGGAAAGTACTAAAATATTAAGGCAGAATTAATGGTAGTCAATTCTGACTTGATTACAAAAGGAAATTGCAAATGGAAAGTTTCCTAAAACTGAAAATTGCAAAATTGAAGGCCTAAACGTCGTTTTTTGGCGAAAAAACAACGACACTTAGGCTAAACCTGAATTTTGATCGGGGGCCCATTTCTAATTAGACTAGGGTCTCCGAGGCCCGATCCGAGCTTGTGGCATGTAGAACGATGTAAACTGCATCCTTAGATTTGGAGTGATCCAACCATTCTAGGTAGTCCAGGGCCATCTGTTCTGCTCCGTTTACCTGTCCTGTATCAAACGATCAGATTGTTAATCATGCCTTTGTCGAATGCCACCAATTTCCCTCTAACTTTCACCTTCAAATTCGTGTGCTCGGCAGCATTCACATAAAATTCGCGCACGACCAAAATAATTGCAGTTTCTGGCGTTGCGGAGAATGTTTCCCATTTTTGAGCAGCGATGATCCTGTGAATGAGGGGAAAGTATTCCTTGGTGATATTAAATCCCCTTTCAGGGATTGGGACTTTCTTGAGTTGGGAACGCTCAAGCCTCTGTTTTGCTCATTTGAAACAAATAACTCAGAATTGTAACTTGTAGAGACGGGTCGCACGCGTTTAGGAGGGGCCATTAGATCAAAACTTCTTTTTTGTAAATAAATAAGCCCAAATTTGCAGAAAACACTCGAGAGCAGCACACTCTTCTATACACACAGATTCCCAAAGAATTTGTCAACAAATTTTTTTTCAATATCCTCAACAGGTGAATCTCAAATGACCCAACATAATACAGTAAATAACCAACCCACTATCAATTGAATTTCACGCAGCCACAATCACACATTTCGCAGAACTAATAGCCATGTTAATTAAAATCCAAATAAATCTAAGATTTTTCAACTTATCTTCTTCTACATTCTTCAACAACGCATCAAATCACAATGTATTGTAATGCAAACTAAACAAAACAAAAAAATTCAAATGATTTTACTCATTAATTCGAATTTTTGTGTTTTAAGATGAAGAAACCTTACTTGATTAGAAGAAAGAAAATCACCCAAAAGCACTTGAGATGTGAAATTTTCATGAAGAACTGGGGAAATCCGCGGTGAAAGATGCAAAAAAACAATGATTTGGTGGTGTGATGAGGGATAAAGGTCGAAATTTAGTGATTGGGAGGAGATGAGACGATTGAAATTATAAAATTTATACAACCTAACAGTGAGAAGAGCGTGTTTATAAAACACAGTATGTGACTCAGCACTACAAAACTGACTGTCTAGCACTACGGCTCTGAGCTCCTTTCCTATGGACGCTGCAGCGTTGTATCCTGGGGATGCAGTGCTGAGTCTCGGGTCAAACTTCTTTAGATTGGTCTTTTCAGCGCCACGGCGCCCAAAACTCATGGCTGCGGCTCTAGTTCTTGGGTCTGACTCCAATATAACCT
Organism: Bretschneidera sinensis; assembly: GCA_023935145.1. Lineage (NCBI taxonomy): Eukaryota > Viridiplantae > Streptophyta > Magnoliopsida > Brassicales > Akaniaceae > Bretschneidera > Bretschneidera sinensis. Next base: position 1,451,836 of record JALCZK010000548.1, on the reverse strand, counting down.
AAAAACAAGAAAATAACTAATTTAAAATAATAAAAACTTAACTAAAAGACAAACATAACAAAAATAAACACACAAGACAATTTCAAATTCAAGAAACATAAAAACAAAATGTTAGTTCTAATTTATAGTCTTTAGCTTGACTTTCCGATTTATGGCTCTTAGAGAATGGTTGTAGACGATTGAGGGTCAAACGTCCCCATGATGTAGTGCTTCAATCTGTGCCCATTGGCCTTGAATGTCTCCTTGTTTTTCTCGTGTCGTATTTCAACGGCACCAAAAGGTGATACACTTATCACGGTGTATGGTCTAGTCCACCGAGATTTCAGCTTTCCTGAAAATAGATGAAGTCAGTTATTATGCAGAAGAACTTGTTGTCTTAGAACAAATTCTTTCCTTGAAATGTGTTGATCATGCCTTTTTTTTTACTTTTTCTTTGTATAGCTTTGCATTCTCATATGCTCCTAGCCAAAGTTCTTCTAATTCGTCAACCTACAATAAACATTTTTGTCCTGCAACTGTCATCAAAATTCAAGAATTTTGTAGCCCAATAGGCTTTATGCTCAAGTTCGATAGGGAGATGACATGCTTTTCCAAAAACCAGCCTATATGGTGACATTCCTATGGGTGTTTTGAAAGCTATTCTATATGCCCACAAAGCATCATCTAATTTGAGTGCCCAATCTTTCCTAAAAGTATTCACTGTTTTTTCTAAAATTCTTTTCACCTCCCTATTTGAAACTTCTACCTGATCGCTTGTTTGTGCATGGTATAAGGTGCTGAGTTTGTGAGTCACTCCATATTTTCCTAACAAGGTTCTAAATTGACGATTGTCAAAGTGTTTACCCTGATCAATAATTATTGTCCTAGGAGTTCCAAACCAGGTAAAGATGTTTTTCTCAAGAAATTGCAAAAGCCAGGGTAAAACATGCCATGAATGAAATAGAAATAACCGAATAGGATTATATGAAATTCATGTGTCCGTTTAAATCGTAACCGAATAGGGAGTTTTAACTGAAAAGAATTCCACTGAACTTAATGCTTTCTAATTTGGATTAATTTAGAATAGACCTGGAATATGGATATTTGAAATTAATGATTATTGAGATTGTGGTTAGACCTGAAATAAGGATAACTAATTTATTGGGAATTTTACCATCCTAAAAAATGTATTAAACGAACTTGTTCATTCGAAACTCTTGGCAATAATGGTTTAGGTGAAGTCGAGTCCTTAGCACGTTAGTTTATAAGAATCTTTTTCCAAAGTTTGCAATTCTTCCTTTTATTTACCATTATCATATATTTTTCCTTTAGTTAATTTTTTAGTAAATTCTTCTCCTACAATTATTCATTTGCTCAAATAACGTTAAGAGTGAGTCATGCTTTCTGTATATTCTATTCAGTCCTCGTTGGGAACGATATTCACTCATCGTTTTATTACTTGAACGATTAGTGCACTTGCTAGTGTTAATTCTATCGCATCAAAAACCAAATGCATACTGACCAAGAAGCAGATGACGAATAATTGCAATCTACATTTGAAAATTGAGATGGAGTCAAGTTTACGGTGAGATTGAATGCCACATCATTAAATGGAAAACATTCAAATTCAAATTTGCTACCATGAATTTGATCTTTATTTCAATTCTTAAATGGAGAGGATCGTGATCTTTTAATTAAAAGCAGTAGTATTTTGGTTGGTAGAAAAGAATTAATGATTTTTTCTCATACAGAAGAACTCACTCATAAAAACATGATTCACTATACGTTGTACCTAAATTAGTTGTCTTAACAAAATGTTTGAAATTGAATATTATAAAAACAACTTGGTATACATGTTTTCGTTGGAAGATCTGACCAAAGAAAAAGTTTTGCAGCCAACCCAACTACTCGAGAAAAAAAGGAACATAAACCAGCCCAGCAGGTCCAATTATCAATATGGTCCAATTATCAATAGCACCGTAATTCACCTTCTGCTTCCCTTGAAGAAGTGATGAAAAACAGAGACATGTAGAACGGAGAAGAAAGAAAGATGGACAATGAGAGAGAAAGAAAGAAAGAAAGGCGGGTAGGGTAGAATAGCAGAGGAGGAAGAGAAGAAGAATTGTCTGACACTGAGAGACCGATCCAAGACATGTAGATTGAGAAATGGTAGCAAGAATTAATCCAATCCCTAAACTCAAAAATAACATAAATTTGAAAGAATAGAGGAGAACGAGAAAAAAGAAAGCCACTAATGTAGTTCGTAGTTCAGGTTAAGAGAGAGATTGATGATGCAATTTGGATAGAGATAGGAGAAAATAATTTGTTTTATATTTTATAGAAAGATATAATAGTTATAATAATTTTTTTTGATATATTGATCAAGAGAATAATCGAAAACAAAGATTTTTAAATTAACTGCTAAATAAAACTTTTGCAGCCAAACAATTGCAGTCTATCAGAAAAATTGTAGCATTAGTCTCACCAAGGTTCTAGTGGGAAAAACTTTCCATGATTAGGGACTGGATTGGATTCTTCATCCGCCCTCTAATTTGAACCAAACACCATGATTTGGACACAATCGATATAAAATTAATGTAATTATATTTAATTTTGTTTATGTACCTCTTGGGAATTAAATGATTTGTTAGGTACCCCTTAACATAACCCATTAATAATTACAATTCAATATTTACTTTTTAATATATTTATACATTGACTGTAATTGTTATTTGGATATGATGTAAATTTCTATTTTTCATCAGATTCAAAACTTTAACTGTAATTGTTAGATAATTTTATTGATAATATGAATAGTGGTTGTACTGACGTTACTAATAAAATTCTCTAAAATTATCAACAAAATTTTAACCCGATACAAAAATAGAGGTTTACACCCGATATAAGTAAATATTTACCGGGTTATAAATGGAACTGGGTCAACACTATTTTAAGGGTACTTAGTAATTTTTGTTATTTATTATGATTCTCTCCGTCTTATTTAGAAGTTCTTTTGAAAAAATACAAGGATTAAGAAAATACTTTAATTACATGTAAATCACTTAATATTATTAAAATACTTATCTTAACATAAAAAAAGTACATTAATTGCATGCAAGTAAATTGTTATTTATTACTGTACTATTTTTGCAGTCAATACTAAACCTTAAACAAAATCACAACTGGAGAAAGACTACACAGCCGTACATACCATTTGTTGAAAAGCAAACAAAGTTTAGGTTAGGTGTGTATGAACGTCCACATTATACTAATTAAGCAACTCGGCTTCAATGTGAGCTCCACCATTTTGTATTGTAATTTACTGTTCCAACCAATATTTCATTAACACTTAATATATATAGCTAAGAAGTGGTGTCAAGCAATTTATATATACAAAAATCATCATAAGATTTAAAAGGTCACCGACCTTTATAATTAAAAGGTTAAAGAAATTTAATACAATATTACAAGTTGGAAATGCCAGTAAGAAAATACAATATTCCATTCCTTCCATATATATTAGTATATATGTATAATTTTTTTTTTATAAAAAATAACAATTAATATTACAATTAATTAAATATAGCTTACTTTTAAAAAATAATCTTACTTAATATATAAATGTTGAAAATCACCAAAAAGAATCTCAGGTGGTGACCTTCAAACACCCAAGTCCAGAATGACTTGTAAAAAACAGGAATCAAACCATCAAAGAAAGAACATAAGCAATTGTTATCGAGGTTTGGCAATTTGCCTACGCCCCCGTGAGCTCCTTCGAGCTCTCTGCACTAAATCAATGGAGTTCTTACAATTACAGCAACACCTCCTCAGTAACCCTCTTGTTCTTGATACATGAAAAAAGAGAAAAGAAAGAGATAAAAACTAAGTGTTTCCCTGAAATTTTCTCCAAGAAAATTCCATTTACAAAGCCCTTCAACCCCACTTCTTGATTGCTCTTTCCCACTTGAAACACCTCTGAAGATTTGAGAGTCTTTCTCTCTCAATACCAGCTACTCTTGGAATGAGACATCTTCTTGTGTTTCTTCCTTGTGTGATGTGTCTTTGCACTTGCACACTTCTTCACTCTTATTGTGTTTCACACTCTTTATATAAAGCACTAACTTCTTTAGCCAATCTTGAAGTCAATCTCAGCCCTTAGATTTCAAGAACCAAAGACTCAAAGCTTATGCAATTGAATTTGTTAACCACAATCTAACATTGGGCAACAATTGTATCTCCTTCCTGCAAAGCAGGTAAACTCATGTGTGCTATCCTTTTTCTTTTCATGCTTCTATATCAGGCCAGACTTTACTTTTTGCAATTTATGGTGGCGAGTACCTCTCTTCTCCCAAGGGGAATATATGTTATGTTATGAATGCTAGTGAACTGTAGGAATTTTTTGATGGTGCCCAAGCCAAATTAAGATACGTGATGGCATGTTATTGAAATCATTTCAAAGCTCCTATAAAATCTACTTGTATTTAATTTAAGCAACATGTTATTGTCCATAGAGACGTGAATTCATGTGGTAAGTTAGTCAATTCACCTGGATTTATCATGTGACAGTTCAATTTTTGCTGAGAAATATGGTTTCTTTCACCTTTAACAAAATGTACTGGTACTCTATTATGCACAAAGCATGTCAAAACTTACTCATGAGTTCAATGGTTGTATGGTCTGGTTAAATATACCCTATACCTATAGGTGTTTCCATGATAACACCTTTATCTCCTTCCCATCTTGAAGTAAAAAAGCTTAAGGGAAACAACTAGGGAAGAAGAAAGAAAATCAATAAGACATTTTCTAGATCATATATTTTATATGGTGACACATAGTTTGCTAAGGAAATGTCAACTTATAATTTCTTATCCAAAGTAAGGCTTTGTAAAAAGTGGTCTTATAACTTTAATTCTCCCCCCAAAAATCCATAGAAGTATGTTAATGTTTCTATAGCCTTTTTTGGTTGAATTCTCCCCCAGCCTTACGTTCTTGGATTTCATGGATGCCATGATCATATTTTGTCTGGTACTAGTGGTAACCAATGTTCTTTGATGTTGTTTGAATGTTACTTAATATATCATTGACTATCATGACACTCATCTATGCACAGGTGGAAAGAAGTTGTTGGCTCCTCAACCCCATTTGAGAACAGTGGTTTTCTCTGTACTTGAATCTGATATGTTAACTCCTAGTACCATCAATGAGGCATGCACCTCTTTATGGGTAGCCAAGTATGGAAGACCAATTGGACTGGATGAAAAGATCAAGGTGGATCTGATTGTCATTGGTTCAGTTGCTGTTGATCCAAATACCGGCGCTTGACTTGGGAAGGGAAAGGTAATATCATGCTAAGATCTCAAATGTTGAACATAGTAGTCACATACCAGACATGTTTCTGTGGAGTATATCAAAGATGAAGTATCTATGCTGGATGATTTTGGACCTTTGGTTATAGCTTTTCTTTGGGCTGGTCCTTCTCTCTTGTGGCAGTAATGGGACTAGGTCTAGGAATCATACTGATGATGTTAACATTGTTGCTGATTTAGCTTTGCTTCGGCAAAACTGTCTCTTTTATGAGTTAAGGCTTTAGAGTTTAGACTTTGAATTCAAGGTTAATATTAATCCAATGGTTTAGTGGTATAAATAAATCAAAGTTTTGGAGATCATGCTTTGAATTATAAATTCAACCTATTATTACTTTGAAAATGGAGTTATTTTGTGACAATAGTTTTGCTGACCTCGAATATGGGATGCTGCAGTACATGGGAGCCATTGATGACTCAACACCAGTTATATATAATATCAGGTAGTGCAGTTTCTCCCTCTTCTAAATGCGACTCATTGAATGCTTGGAGTGGTGGCTGCTCCCATTCAACAAGGCCTATAACTATTTCATGCCAGTAGTCTTAATTAGTAACAAGAAAAATCATGACCATTAAATAGCATATTTTTACTATATGATCTGCAGTGTTATTTTTAATTAGGAGGTCATGTTATAACTCCAGAAAAGGAAAATCTGAATCTACCTTTGACACAAGCTTCCTGATAGCTGTAACAATTACCAGCTAATGATGTTTCATTGTCAAGTCACCCAAAAGAAAATTTCTCTGCTGTTAAGTGATAGGATTTGAACCCACAATGTCCCCTCCCGTTCCCTCCACTTCCAAGATGGTTACAGTTTACCAGTAGCCAAAGATATTTCTGGGACATGCATATAATCTGTTGCTCTGTTATTTTGTTTCTCGCCTAGTAACCCAACATCATTATTTTTCATGTATACTTGTATACGTGGTTCGATCTACGCATTGGAAAAATATTAGTTGCTACATATATAACTAATTTCTCAAATTATAAAATATCTTTTAAAAGGTGCAATATTTTTCTCTTTAAAATTAAATTTAAGGACAAAACATCTCGAAGGATGATTAAGTTTGACCATTTCCATTAGTTCCAATTACGTGCGATATATGTCCATTTCTAGCATTTAAGAGCAAAGAACAAACAAAACAAAAGAATCACGTACAGTTGTAAGTAAAAGTCTAGGAATACATAGGACAAACGCTGTCGAGCAAAATATATCTTTGAATTGAACCAAATGTCTTCACGGAAATTTTGAGCAAATTGTCAAGCGAAGGGATCAACTTTTTTTTTTTTTAAGTAAAGAGGACGGTACCTCCGGCACTTTATTAAATAAAGGTCTCACTTATGGCGGAGAAAAACCTTACACCCGAAAATTTAAAACAACACAACTAGACAAAAACCTCAACGAGACAAAACAAACAATAAAAAACAACAATACCACCCATCCAGAAACCCAAAAACGAAAACAGATTGATCACACCCCGGAAAATTAAATTCTAAGAGTTGGAAGCCCCACTTTATCAAGTATGGTAATGCCTTTCAATAGCCGTGGTAAATTATGGGAGCCTTCATAACTAAAATTCCTTAGAAAATCTGCCGCTTGGTTTCTTTCGCGATATTGGTGGACCACTCTAAACGTTAGCCCTTCAAGTGCAACCATTAAATCTTCCCAAAAATCCCATAGGTACCACAAAGTGCATCTCTCTTTCATAAGCCAATCCATTACCAGACTGGAATCACTTTCAATAATCACATTAAAACAATTTAACCTTCTACACAAAATAATCCCTTCTAAGATAGCTCTTAGTTCAGCTTCATTGTTAGTGCCGACACCAAAATGGGTAGAAAAACCCCCTTTCACATTACCAACCGCATCCCCTACCACACTCCCTCCCCTCGAACTCTCCAGATTACCACGACAACTCCCATCATAGTTTAGCTTAACCCAACCCATAGGAGGTTTCGTCCAGGCTACGAATTTCTGTCGTCTCACCCTATTCCTCGGACATTCAACTTGGAGTTCAGTCAAAATCTGCAAATCATTCGAAGATAACAGTCGACATGAATTAATCTCTCTAGCTAACAAACGGGTCCAGTATTTCACAGACCACCACACTTGGTCGACACTTTCTTGCACCCCCTCCATTCGTGCCTTGCATCTTCTCTTCCAAAGACACCAAGTAATTAGACACGGTAATAAGCCCGTTAACGTACCTGTTATGGACGACTTTTTTGTACATTGAAACCACGTTGAGACCCTCACCTTCCATACAATATGATGTGTACAGGGAGCTCCCAAAGCAACACTAGCTCTATCCTAAACCTTAGTAGCCAATTCACCTGAGCATAGAACATGATCCAGTGTTTCCGTAAATCTCCGACTACAGCAATTGCACCCAAAAGCTAAAGAAACACCCCTCGTTTGCACCCTTTCATCTACTGTCAAAGAGTTAAACCATGCTTTCCAAAGGCAGATGGACACTCATTTAGGTATCAAATGGTGCCAAAACCATTCCTTCCACTGCAGTAAGTCACCTCTTGATCTACCCACCTCCCATGCACTTGCTGTCGAGAACTTGCCATCACATGAAGGAGTCCAGAAAAATACATCCGGGCTTACTTTACCAGTACACACATTCTGTAAGATTTTCGAGGTAGCCTCTGCACCAACCAGATCCGTCAAAAGGCCAGTATCCTAAGACTGGTCTGCCTAACAGTCCTTAATTTGAAGCTGAGTGTTGGCAATATCCTTCACCTTCACAGAAGGAGGACCCGAAGCAAGCCACCTATCATACCAGAAAGAAGCATTGCCTCCTCGCACCAACACTTTAGTGTTCTCAATGACCTCAGGTAAGATTGAAATTATAGACCTCCAAAAACGAGAGCCTGTAGATCTCCTAGCAGCTATAAGACCCTCTTTGAAGTATTTCGCTCGGAAAAAATCAGACCACAAATTCTTAATTGTCAGAAGGCGATATGCAAACTTCATGTGCAAAGATCGTTGCACCTCTTTAAAGTCTTGTAGACCCAGACCACCCTCCATCGTTGGCTTATTCAGTTTTGACCAGGCTTGCCAGTGAATCTTCTTTTTCCATCTACCTCCCCCCAGAAAAAATTAGCCAACATAAAGTTTATGCGAGAGATAGTAACCACGGGAAGACTAATCACCGACATAAGATGTATGGGCATACTCGACAAAACATGGCGTGATAAAATCAACCACCCCCCTTGAGAAAGCGATTTAAATTTCCATCCTGCCACCATCTTTCTTACTTTTTCGACTAATGGCTCAATTATGCGAGTCGTCAATCTACCCGAAACAAGAGGCGCACCTAAGTAATAACTGGGAATTTTCCTTCCTTGAAACCCGTTAACCTCAACAAGGCACGTTTTCGAGAAGTCATAATGAGTTTTGAAGGGAATATTGCCGACTTCTCATTACTAATCAATTGCTCCGACCACCTTTCATACAAAGCAAGAGTCTCAACAAGTCCTTTTATTGATCTTTTCCCACCGTTCGCAAATATCATAAGATCATCTGCATATAGTAAATGGAAGATTAAAGGAGCCCCAACCGGATGAGAGAAACTTCTAATTCGCCCTGCCTCAAAATTTTCTTGAGCAACTGCGTCAACACTTCCCCCATTACAATAAATAGATAAGGAGATAGAGGGTGCCCTTGCCGTAAACCCCGCAAAGGATGAAAAAACCCTTTGAAAGTCCCATTCATTATCACAGAAAACCACGGGGACTTTACACACTCCCCTATAAGTCTGCAAAAATTGTTGGAGAACCCAAAAGCCTTCAAAACCTCTAATAAAAAATTCCAATCAACTCGATCATAGGCCTTCACCATATCAATTTTCACCATCACATTGCCACCCAAAGTTTTCTTATTCAAAGAGTGAACCATTTCCTGAGCAAAGGAAATATTCTCAAAAATGCTTCGCCCTGGCACAAAAGCACCTTGTTCAGGGGAGACCAGTTTATGAATAATCCTCTTCAATCTACTTACAAGGATTTTTGAAAAAATCTTATAAGCTACAGAACACAAACTAATAGGGCGGAACTTTTCAAAACTCGAAGGATCCTGCACTTTCAGGATAAGAACAATAAAAGAAGCGGAAAAAAACCTAGGTAATGGCTCACCACTAAAAAACTCCCGAGACGCCTCAATCACATCATTTTTGATAATATCCCAACAAGAAATATAGAAAGCAGAGCCGAAGCCATCAGGCCCCGGACTGCTTTGTCTTGGAATGGAAAAAATCGCTTCTTTCACTTCTTCCTCAGAAGGCGCTATACAAAGCATCATATTTTCCTCATCTGAAATAATATTATCAAGAAGGGCCGATAAGTTTGTTTGCTCCACCTCCAAAGACGTTGTTAATACCTCCTGAAAATACTGAGTGGCTCCTGAATGAACATCTTCAGCATTGTCCAAGACCCTCCCATCCGCAAGAGTCATACGAGAAATGCACCCTTGTTGCAGACACTGATTTATTGAAGCATGAAAGAAATAAGTGTTCTGATCACCCTCCGTTAACCATTTTTTTTTTTTCCATTTGTCCCAGCCGTGTAGCTTCTCTTTTCTCCCAGGTTTGGATCTCAAGTTTGGTTGTCAAATAATCAGCCTCTGTTTCCGGAGAGAAATCCAACTGAAGTTTATGCTCCAAAATCGTCACTCTTTCCTTAAGCTCCTTTAGAATAACATCCACTCTCCCAAAGACATTAATATTCCAAGCTCTCAACGCCATTTTAGTCCTCTTAATTCTGAGAGCAAGGTGCCGAAGGCCCCCAGCCGAATCTTATCTATTTCAAGTCTCCTAAACACAAGACAAAAACCCCTCATGAGAACACCACATAGCTTGAAAGCGGAATGGGGCGGGACCGTAAGAAGAGTAGGGTCTATCCGAATAGACTACTATAGGGCAATGATCAGACATCTTTCGGCTCAAATATTCTAGCTGAGCAGATAAGAACTTGGAAGAATAAACATTGTTGATGACAACTCTATCGAGTTTAGCCCAACTTCGTGAAGTCCCCTCATGGCCATTGCACCATGACATGGCTTGCCCATCACTTGCTAAATCGAAAAGACCATAATTATCCAAGCAGTCGTTGAACTCAGACATAGAAATTAATGGCCGAGGGCATCCACCAATTCGTTTTGAGTGTGTGCGAATAATGTTAAAATCGCCCATTACAAGCCACGATTGCTCTCCCACCTGTACGTCTTCCATGACTCGCCATATCTCCCTTCGTTCCACATAAGTGCACTTGGCATAGACAGAAGTAACTAAAACCCTTATATTGGCCAAAGTAAACTAGCCTATCACTGTCTGAGATGAGCTACTAAGCACCTCAAAAGAGTTCGGATCCTTCCAGAAAATCCATAACTTACCCCCCTCAACTTCATTAGAGCAAAAATGGTGGAAATTCAGAAAGCTTCCAAGCAAGGACATACGAGCCACTTCGGCAAAAGGTTCCGAAATGGCTACCAACATGGTGTTTTTCTTCTTGATAAGAGATTTCAGCCTATTCCTTGACCTACCTAATCCCCTCACATTCCAGAAAAAAAAATTGTATCAGTCATAAAATTTATTTTTTGGGGCCGGTTGTGCACCCTTTTCGATTTTTTCATCGATTTGCTAACCACTGGTTTTGATTTATCGGCGATTTTTCGTGGATCCATATCTGAGTCATACACCTTCGTTTTCCCCAACTGCACTGGAATTTCTCCCTCCTCCCTATTTGAATAAGAGGCCACACCCCCTTCATCGTGATATGAGTCTTTAGTTGTCACTACATCTACACTAGAATTAACTGTAGGCGCCATCTCACCCTGAGGTACCAAAGAAAACATCGGCTCCTCCTCGCACCACACTTCCTCACATTCTTTATCACTGTCCTCGGCTTGATTCACAAATACATTTCGCACTAACTCGCCATGCACAACACCATTTGCTTTCCCACCCTAGTTCACGTCCCCTTGACCCTCTAGCACCTGGTTCACGTCTAATACCTGCCCCTCATTTGTACTCACCAAAGGCTCCTGACTCGTCGCCACAGGCTCTTTACACACAAGAGTTTTCAATTGGATAACATGCCCCACCTCTGTTATCACAATCTTTTTGCACACAGGAGTTATCACTGGGGCAACATGACCCACCTCAGTCATCATAGGCTATTTACTCACAGGAAGTATCACAAGATCAACATGCCCCACCTCTATCATCACAGGCACTTTACTAGACCCCTCTGTTTGATGCCCTTCCCCAAAAGTAGTATCCTTATAAGTGGACACTTCCCCAACTTTTGATTTCCAAATCAGTTTCTCTTTCTTTTTTCCTTCATTCTTTCTCATCGCACCAACCCGACAAACCACAGAGGTGTGCCGCTGACGAAAACATTTATGACAGTAAAAGCCAATTTTTTCATATTTTGCCTCCTGCCAAATGCACTTTGAAGATGATAAGACAATAGGAAAACTTTGTACCGGTTCCATTGTCAGATCCACTTCCACACAAATCCTCGCCCCCAATGCTCTGGTACGATTAAGTGTGGCATTGTCCATCCCAAGGTAGCGCCCAAAACGAGTGGCTAAAATTTGTAAACAATCCTGTCGGTATAAATGCATCGGCAAACCTGGCAAAAAATTCCATTGAGGAGCCAAAGGTGATTCTTTATTCAGATTAAATTCTTTCATCCATTTGAAAAGCCGAAAAACATAACCTTCCATTGTCCTCCCTTCACGTGCCCATCCATGCCCAAAATCATGCTCATTTTTCATCTGAATAAGCACATGATATTCATCCATAAAACTGATCGTCGGAATCTCTATCAACCCCTAAGTTTTCACCACTGTGAATCTAATTTTATCAAGGAACAGGCATTGGCGCACGAACTTCATGACAAGAGCGAACCGAAATTCTTCAGCGGCCTTTACCATCTCCGGTTCCGAGAAGATGAACCCCAGTTCTCCATTTATATCCACAGGAAACCGCATTGGCATTTCAAACGAATAAGGCTCTGTCGTCTTCGACACTACTTGAACAAAAGACTTTTGTCCCAATCCACCAGAAACCGCGTCCCCCACCGATGGCAAAGCCATCAGAGGGGTAGAGGGCGCCGTCATGGGCCAAAAACCAAAATTCTGACCTTGCAGCTCTTAAAAAAAAAATGTTACCATTGAGACCTGAGCAGTGGTGGCAATCATCGACACTGAATCCTAATACTCAGATGTTTGTCCCGTTGGCGTACCGTACGGTGGAGGATTTCTCCGATCAGTGGTGGGCCCTGGTCCAGTCCTCCCCTTGGATCTGGGAGTACTGGCTCAAAACCTTCCAAGATCCCCAAAAATGGATCTGCAACTGAACTCACCCAGGTCCGAGATTGGACCCAACCCAGTCTCCGTTTTGAGTCGGATCTGGAAAGGAAGCAGACCAACCACCACGTGAGGGAGAGAGTGGTGAAGAGTTTGTTGAAAAAAACTGCGGGATCTGTGGTTTTGAAGATGGGTTTAAAGGAGAGAGGAAGAGGCTGGGACGAAAATAGGGACTTTGGCTTGACAAAGATGAAGAAGGTGACATAAATGGGTTTAGTGCTTGCAAGATCATGAGCCAAATCAACTCCGATGGGTAATCTTGAAAATCATTGCCACAACGTTATCACTTTTCTATGTAGATCAATTAGGATGCAGCTTTTCTTTTTTACAAACTAACCTTGCTTAACACTTTTGGATTTTGCTTTGTAGCTTGTACCAAGCGAAGAGATCAACTTCTTTAGATTGGATATGTTATATTTACCTGAAGGACAACAGATGACATGATAAAACCAAATGCATACTCACCAAGAAAGCGGATGACGAATAATTGCAATCTCCATTTGAAAATTGAGATGGAGTCAAATTTACGGTGAGATTGAATGCCACATAATTAAATGCAAAAACATTCAAATTCAAATTTGCCACCATGAATTTGATCTCCATTTCAATTCTTAAATGGAGAGGATCGCGGTCTTTTAATTAAAAGCAGTAGTATTTTGGTCGGTAGAAAAAAATTAATGATTTTTTCTCATATAGAAGAACTCACTCATAAAAACATGATTCACTGTATGTTATAGCTAAGTTAGTTGTCTTAACAAAATGTTTGAAATTGAATATTATAAAAACAACTTGGTATACATGCTGTTATTAAGAGTTCTAAATTCATCGAAAATATCAAACAAGTTATTAAGACTTAAGAGATCAATCACAATGATGCTTGTTTTACTTTTCACCATCATGCTGTGCTCAACTTCTTCTATCCATGGCCAACATTTTACTTTCTACAAGTTTAGTGTTCAATAACCGAAAACATTCTGCACTTACGACAAAAGCACTTGTTTGTCACCATTACCAAATTTAATCACCATTCATGGCCTTTGGCCACCTTTCCCCAATGGTTCATCTGTGCCGGAATATAAAAAATATAATAGTTGCATGTCCAAAAAACTCACTCCGACTGTAACTCTGGTATGTATATAAATATGCAGAAATTAATAATTTAATTTTCATTTGATGTTCTTATTTACATTTTTTTTTTCTTTCATGAAAGTAGTGTAGAATCTAATCTTTTTTTTTGTTAATTTTCTTTTTCCTTCCCTTTTGGGAAGGCAAACCTCCATCTCCTTGTATCTGAATTGGACATCTATTGGCCCAATCTAATAGACAACAAGCTTAACGAAAGGTTTTAGAACTATGAATGGGAAGCACCTGGAAAGTGTTCCGATTTTGCTACTAATCCTGTAGGTTATTACCAGGAAAGCTTGTCATTGGTAAAGAAGCATGTTCTACTACAAATCTTGGCCAATTGTAATGAGAAGCAACTCAATAAATTTATCTTGGAGTTTTAAAGCATAATCAATTTCTTTCTTTTCATTCTTTTTATTTTATTTGTTTGCACGTAACATTTCCCTTGATGCGAATACAAAATATAGTGCTGAATCAATAATGAACACCATCCAGCAAAGTTTGGGGTCCAAACCGGAGGTGGCATGTAATCAAAACGCAACTGGAACACTTCATTTGTGGGAAATCCATATATGCATTGATCAGAAAACATTTCCAAACGTTGTAAATTGCAAAAAGAACTATTCTGGTTGTAATAAAAATGATCTGATAATATTTCCTCCTAGTTGAGAGGAGGCAAAAACAGAGTTTAAACAGCCCTGTGGTGAGCTTTTTTAGAAGCGACGGTTGGTGCTACAAAGGTGGTGTAATATGTTCTAGTTTGTGGTTGGGTCTGGATTCTGCTGCACCATTTGTTTTGCAGCAGGTTTAGTTGTGCGTCTCTTCCTTTTTTTTTGTTTCTGCCATAAGTAGCGTAGCTGTCCTTCATGGGAGTGGTTGCTACCAGAGTAGGGTTGTGCTACTTCCTTTGGCTTTGCTAACTTCACGAATAAATCATATGTTTATCTCTAAAAAAATATTCCACATTTTATTTTTTAATCTAATACTATTCTGGAGTGTTGTAGAACACAGAACACAAGGGAATACTAGGAAGATGATGTTGATATCAAGGGCATAAAGATAGATGAATCACAAAAACTTGTGTAATTCCCTAAGTTTAACATAAAATGGTGCTCATATTGATAGGCGCAAACATATGTGAACTGGATAGTGTTTGGCCCAACTTCTATTTTTTTTTTAGAAAATTTAGCAAAAATATCTAAAAGTTTTATTTTAATTCAAAATGTTGATATATGTATATATAACTTGTCACACTGTACGCACAAATTAGTATTGTGTCCATATTTATTTGGACAAAAATATCCCTTTCATTACAAATTAGTGGATAATTTTGTAATAACAATACAACCAAGACTTTGAGACTAAAAGAGAAATAAATTTGACTCCCATTTGGTGATTGCAATTTTCAAATCAATGGCAATTTCCATTTTGACACCAGAAGGAAGAAAAATTAAAATAAACATCAAGAAATTGCACATCACCCTGTAATGGAATATTATCAACTACAAAAACTACCACATCATTGGCATGCATCCTTAGGAGTTATGTAGCTTCTGCTCTCAGTGACTGTGGAGTTGGCGAGGACATCTGGTGCGATTTCCCAGGTCCCACTTCTCCTTCCTCAACTTGAGTGCCGAGTGTCTGATTGAATGGTGGGAGCTCGATGATCTGAATCCAAAACAGAGTCAACCTCCGAGGTATTATTGGGAGGCCCATTGCTCTCTCTACTGTATAGGTCATCTATTTCTTCAATATTATGATGCTGAGAGATCTTCAATAGGTCTTCCCCAATCTCTATATCATCCTCTACCTTTGAACGAGTATCTCCACCCAAATTTTCTACTTCTGCTTCCTGAGTACTGGGCAAAGGGGGCCTTGGTGCCTCCTCTTGAACAAAAGCCCAGAAGTTATTCTTGGAGGGCTTTACCTTTTGCAAAATACTTCAAGAAAATTATTCCAACAACCTTGATTGTAAACTTTGATCCTGTTGTCAGCTCTGTACCAGAAATTTTCATAGGTAGTCTGGAAGGGCATGGCTTAAGATGTTCAGCCAATACCAAAGAGAAAATCGTGAGTATACAAAGTTCAACACATCTCCATCTCATTCCATAATAATACTAAGATGATTATGACAACAATGTTGATGCAGAGGAGAATGATAAAAAGAAGTTGATGATTATGATCATAATGCTGTGAAGGTCTATTCAAGATTTCCAATACTAGATGTGATCAAATTCAATCCAAAAAAATGTGATCAAGTATACGTCAATCTGGAGTTCTTGAAGAGCACACAACCAAATTAACCAAGTTATATTTTCAATTTTCTCAGTATCTTCCCAAGCTCCAGAATTATCCAGTGAGACATGGACAATGTCATAGCAGGATTTCCCCAACTCCCCCCCTCCCCCACCCCCCAAAAAAGGAAAAAAATGTCATTAAGAACTTCTCACATCCTATCTATAATCAGAAGCCAAAAGTTGATACAAAAAAAGAGTTACTTGGGAAATGAAAACAAGAGAAACAACTCCACGGAAGCCAACCAGGTAAATCATAGAAATAGCCACCAGTAAAATGACAGAAAAGCAATCAACTATGAAATATTCGGTTGATCAACATTTCTGAAGGTCAAACAGTACACCAAACCACAATTCCAGGGAGAAAGGCCCAGTTTTGTTATGTTGGAGATGAATTTATTATTAGTATTTGCAGAAAGAGAAAAAACACTGCAGAAAACAGTGTGAAACATAAAACAGTAACATCTTGCTATGCTTCAAAAATTTCAGTGTTCTGCTATAGACAGTTGAACACATAGTCCTCTTATAGAACTGCAACCTAATATTTATTAACATATCAAGGTTTTCCTCCAAAATTCTCTCCATTATTTTCATTAACTTCGCTTTCGGAAACAAATTATAAATTGCATTCCTATATGAAATAGTAAATTGTCATGCGATCGTTGGTGACAGACCATAAGAAGAAACTCTATTTTTTTCTTGTTAATTAGCCATCTGAAGAAACGCTATTAATCTAGAACTTAAACCGCAGCCGCACTGTATATCAATCTACCACAGATGAAGGGTGAGCTCATTTTTCCGCAATAACTAAGAATAACAAAATTATTCCTCTACAACCAAAAATATAGTCCCAATGAGACATCAACTAACCTGGTTTGTGCCTATGAGGTACAAATGGAACCTCGTAAGTCCAACAAACCACAGGGATATGAAACAACAGACCATTAGTATGACGGACTGCGAGATTCTTTCGTTGCCTTCCAGACTGTACCATGGTGATTATCCATCAGAATGTTAATGTAGAAAGCTGACACGGAAAACACATAGATGCAGAGAAGGGTTGATGAAGAAACGAACATAAAGAAATAGCGGTAGATTCACTGCCAATACACAACACAAGTATGTTGTGCTATCATTAATGGAAGCAAACAAGAATCAAACAGAACAAATGGGGAATGCACAAATCACAGGTTTTGGATGGCATATAAATCAGCATACCAATCCGATGCATTGGCCCACCCAAGGGCAGTGATGATCAAACCGTTCCACACAATTGTTGCAAATTGAACAATGAGAATGACGAGGAGGATGATAAAGCATGCATGTATCACAATACTTCACCCACACAGGAATGCCATTAACCATAACTTCTTTTGTTTGAGGGAATTTGATGCAGTAAAACAGGAGTGGGATTTCTTAGCCCAAAGAGAGCACTGGAAGGCCCAAAAGACCCTGTAGTTGTGCAATTTTTCGATAGTTTATGGTTCTCTTCTGCAAATTTTATTTTTATGCATTTAGGGTTTTTCTTTATAATGCTTGTAAAACCGCTTGACGGCTAGACAATTTTGATGATTAATTCTAATTGAGTTTTCTCAATCCTTAATCAATTTCTCGGTATTCTTCGTGAATCAATGAGTTTTGATCTGCGAATTTTCTTCTTCACCACATACACTGCATCAGATTGGTATCAGATTCGGTACGATCCTGCAACATACCCCTAAGGAGATGTGTCAATGATTCCCAGATGGAAGATGTGCTCCAGCGAGAAGAGATCGCACAATTGCGACAGCAAGTGGACCAACTAACCCAACAGTTGGCTGCCATTCAACAACCACCACCACAACCACAATATGAGTTTGCTTCAGCGGATGACGATTCTGACC
This sequence comes from Bretschneidera sinensis, assembly GCA_023935145.1. NCBI lineage: Eukaryota > Viridiplantae > Streptophyta > Magnoliopsida > Brassicales > Akaniaceae > Bretschneidera > Bretschneidera sinensis. The sequence continues at coordinate 1,433,807 of JALCZK010000548.1, read as the reverse complement.
ACGGGGAAAACCCTTTTGCCGCCCCTCGTGACCAACCTCAGCCAGCAGATCGACAATGGGAGACTGGTTTCAAGGTTGACATTCCAGAATTCCATGGTGGACTTCAGGCTGACGCATTGCTGGATTGGCTGCTACGGTGGAAGAAGTTCTCGAATTCAAGGAGGTTCCAGATTCTCATCGTGTTCCACTGATCACTATGAGGTTGCGTGATAGGGCCCAAGCATGGTGGCAACAAACAAAGTCAACGAGGGCACGCACCAGCAAATCCAAAATCATCTCTTAGGAAAAGTTCAAAAAGCATATGCGGGCAGCATTTTTACCATACAACTATGACCGTGAACTGTATCAACTCTTTCAACTTCTGTGTCAGGGGACTCAATCTGTCGACGACTACACCGCCAACTTTTACCAGTTGCTTGCACGAACGGAGATTGTCGAATCCCCAACTCAACTGATTTCCCAGTATATTGGCGGTTTGCGACTCCAACTGCAAGATGTGCTTAATATGTTTGACCCGATGACAGTCTCTGAAGCACATTAGAGAGCTCTACAGTCTGAGAAACAGTTAGCCTGACACACAACTGGTGGATTCAAACAGTTTCCTAGTCATGGAGGTAGCTCATCTACCCACCCACAACCAGGACCTGAACGACAACTGCCTGTTCTCCCCCAAAATCGTGCTGGTGGTGGCCCTCCACAAAGTCGTTTTGGTGGCAGACTCTGATGCTTTACTTGCGGCAAAACGGGACACCGACAAGTAGATTGTCGTAAGGCGAATCCTAACACTAGGGGACTGCTTGCTAATGATATGGATACCGATACAGACCCCATTTTTGATACCTATGATGACGCAGAAGTTGAAGAGGAGCTTTTAAAAGGTGATATCAGCCCGTTATTAATGCTGTGACGAGCCTTTTTTACTCCCCATGCCCCGGATGATGATTTGCGTTGCACTACTCTTTTTCAGTCCACGTGCACAATTTGGGGGAAGGTATGCCGCTTTATTATTGATTCTGGTAGTTGTGAGAATGTGTTGTCCGAATCGGCAGTGGAGAAATTGGGTTTGAAAGTAGAACAACACCCTAAACCATACAAGCTCGCTTGGCTTAATAAAGGTACGGATATCACTATTTCCCGTCGTGCCTTGGTTTCATTTTCCATTGGACCTACCTACATTGATGAGATATACTGCGATGTGGTACCCATGGATGAATGTCATTTGTTACTGGGGTGCCCTTGGCAATTTGATCGAGAGGCCATTCACCACGGCGGTGCCAATACGTACTCGTTCATGTTTTGTGGGAAGAAGACGATGTTGCTACCCAGTAAAGATAAAATTGTCTCACCCACTAGAGACAATATCACTCTTTTGTCCAGAGCTCACTTCGAACATGCCATGGCAGAATCGGGGGTTGTTTATGTGCTTTATACAAAAACTACCAGCACAATTTCTACTGTACCAGTTGTCGTTCAACCATTACTAGCAGAATTTACCGATGTCTTTCCTAAAGCACTTCCCAACGAATTATCTCCATTGCGTGACATTCAACATCAGATTGATTTGATTCCAGGAGCCGTTTTGCCTAACTAACCGCATTACAAGATAAGGCCTAAAGAACATGAGGAATTGCGCCGCCAAGTCGAGGAGTTACTAGCAAACGGTCAAATTCGAGAGAGCCTAAGTCCATGTGCTGTACCTGCCCTCCTAACCCCCAAAAAGGATGGCACTTGGTGTATGTGTGTGGATAGTCATGCAATTAACAAGATCACGGTACGCTATCGCTTTCCTATACCCCGTTTGGATGACTTGCTTGATCAATTAGGGGGTGCAACGGTGTTCAACAAGTTAGATTTGAAGAGTGGATACCATCAAATTCGAATCCGGCATGGCAATGAATGGAAAACAACATTTAAAACCCGTGAGGGTTTGTATGAATGGCTAGTGATGCCTTTTGGCCTCTCTAATGCCCCTAGCACATTTATGCGAGTTATGGATCAAGCACTGCGCCCTTTCATTGGTAAATTTCTTGTGGTTTACTTTGATGATATCCTTATTTATAGTGCTAATCCAGAGGTACATCTCCAACACTTGCGGGAGGTTTTGATGGTCCTTTGTAGGGAAAAATTCTATGCTACAACTAGTACATGTGCTTTTATAACAGATACCGTTCAATTTTTGGGTTATACGGTGTCTAAGGATGGACTCGCAGTGGACAATACCAAAGTAGAGGCCATACAGCAGTAGCCACAGCCTAAAATTATTACAGATGTGCGGAGTTTTCATGGTCTCGCCTCATTCTACCGCCGTTTCATCCCTCACTTTAGCAGCATTATGGCGGCCGTTACTGATTGCATGAAGGGTACTAAGTTCACTTAGACACCCGATGCCGAGGCCGCCTTTCAAAAGATCAAACGAAAACTGACCACAACACCAATCTTTGTACTTTCTGATTTTGCACAGCCATTTGAACTTCATTGTGATGCTTCCAAAACTGGTATTGGCGTTGTTCTCAGCTAAGGTGGTCGCCCAATCGCCTACTTCAGTGAGAAAATTTCTGGTGCTAAACTTCGTTTTAACACATACGATGTTGAATTCTACGCGCTTGTTCAAGCTGTGAAGCATTGGTGCCATTATCTCTTTCAACGGGAATTTGTACTTTTTACGGACCATGACGCCCTCCGACACCTTTCTAGTCAAGAAAAAATTTCATCTCGTCATGCCTCTTGGCAATCATACTTGGAGCAATTTACTTTTGTGCTCAAACACAAAGCAGGATCCCTTAACCGCGTGGCCGATGCTCTAAGTAGCCGTCATAGCCTACTTGCTGAGATGCAGATCACAGTTCCTGGTTTTGATTCTTTTCTGGACTTATATACTACGGACCCGTTCTTTGCAACAGTTCTATTGAAGATCCAAAATGGCGAGAGGACAAATTTTGTGTTGCAAGATGGGTTCTTTTTCCGTGGCCTCCAACTTTGTATTCCGGACAGCAGCTTACGTTTGAAGATCATTCAGGAATTGCACAATGAGGGCCATGTCGGCCGTGATTGCACCTTGCATCTGGTTTCTACTTCTTATTTTTGGCCGACTATGCGAAAGAAAGTGGGCAGATTCGTTGCTCGTTGTCGTGTTTGTCAGTTGGCAAAAGGTACGTCCACTAATGTTGGTTTATATATGCCTCTTTCTATACCTAGCCAACCTTGGACAGACATTAGTATGGACTTTGTGCTTGGTCTTCTGCGCACACAGCGTGGCAGTGATTCCATCTTTGTTGTGGTCGATCAGTTTTCCAAGATGACTCACTTCATCGCTTGTAAGCGTACCACCAATGCTATTCATGTTGCTCAGTTATATTTTCGGGAGGTTTATCGCTTGCATGGGTTGCCTGCCTCCATTGTGTCTGATCGTGATACTCGATTCCTCAGTCATTTCTGGCGGAGTCTTTGGAGATTGGTTAATACTACCCTCAATTTTAGTAGTGGTTACCATCCACAGACTAATGGATAAACGAAAGTGGTCAACTGCTCACTCGGTAATTTATTGCGTAGTTTGGTGGGCGACAATGTGAAGTCCTGGGATCAGAAGCTATCCCAAGCCGAATTTGCTCACAACCATGCGGTCAATCGTAGCACTGGCTATAGCCCTTTTCAGGTGGTATATGGATTGGTCCCTCGTGGCCCTCTGGATCTCCTCACTTTACCAAGTCAGGTGTGCACTCATGCGACAGCAGAAGATTTCATCACCCAGCTCCATGAAGTTCACAAACAGACTCAGTGGCAATTGATTGCCTCCACTAAAAAATACAAGATGCAGGCGGACAAGAAGCGTAGACCTGTTGACCTCAATGTCGGAGATTATGTCTGGGCTGTCTTAACTAAGGATCGCTTTCCCACCCATGAATACAACAAGCTGGCCGCTCGAAAAATAGGCCTGGTGGAGATTGTCGAGAAGATTAATCCGAACGCCCACCGCTTACAACTTCCTAGTCATATCCACACGTCTGATGCCTTTAATGTTAAGCATCTCATTCCCTACTCTGGTGACAGTTCTTCTGATGATGAGCAGGTTTCTGATTCGAGGACGAATCTTCTCCACCCAGGAGAGTATGATGCAGCACAACAGGAGTGGGATTTCTTAGCCCAAAGAGAGCACCCGAAGGCCCAAAAGACCTTGTAGTTGTGCAATTTTTCGATAGTTTATGGTTCTCTTCTGTAATTTTTATTTTTATGCATTTAGGGTTTTTCTTTATAATGCTTGTAACGTTGCTTGACGGCTAGACAATTTTTATGATTAATTCTAATTGAGTTTTCTCAATCCTTAATCAATTTCTCGGTATTCTTCGTAATCAACGAGTTTTGATCTGCGAATTTTCTTCTTCACCACGTACGCTGCATCAGAATTGAAGGCTAGGTGTTTGTCTTCCACCAACCTCAACCGACGCAGACGTATCATACCGGAACTCTTCCTCTGGCAGATGTGAATTACAGGGAATGATACCTGGGTCTCGGGCCGATGTGAGGAAAAGAATAACCAATACCTGTCGAAATCAGCTACAGGATTAAAAATAAATGGCAACATAGGTAACTGACAGAGTGAAAATTAGAGACAAAATATCATCTAAGAGATATGCCCTTTCCTATGAAGAGGGATGGCTTCTGATCTGATAAGTTAAATTTAAATAAGAACCCAATTCAGGTATATGCCATTTCTCAAACCCAATGTAGATACAATTCAATTACGCCAACAAGCTAAGTCCATTGCAACAGGAAATAATATGATTTGCTCACTATCAAAATTTGAGAAAACACCTCAGAATGTTTCAATCACACAATTGACGCCCCTGCCACTTACATGACCCCAGCTTGTACTGAGCTGGGCGCCACCGAATCAAATGATGGCCATTGGCAAGTCCAACAATAAGGACCACTTTGCAGTCTCACCCATAGAACTAGAGTGCAAACATTAAAATTTCTGACATCAGTTGATGACAACACAGGTGCAAGTCATCCACTCAGAAAGTGACATACTCAACTTGATAATGTGTTGCATAAAAAACCCGTACAATAAGAATAGAAATGTTAAACACCAAGAAAGGGATAGAAGACTAACATAGATAGTAAAGACAATGGCTACCGCCAGAATTGCATATCCTGCATTATATGCCGGGAATTCATGGCGAAGGTGACTCGCAACAAACACACAGAAGATAATGACTGGAACAATGACCAGCAATAAGGTAACAAGCAACGACCTACACCTGCATGCCAAAATTAAATTTTCAATATTGCCGTCAGCTCAATACAAGAGCCACATCAAGGACCTATATTCAAAAATTGACAATCGGACTTGATAAATTACATCAACCAAATTATTACGAAGGTTACTTGTGAAACAACTAAGGAAGGTAAAGTATAAGAATTCAAATTATAAAGGGGGAAAGATGAAAAAGAAAAGGGGAGGAAATCTGACACCCCTGTTTTCATTGGCTTAACCAAGTCTTCAAAATAACCATCATATCTTTTCAAGAACCAGGAAAATCATGATTATGAAAACATGAAAAGAACTTCTTCAAGCAAAAGCTTTCCACTCATCAAACTTATACAACTAACTATCAACCTTCACAGCTGTATCTTCACTCTACAAGTGTTAAGAGTGCATAACTGCATTCACGGGCATAGCACATCTACAAACTTAGGTATAAATACGGATTATTGAGAGAATCTTGATAGAGAGGCTTCTTGAATTGAGGGATCAAAAAATAAATGACTGATTTTAGCTTTAATATAAGAATTTAGAGTAAAAAAAAGCACTTGCGAACTTTCAGTTCTAGCTCAAAGAGATTACATTCCCACAATGGTAGAAATCATGGATTAACAGTACTCTATTCAATGTATATTAGAATGGCACTGACTACTCTTCTATATCATTATCTTTGTTTTTCCCGTTGATATTAAAGAGATCGGAACCATAGACCTAGGTTAAAATGTGGAATGCAAAAGCTCTCAGGGTCATAATAGACTACTTTTGAAATTGAACCATATCTTAAACATTGTTTTTATTCATTTTAAAAATTATAATTACTAATAATAAATTCACCCAACTAAGTGGAAGCAAGTGGATTAAGGTTAAGATCACCATTCACCAACTATTTGTTTTTTTTTTAAATTGATCACCAACTAATTTTTGGATAACCCAAAAAGAGAAACATCAAAAAATAAAATCAGTATTCCAAATCTTCATATTTTTCTTCCAGATTAATTATATCGTCCATCCTTAAAAAAGTGAATGACCATAAATGATTCTTAATTAGAGTTCTTTTGTGCGATCATTTGAGAAATTTTTTTTTTCAACTATCAACAGTAAAGGAGAGAGTTCTTGAACTAAATTTTTTTAATTTAATTTACAAATCTCACTTTAAAGTAAAAAACTTGTGCTTGAATCGATTTAGACTTGTCAACTGAAAACTTATAATTGATTAATTGAACAATTAAGATTCCAACATCAATTGAGGAACTCACATTTGTCTCGTCAAACTCTACTCAGTGAAATCGAAGGTAAGTGGTGTGAATTATAAACCACTTATGGAGCAAGCAAGGGGCATTCGTGCTAGAAGCAAAAAAGAGAGAAAAACAATTTTACATAAAAAAAAAATATATGATACAACTAGCTGCTCAAAAATCTTATACTCACTTAGATTACTTTCCATGGTTATATTTTGTTATTTTTTAGTTGAAAATTCCTTAGTTTAGTGGGTTTTTATTTTTCCAATGTCAAGATATTGATTGATATCTATAAGTTGATAGTGAAAAGTATACTGTTGTTAGGTACTGGCAGAAGGTTAACAAGAATCTGCTAAGACTTGTGACGGTGTGAGGGTATTTGGTCATTTTACTATTGGTAGTTTTAGTATTTAAATACAATGAATCAATAGCTCAAAAATTCTTGGTGCAATGATCTCTAACAATTTTAGCTCTGATCATCTTAGTTTCGGGACATCTAGGGATACAATATGTGAGATTTAATGCATAGATTTGAAATTAAATTAAAATTTTAATTCTATAATTTCATGATATTTCAATTCAATTGTTTTGATTTAATTTGAAATTCATTTCTAATGAGTTTTTATCTCTTTTTAATACTACCTATCTCAATATTTAATGAAATTATGTGAAAACAAATAAAATTACGTTAAAAAAAAACTGTGTATAAATAACAAATTTACACCTACTAGTATATAGGTGCTTGTGGACTAGGCAACTTTGGAAGATGGACTTTTGGCCCTTCGCATCTCTTGAGCGTAGTAAAAATATAGAGGAAGAGGAATAGGCTTGAAGTGGCATAAAGTGTTTCGTATAAACGAAGAAAGGTACTGTCTTAATTTCACTATCTATTTTTTGGTTAGTGTGAAAATAGGGAAATAAGAAGGCTTTCAATAAAAAAAGGAAAAAAAAAACTCTACTTTTCTAAAGAAATATGAAAAATAAGGATAATATTCTTTAATTTCATAAGCAGAATAATATTACTATCGTAACATAAGCAGTTTGTTGTCTAAAACAATGAAATGAAAGTGAGAAAACCAAGCAGACTGATTCAGGAAGATTTTTTGGTTGGTTCGGGTCTAAACCATTGGGTTTAGACCATCTGAAAATTTCATTGGTAATCTTAGAAACTTTACTGGTAATGTTAATTTATGGGTCTCACACTTATATTGATGTTATCAATAAAGCTTCTCAAAATTACCAGTGAAGTTTCTAACTGGTCTAAACCATTAGATTTAGACCTAAGGAAGTTGTTAGACTAACACATGAATAAATAAAATACCTAGGAATTTCATTATGTCAAACACAAATCAAGAAAAGAAACCCACCTTATTCAAATAGATCTGTTAATTAACCAAATTGAAGATCCATTTCCCTGGTCAACAAGAGGTCCCACTACAATTTAAACATTTCACTCAAGCAAAAAACAAAAGTCAATTTAACTGCAATTAGTTTTACAAAACATCTGTCTCCCACATTGTAGCTTCTCTCACCAGTGCAGAAACAGTGAATGGCTAGCAAACATGATAAGCACTAACCTCCCCTTCTGACTACTTTCATAGGAAGTAGGTACCTCCCCTTGAATAGCACATCCTCTGAATCTAGAATAAGGTTCTTTAATATCCATATTTTTCAGAATTAGCAAGTAATAGAACCAACTAACATGGGGCACATGCTTTCTTGAACAATTATAATTACTTTCACAAAACAAACATTTTAACAATAGACTATAATTGTTTGACACTACAAGAAAATTGATTATTGTTTCATATCTATCGCGAATACTTTTTTGTGACAGATATTCGTCGCAGAAACTCCATCACAAGAAAGGCAGTTATTGATAATACTATTTAGGACCGCAGTGTTATCAGCATTTACTCAAACAATTTAAAAATAAAAAGTTAAGAAAAAATATTTTTTTAATGATATTAACAGCAACGAAAATCCATCGCAGAGATTATTGTCAGTTATGTTTTGATGTATTTTTTTCAGCTATTGAGAATTTTTTGTCTGAGAAAAATACGTGACTCAGCATTTTTCCAAAAAAAATACTCCTAACGGAGTGTTATAAGTATTGAACCTACAAGTCAGCTGTTTGAAAATTGAAAACATAAAATAACAAATTGAGTAATCATTAGATGGGCTAAAGCCCATGAACTTTTATGTTTAAATAAAACTGGGATTCCAACCAAATTTCCAATTAATAATAAAAGAAGAGGGAAGCAGGTTTTGGGTTGGGTATGATCCATTTTCGTTTCAAATCTAAATTTAGTTTTAGAATCGGTCTTGGTAAAGAATAGATATCAACCACTTCTTCCATTCGAAATACTAACACTTCAAAGATAAATACAATCGAAAGAAAAAAAAACTTTACTCTATACCTAAAACCTAAAAAAGATGGGAAAAAAGAGCAACTATCAATTTCCAGAAGACGTGGTGATGGACATCCAGCTGAGGCTTCCTTTGAAATCATTGCTTTGATTCAGGTGTGTTTCCAAACCTTGGTGTGCTCGTTTTCAAAACCCTAATTTTATAACCGCCCATCACCTCAAGCAAAACGCCCTAAATGGCCATAACTATGCCAATTCTAATATGCTTGTTCAACAGTTTCATGGTGACGGACGTTTTTGTGAAAACAATTTTCGTGTTTATCCTATATATTTCACATCTCTGAACACTGATTTTAATATCGATGAGGAAATTATTATTACGGCAAAAGAGAATATTTACATGCCCTTCACCAATAATTGGTTATATGGTCCCACTGTTATTGGTCCCGTTAACGGCATCATCTGTTTGGCGGATCACGATAGGCTTGGCCTATGGAATCCGGCGACCAGAGAATTCAAGCTTCTCCCTGAATTCACTGTTAAACGTCCCCTCCTAACTGGAACCCATCATAGCCCTTCTACCGTTGCTGTCGGATTCGGTTTTGATTCGAAAACTACTGATTATAAGGTTGTAAGATTTATTACAAATTTTACCAGTGAAGATGTTGACAAATTTATGCAAACAGAGATATACAACCTAAGTAATAATTCATGGAGAGAAATTCCATATCCATGGGACAATTATCTCATTGATTGCGACCTTAGCCCATACGCAAATGGAATGTATCACTGGAAATCCGGATTAATTCGTGGTTATTCATATAACGTTCGGGTAATTCTTTCATTTGACATGGCGGATGAAATGTTCACCACCACAAGCTTTCCGGACAATATATATGTTGGAGTTTCATGGTTGGATCATGATTGGTACATTGCGTGTTTTGATGGATGTCCTGCTGCAATCATTCATACGTTCAAGGCTATTGAGAAATGCTATGAGGTATGGGTATTGAAGGAACTTGGTGTTAAAGAATCTTGGGTTAAGCAATTGACAATTGGGCCCATTTTGGGAATTGAGAGGCTACTAGGGTTTTGGAAGAATAGTAGGGTGTTCATGGAAAACAGTGATCACCAACTAGTGTTGTATGACCCTAGCACTCAAGAGCTTAAAAATCTGCAAATCCCTTTGTATGACCATACAATGAAGCTTACCATTTATGTTGAGAGCTTAGTTTCAATCAATGGAAGACAAGAGGTAACTCATGTGACATTGTCCTAAGTGCTAGCAGTTCATTATCTAGTGAACTGAGTAAGAGATGCCAAAAAAGTTGTTCGGCAAGGAATGAAGGCAAAAGAAAAAAAAGTGAAAGAAAAGGATTAGAGGGAAGCTAACTAGAATTAAAAGGAGTTATATTTGTGCATTTTGTAAGTCAAGATTATGCAGTACATGTTATATAACAAGTCATTACCTCAGTGTACTGCAAATAATAAATAAAGCTTAATGCCCTCTTTATCCTTAAATTGTTTCTTTGAATCTTTTCACTGTCTTTGATGTTGTTGCTTGTTATTTTGTTGTCCAACTCGAGCATCATTAGCTGGGAGAGATAATTCATTGGGGAATGGCTATCTAACGTTTGTCAACCCCCTTTACAAGCAAGTTAGATAAAATCAGCAGTTTTGACAACTGCTGAAGCTGAAATGGTCTATACTGGCTGTTAAAATCGTTGAGTTTTTAAAAAATCAGAAAGTAGGTGTTATAAATGAAGAGATAAAAGAAAAAGATAAGGCCAAAAAAAGGTGGAAAATATAAAGTTCACCCTATTCTCTATCAGCTCCCTCTCTCTGCTCTCACTCCCTCTCGATCTCATTCTCGACCTTACTTCCATTCATTCTTGGGGAATGGCTATCCGAGGTTTGTCAACCCCCTTTACAAGCAAGTTAGATAACATCAGCAGTTTTGACAACTGCTGAAGCTGAAATGGTCTATACTGGCTGTTAAAATCGTTGAGTTTTTAAAAAATCAGAAAGTAGGTGTTATAAATGAAGAGAAAAGAAAAAAGATAAGGCAAAAAAAAGGTGGAAAATATCAAGTTCACCCTATTCTCTATCAGCTCCCTCTCTCTGCTCTCACTTCCTCTCGATATCATTCTCGACCTACTTTCATTTATTCTTGCTTGTTATATCATGATCTCTCTTGCTCAATTTCTCTTTGCAATTGAGCTTGATTTCTCTTTGCAATGGATCACTAGCTTTGTTACTTGATTACAAGACAGAGCTTGATTTATTCATTTGACTAGTAGAGGTAATACTTTTTTTCTTTTTCATTCTTTTTTTAGTTAAAATTTTAGGTGGATATCTCCATTCGAATTATGAGGCATTTTATCTTATGTTTTTTATATTCTTCTAGCATTTAACAGCTAGTTGACGCACGAGTGATTTATATTACTGAAACTCCTACCTTGGGTCATAAACAAATATGTTTAATTGGTTAACTTTCATTCATACAGATAGCTTTGGTGCCTATTTTAATTCTTTTATTAATAATTTCTCATCGAGTGATTCCATGTCTTCTAATATTTTGAATTTGGAAAGAGATAGATTATAATCTCATCCTAAACCATAAATTCCTCTTCTGGTGTGCTATTCTATTAATTCATCCCTGTAAAATTTTCATCCTATGTCTAGCATCATAGATATTCCACACGGTAACTCTATTTTGACTGCAAATCCATAGACATACTATTTTCATGATTATATATTAAATATGAGATTTTAACAAACTAATGTTAACAGTGAGTTTTGCTGGTTTGATATTGGTCTTTATATGCTAATATCGTTTTATGTTTTATGCTTCAGTTTTTTTATCACTTTTTTTTGAATGCCTGCTCATTGATTCTGGAACTAATGGCATCCCTGTTGGGGACTCAAAGCTTATGCAATTGAATTTATTAACCACAATTTAACATTGGCCAACAATTGTATCCCCTTCCTGCAAACCAGGTAAACTCATGTGCTATCCTTTTTTTTTTTCATGCTTCTATATCAGGTCAGATTTTACTTTTTGCAATTTATGGTGGCGAGTACCTCTCTTCTCCCAAGTGGAATATATGTCATGTTATGGGCATATATGTTATGTCATGAATGCTAGTGAACTGTAGGAATTTTGTGATGGTGCCCAAGCCAAATTAAGATACATGATGGCATGTGCCTGAAATCATTTCAATGGTCCTATAAAATTTAGTTGTATTTAATTTAAAAAACATGTTATTGTCCATAGAGATGTGAATTCATGTGGTAAGTTAGTCAATTCACCTGGATTTATCATGTGATGGTTCAATTTTTGCTGAGAAATATGGTTTCTTTCACCATTAACAAAATGTACTAGTACTCAATTCTGCACAACGCGTGTCAAAACTAATGAGTTCAATGGTTGTATGGTCTGGTTAAATATACCCTACACCTATAGATGTTTCCATGATAACACCTTTATCTCCTTCCCATATCGTAGTAAAAAAAGCTTAGGGGAAAGAACTAGGGAAGAAGAAAGAAAATCAATAAGACATTTTCTAGTTCATATATTTTACATGGTGACACATCGTTTGCTAAGGAAATGTCAACTTATCCAAAGCAGTATGTCATTTAAGGAAAATTAGAGCATGAGGAGAAGTCCGAGCGTATAAGGAATAACAAATCTTGAAACAAGAATTGAAACAACGTATAGAACCTGTTCTTCTGGTAAGGAAAGAATGTATGCAGACTTGATTAGGGAAAATTGAAAGGCACACGTGTTGATCCAAAGCAAGGCTTTGTAAAAAGTGGTCATATAACTTTAATTCTCCCCCAAAAATCCATAGAAGTATGTTAATGTTTCTATAGCCTTTTTTGGTTGAATTCTCCCCTAGCCTTACTGACACCCGGGCAAAATAGCGATTATTCTGTAGACTAGTCGAACAGATCGTTCACAGGGAATAACACAAGACAAACCCGAAAAAACAATACAGAGAAACAACTCTGATGTTTTATTTAAAATTATGCAAATTCAATAATAATGTTTACGAAACCCTAAGACCCTATTTATAAGGTCGAAACAAAATAGGAAAATTAAATTAAGGCTGAAATTAAAATAACTAAAATAAAAAGTTTCCTAAAAAGTGTAAACTGCCAATTTGGAGGCCTAAACGTCGTTTTTTGGCTAAAATTTTGCCAGACTGATTGCAGAGTAAGCAAGTTTTGTTCGTTGGCCCGTTTTCAATCAGACTAAGATCTTTCGGGCTTGATCTGAGCCCGTGGCCCGTCTAGGTAGTCCACCTGCCAGTTCTGCACTGATCTGCCAACTCTGCATCATCTGACTTGGATCCTCCTGCGTCACTTACATTCTTGGATTTCATGGTTGCCATGATCATATTGTGTCTGGAACTAGTGGCAACCATTGTTCTTTGATGTTGTTTGAATGTTACTTAATATATCATTGACTATCATGACACTCATCTGGGCAGAGGTGGAAAGAAGCTGTTGGCTCCTCAACCCCGTTTGAGGACAGGGATTTTCTCTGTACTTGAATCTGATATGTTAACTCCTAGTACCATCCATGAGGCATGCACCTCTGTAGGGGTAGCCAAGTATGGAAGACCAATTGGACTGGATGAAAAGATCAAGGTGGATCTGATTGTCATTGGTTCAGTTGCTGTTGATCCAAAGACTGGTGCTCGACTTGGGAAGGGAGAGGTAATGTCATGCTAAGTTCTCAAATGTTGAACATAGTAGTCACCTACCAGACATGTTTCTGTGGAGTATATCAAAGATGTAGTACCTATGCTGGATGATTTTGGACCTTTGGTTATAGCTTTTCTTTGGGCTTATCTCTTGTGGCAGTAATGAGACTAGGCCTAGGAATCATGCTGATGAGGTTAACGTTGTTGCTGAATTAGCATTGCTTTGACAAAATTCTCTCTTATGAGTTAAGGCTTTAGAGTTTAGACTTTGAATTCAAGGTTAATATTAATCTGACGGTTTAGTGGTACAAATAAATCAAAGTTTTAGAGATCATGCTTTGAATTATAAATTCAACCTATTGTCACTTTGAAAATGGAGTTAATTTTGTGACAATAGTTTTGCTGAACTCGAATATGGGATGCTGCAGTACATGGGAGCCATTGATGACTCAACACCAGTTATAATATCAGGTGGTGCAGTTTCTACCTCTTCTAAATGTGACTCATTGAATGCTTGGAGTGGTAGCTGCTCCCATTCAACAAGGCCTATAACTATTTCATGCCAGTAGTCTTAATTAGTAACAAGAAAAATCATGACCATTAAATAGCATATTTTTACTATATGATCTGCAGTGTTATTTTTAAAATGGGAGGTCATGTTAGAACTCCAGTAAAGGAAAATCTGAATCTACCTTTGACACAAGCTTCCTGATTGCTGCAACAATTACCCGCTAATGCTGTTTCACTGTCAAGTCACCCAAAAGAAAAGTGATAGGATTTGAACCCACAATGTCCCCTCCCGTTGCCCCCACTTCCAAGATAGTTACAATTTACCAGTAGCCCAAGATATTTCTGGGACATGCATATAATATGTTGTTCTGTTATTTTGTTACTCACCTAGTAATCCAACATCATTATTTTTCATGTATATTTGTATACGATCTACGCACTGGAAAAATATTAGTTGCAACAAATATATATAATTCCTCAAATTATAAAATATCTTTTAAATGGTGCAATCTTTTTCTCTTTAAAATTAAATTTAAGGACAATATATCTCGGAGGATGATTAAATATGAGCATTTCCATTAGTTTCAATTACGTGCAATATATGCCCATTTCTAGCATTTAGGAGGAAAGAATAAACAAAACAAAAGAATCACGTACAGATGTAAGTAAAAGTCTAGGAATACATAGGATAAATGCCGTAAAGCAAAATATATCTTTGAAGGGAACCAAGTGTCCTCACTGAAATTTTGAACAAATTGTCAAGCGAAGAGATCAGCTTCTTTAGATTGGATATGTAATATTTACCTAAAGGACAACATATGACATTATAAAACCAAATGTATACTCACCAAGAAGCGGATGACGAATAATTGCAATCTCCATTTGAAAATTGAGATGGAGTCAAATTTAACGTGAGATTGAATACCACATCATTAATTGCAAAACATTCAAATTCAAATTTGCTACGATGAATTTGATCTCCATTTTAATCTTAAATGGAGAGGATCGTGGTCTTTTAATTAAAAGCAGTAGTATTTTGGTTAATTGAAAAGAATTAATGATTTTTTCTCATACAGAAGAACTCACTCATAAAAACATGATTCACTATACGTTATACCTAAATTAGTTGTCTTAACAAAATGTTTGAAATTGAATATTATAAAAACAACTTGGTATACATGTTTTCACAGGAAGATCTGACCAAAGAAAAAGTTTTGCAGCCAACCCAACTACTCGAGAAAAAAATGAACATAAACCAGCCCAGCAGGTCCAATTATAGCACCGCAATTCTCGTTCTGCTTCCCTTGAAGAATTGGTGAAAAACAGAGACAAGTAGAACGGTGAAGAAAGAAAGATGGACAATGAGAGAGAAAGAAACAAAGAAAGGCGAGTAGGGTAGAATAGCAGAGGAGGAATAGAAGAAGAAGTGTCTGACACTAAGAGACCGACCAAGACATGTAGATTGACAAATGGTAGCAAGAATTAATCCAATCCCTAAACTCAAAAATAACATAAATTTGAAAGAATAGAGGAGAACGAGAAAGAAGAAAGCCACCGATTTAGTTCAGGTTAAGAGTGAGATTGGTTATGCAATTTGGATAGAGAAAGGAGAAAATAATTTGTTTTATATTTTATAGAAAGATATAATAGTTACAATAATTTTTTTGACATATTGATCAAGAGAATAATCGAAAACAATTTTTTTTAAATTAACTGCTAAATAAAATTTCTGCAGCCAAACAATTACAATCTATCAGAAAAATTGTAGCATTAGTCTCACCAAGGTTCTAGTGGAAAAAACTTTCCATGATTAGGGACCGGATTGGATTCTTTATCTGCCCTCTAATTTGAACTAAAGACCATGATTTGGACACAATCGATATAAAATTAATGTAATTATATTTAATTTTGTTTATGTACCTCTTGGGAATTAAATGATTTGTTAGGTATCCCTTAACATAACCCATTAATAATTACAATTCAATATTTACTTTTTAATATATTTATACATTGACAAGATCACAATAATTAAATTCGAATTATTTATATGAAATGCATGAAAATACTGGAAGGTCTGAGGTTTTCGCTCTTTTAAAAGTCATTTTAGATCATGTTGGCTTAGTTTTACCTACTCTTATGTACCAAAGAAATGCAATGATTTTGTCAATGGCACGGGAGAGTTTCATCCAAATTAAAAGACCAATAGGTAGGGGTGTTCACTAAATGGTTAAAGCTGATTAAGGGATGGTTTTGAATCAATTTGATTAAAACGGTTTGGTTAATTGGTTAAATTGATTAACTAAATAAGATGTATTCGTTAAAATAAAATATTCGGAAAATTGAAAGAAAAAAAGGCATATGTACAAATGGTATCTTTTTCTTTTTATCAAGCATACTACGCCCACATATATAAAAAGTAAAAAATCATGCAAAATTATGAATATGACAAAATTCAGACTGAAAATTGTACCTTAAAAAAAAGATAAGAGAGAGAAAGAAAATAAAATAAAATAAAAATGAATCATGAAAGCCTAGCCACCTGCTCTCAATCCCAAAAAAGAAAATGGAAACAAGAAAGTTAGGCAATCGATTGTACTACTCGAAATGTTCATGCAACGAAAGAAAAATAAAGCGCGTTGTAGGTGAAATTCTTATTTGGATGTGATGTAAATTTCTATTTTTCATCAGATTCAAAACTTTAATTGTAATTGTTAGATAATTTTATTGGTAATCTAAATAGTGGTTGTACAGACATTACTAATAAAATTCTCTAAAATTATCAACAAAATTTTTACCCGATACAAAAATGGAAGTTTACACCCGATATAAGTAAATATTTACCGGGTTATAAATGAAACCGGGTCAACACTATTTTATGGGTACTTAGTAATTTTTGTTATTTATTATGATTCTCTTTGTTTTATTTAGAAGTTCTTTTGAAAAAATACAAAGATTAAAAGAATACTTTAATTACTTGTAAATCACTTAATATTATTAAAATACTCATCTTAAAATAAAAAAATACATTAATTGCATGCAAATCACATGCAAATAAATTGTTATTTATTACTGTACTATTTTTGCAGTTAATACTAAACCTTAAACAAAACCACAACTGGAGAAAGACTACACAGTCTTACATACCATTTGTTGAACAGCAAACGAAGTTTAGGTTAGGTGTGTATGCATGTTAGTCCACATTATACTAATTAAGCAACTCGCCTTCAATATGAGCTTCACCATTTTGTACTGTAATTTCCTGTTCCAACTAATATTTCATTAACACTTATATATATATATATATATATATATATATATATATATATATATATATATATATATATATATATATATATAGCTAAGAAGTGGTGTCAAGCAATTTATATATACCAAAATCATCGTAAGATTTAAAAGGTCACCGACCTTTTGACACCGAGCAGAATAGCGATTATTCTGCAGGCTAGTCGAACAGATCGTTCACAGGGAGTAACACAAGAAAAACCCTAAAAAACAATGCAGAGAAATAGCTATGATGTTTATTTAAAATTATACAAATTCAATAATAATGTTTACGAAACCCTAAGACCTTATTTATAAGGTCGAAACAAAATAGGAAAAAATAAATTAAGACTGAAATTAAAATAACTAAAATAAAAAGTTTCCTAAAAACATTAAACTGCCAATTTGACAGCCTAAACGTCATTTTTTGGCTTAAAAATGTCGAGGCTGATTAATCAGGTTTTGTTCATTGGCCCGTTTCCAATCAGACTAGGGTCTTTTGGGCCTGATTTGAGCCCGTGACCCGTTCTAGGCAGTCCACCTGTCAGTTCTGCGATAATCTGCCAACTCTGCATCATCTGACTTGGATCCTCCTGCGTCAGTCACCTCGGGTTGGAAAGAACTCGTCCTCGAGTTCACAATAGCTTCATCGAGATCCTCAAAACAATGACTCAGGTGTTTCACATTAAACACATCAGAAGTCTTCAGATGACTAGGTAGGTATAGTCTATAGGCGTTATCATTGATCTTTTGCAAGATCTCACAGGGTCCAATCTTTCACTCCTTAAGCTTATTATACTCTCCCATGGGAAAACGATCACGAGTTAATACTGCCCAAACAAAATCACCAACATCAAAAAGTACCTAACGACGGTGACTGTCGTTCTGAGCCTTGTACTTGGCATTACTGTCGTGAATGGCTAGCTTCACCTGCTCATGGATATCCCGAAGATGTTCTACCATCTCATCTGCCTTGGGATTTAATCGACCCACTCGTGGAATAGGGGCTAAGTCAAGCACTCCGGATGGATTCTGACCATACACAATCTCAAATAGGCTCATTCCTGTGGTTCTGTTTTTCGACCTGTTATAGGCAAATTCTGCTTGAGGTAATGCGAGATCCCACTGCTTCGGTTTAGTTCCTGCTAAGCTCCTCAAAAGGTTTCCCAAACTTCGGTTCACCACCTCGGTCTGACCATCTGTTTGAGGATGATAGGCGCTGCTAAAATTTAACTTCGTCCCTAGCTTCTCCCATAAACTCTTCCAGAACTGACTCATGAACTTGGTGTCACGATCTAAAGTGATGGATCGGGGAACACCATGCAAACGCACAATCTCCTTGAAGTAAAGATGAGCGATCCTGGTAGCATCAATTGTCTTTCTACAAGGTATGAAATGGGCCATCTTGAAAAATCTGTCAACCACAACCAAAATAGAATCCGAGCCTCGTTGGGTACGGGGTAAGCCCAACACAAAGTCCATACTAACATTGAACTAAGGGGCTTCAGGTACAGGTAAGGGTGTGTACAGACCCGCATTAGTGAGAACTCCCTTGGACCGCTGGCACATATAACAATGCTCCACATGATGAGCCACGTCACTGGTCAATTTGGGCCAATAATAGTTAGAGGAAATCAGGGCCAATGTCTTGTCTCGCCCAAAGCAACCTTCATTATGAAGTTCACTAATAATCTGCTGCTTTAGTGAACAATCTGGAACGCACAACTGCAATCCACGAAATAGATAACCATTATGCAAAATAAAATCATGTCGTTGACCAGTAGTTACCTCCTAAATTATCCTCCCGAAGGAAGGATCTGCAGCATACATATCGGAGAAGACCTCAAATCCCACAATTCTGGTGCTCATGGTGGTGAGAAGTAATGTACGACGGCTCAGTGCATCTGCGACACGGTTCAGACTTCCTGCTTGGTGCCTCAGTGCAAACGTGAATTCCTGCAAGTACGCCACCCACTTGGCATGCCGCCTACTCAGCTTGTGTTGGCCATTGATGTACTTCAGGGCCTCATGATCAGTGATAAGAATAAATTCCCTCTGCACTAGGTAGTGACGCCAATGTTTCAAGGACTGGACTATAGCATAGAATTCAAGATCATAGGTGGAGTAATTCTTTTTTGGTCCTGATAACTTCTCACTGAAAAAAACTACTGGTCGACCTTCTTGACTTAGAACACCACCAATACCCACTCCAGATACATCACAATTTACCTCAAACACCTTTTCGAAATTAGGAAGTGCTAAAACTGGTGCCTCTGTCATCTTCTGTTTGACCAGTTGAAAGCTGGTTTCTGCCTCCTCGGACCACTGAAAATCACGCCTCTTAAGGCACTCTGTGATAGGAGCAATCAAAGTGCTGAAATTTCTAATGAACCGGCGGTAGAAGGAAACCAATCCATGGAAACTTCTTACATCGTGCAAGGTCCTCGGTGTGGGCCATTCCAAGACTGCATCTACCTTCGACTGATCTGCTTGAACACCATCAGTAGATACCACAAAACTCAGAAAAGTAACAGAAGTAGTGAAGAAAGAACACTTCTTCTGATTGACGTACAGGCGCTCTGTCCTCAACAAATTAAAAACAGCATGGAGGTGCTCAAAATGTGACTCCCACATCGGACTATAAATGAGGATGTCATCGAAGTAAACTACAACAAATTTCCCCATGAAAGGCCGTAAAACCTGATGCATGAACCTCATAAATGTGCTGGGCACATTGGACAGCCCAAAAGACATGACCATCCACTTATACAGCCCATGCTGCGTCTTAAACGCTGTCTTCCACTTATCTCCAGGCTTTATTCTGATCTGGTGGTAACCACTCCTAAGGTCAATTTTGGAGAAGACCCTGGAACCGGATAGCTGGTCTAATATATCATCCAGGCGGGGAATTGGGAACCGGTATTTCACTGTGATCCTATTGATAGCTCTACTATCAACACACATACGCCAAGAACCATCTTTCTTCGGCACTAGTAGGGCAGGAACCACACATGGGCTCATACTCTCACGGACGTAACCTCTCTCCAACAACTCTACCACCTGTCGCTACAACTCTTCAGATTCCTTGGGGCTGTGGCGATACGCTGGTCGATTAGGCAAACTGGACCCTGGAATAAGGTCGATATGATGCTGAATGTCCCTCATAGGTGGTAACCCAGGAGGAAGATCCTCTGGCATAAGGTCATAAAACTCTGCCATCAGCTGCTGCACTTCGGCTGGTAATTCTGGATTCAAATCTGTTGCGCTATTCCCACAAGGCAGCAGAGCATAAACCATGTCCACATGCTCAACCTCTGCTAAAAACCTGGACATCGAAAGCAGATTAGTATTACTAGAAATCAGGGTAGGAGTGATTCCTTTTCGACGAGGTGCCAACACAATCTTCTTCCCTTTGATGCTAAGGGAGTATGTGTTTTTTCGCCCATCATGAATAACATTACAGTCATACTGCCAAGGCCTGCCTAACAATACATGACAAGCATCCATACATACAACATCACACCAAGCATTATCGAAATATCTCTTACCAATCGAAAAAGAAACTAGGCAACGTCTATCTACCGTTACCTCACTGCCTTTATTCAGCCAAGACAATTTGTACGACTTAGGATGACGATCTGTTTTCAACTGCAGTTTCTTGACAGCCTCTTCAGACACCACATTCTCACAACTGCCACTATTTATGATCATCTTGCAGACTTTATCGGCTACTGTACAGGTTGTGTGAAAAATATTGGTCCTCAACCAATCGTCCCCTGAATCGGCCTTGGGGTCAGTAGGCTCTTACGAACGACCAAGGTCTCATGGCCATCCCCATATAATACATCCCCATACTCATCATCGTCATACATAGGCTCCCCAATCTCCTCAATTTCGTCTACTCCATCGTCCTCAATCAGTAGATTTTTACCTTTATTACTAGCAAGCTTCATGCACTCAGGTGATTTATGCCCATGTTCACCACATCTGAAACATCTAATATTCGGGTTAGGGTTACCTTGAGGTGGTTGCTGGACAGGACGGGATTCCTGAGGG
This sequence comes from Bretschneidera sinensis, assembly GCA_023935145.1. NCBI lineage: Eukaryota > Viridiplantae > Streptophyta > Magnoliopsida > Brassicales > Akaniaceae > Bretschneidera > Bretschneidera sinensis. The sequence continues at coordinate 1,412,380 of JALCZK010000548.1, read as the reverse complement.
CGAACTGGCCTATTATTTTGATCGCCTCTGTTCAATAGCCTCCTGTTTTATTGTTTCTCCACCGCAAGTGCACGCTGATATGCCTCTGAAACTGTCCACAGGGAGTGAAGGCTGAGGACATCCTGTAGGGGCTGCCGTAATCCCCCCAAATATCATGCCACCATCTGCTCCTCTATTTCAGATAAGTCGTTATGGGCAATCAACTGATAGAATTCCTCCGTGTAATCATCCACCGATCTCGTGCCCTGCCTCAACGAATGAAGACACTGAAACAAGGTCTGAGTGTAACCGAAAGGGATGAAGTGACCCTTCATCTTCTTCTTCATCTTCTCCCAATTTGTAATCTTGGCTTTTCCCTACCGATCACGCGAACGCCTCAACTGCTCCCACCACGCAGATGCTCTGCCCTTCAATTTGATGGCAACCAGTTTCACCTTCACACGATCTGGGACTTCCTTGTACTCGAAAATACGCTCCACTTCATTCAACCAATCAAAGAATCCCTCAGCCTGTAACGTACCAGAAAACTCGGACAGATCCACTCTGAATCCGAGGTCCCCATAACGTTCTTCCCGACCACGGTGCTCCCAGAATCGAGCAGGATTGTGATGTGGTTTTTCAGAACTGGAATTGGAATCGAAATCGTGATCTTCAATCTCACAATCTCCGAAATTTTGCACCGCTAGATGCTGGGTTAACTCGGCAACTTGCCTCTGTAAATCCTCAATCATCGCATCCTGAACGTTACGATCACGACGTGGGGCTTCCTCGTTCGGAACCTGCCCGCGACGACCACGACCACCAGCCATGGAACTGATGAAATCTTGCCCTAGGAAAATACTGAAGCTCTAATACCAACTGACGCCGGGCATAATAGCGATTATTCTGCAGGCTAGTCGAACAGATCGTTTACAAGGAGTAACACAAGAAAAACCCTAAAAAACAATGCAGAGAAACAACTCTGATGTTTATTTAAAATTATGCAAATTCAATAATAATGTTTACGAAACCCTAAGACCTTATTTATAAGGTCGAAACAAAATAGGAAAAAATAAATTAAGACTGAAATTAAAATAACTAAAATAAAAAGTTTCGTAAAAGCATTAAACTGCCAATTTGAAGGCCTAAATGTCATTTTTTGGCTTAAAAATATCAAGGCTAATTTATCAGGTTTTGTTCATTGGCCCATTTACAATCAGACTAGGGTCTTTCGGGTCTAATCTGAGCCCGTGGCCCGTTCTAGGCAGTCCACCTATCAGTTCTGCGCTGATTTGCCAACTCTGCATCATCTGACTTGGATCCTCCTGCGTCACCTTTATAATTAAAAGGTTAAAGAAATTTAATACAATATTACGAGTTGGAAATGTCAGTAAGAAAATACAATATTCCATTCCTTCCATATATATTAGTATATATGTATAATATTTTTTTTAAAAAAATAACAATTAATATTACAATTCATTAAATATAGCATACTTTCAAAAAGTAATCTTACTTAATATATGAACTTATTGGTAGAGTTTTATAATAAATATAAACTTAATTAAAGGTAATTTATTAGCTTCAAACCGATCTAACTAAGAATTTTGATAAAAATAACAAGGCCATGTTACCATCCAAATCAAAATTTAGTTTTGTAAGAGAGCATCACAAATTAATTAATTGCTTCCTTCCATTTAAGCTCATCGCATCTATCAACACAGTTTTGCAACCAGTATCGGAAAAAGCACATGGTTTTACTATTTTATGCTTCAGTTTATAGCACTTTTTTTTTTTAATGCCTGCTCATTGATTCTGGAACTAATGGCATCACTGCTGGGGACTCAAAGCTTATGCAATTGAATTTGTTAACCACAATCTAACATTGGGCAACAATTGTATCTCGTTCCTGCAAACCAGGTAAACTCGTATGTGCTATCCTTTTTTTTTTTCATGCTTCTATATCAGGCCAGATTTTACTTTTTGCAATTTATGGTGGCGAGTGCCTCTCTTCTCCCAAGTGGAATATATGTCATGTTATGAATGCTAGTGAACTGTAGGAATTTTGTGATGGTGCCCAAGCCAAATTAAGATACGTGATGGCATGTTATTGAAATCATTTCAGCTCCTATAAAATCTACTTGTATTTAATTTAAGCAACATGTTATTGTCCATAGAGACGTGAATTCATGTGGTAAGTTAATCAATTCACCTGGATTTATCATGCGACAGTTCAATTTTTGCTAAGAAATATGGTTTCTTTCACCTTTAACAAAATGTACTGGTACTCTATTCTGCACAAAGCGTGTCAAAACTTACTCATGAGTTCAATAGTTGTATGGTCTGGTTAAATATACCCTACACCTATAGGTTTTTCCATGATAACACCTTTATCTCCTTCCCATCTCTCAATAAAAAAGCTTAGGGGAAAGAACTAGGGAAGAAGAAAGAAAATCAATAAGACATTTTCTAGATCATATATTTTATATGGTGTCACATAATTTGCTAAGGAAATGTCAACTTATCATTTCTTATCCAAAGTAAGGCTTTGTAAAAAGTGGTCTTATAACTTTAATTCTCCCGCCAAAAATCCATATAAGTATGTTAATGTTTCTATAGCCTTCTTTGGTTGAATTCTCCCCCAGCCTTACATTCTTGGATTTTATGGTTGCCATGATCATATTTTGTCTGGAACTAGTGGTAACCAATGTTCTTTAATGCTGTTTGAATGTTACTTAATATATCATTGACTATCATGACACTCATCTATGCACAGGTGGAAAGAAGTTGTTGGCTCCTCAACCCAGTTTGAGAACAGCGGTTTTCTCTGTACTTGAATCTGATATGTTAACTCCTAGTACCATCAATGAGGCATGCAGCTCTTTAGGGGTAGCCAAGTATGGAAGACCAATTGGACTGGATGAAAAGATTAAGGTGGATCCGATTGTCATTGGTTCAGTTGCTGTTGATCCAAATACTGGCGCTTGACTTGGGAAGGGAGAGATAATGTCATGCTAAGATCTCAAATGTTGAACATAGTAGTCACATACATGTTTCTGTGGAGTATATCAAAGATGAAGTATCGATGCTGGATGATTTTGGACCTTTGGTTATAGGTTTTATTTGGGCTAGTCCTTATCTCTTGTGGCAGTAATGGGACTAGGTCTAGGAATTATGCTGATGAGGTTAACATTGTTGCTGATTTAGCATTGCTTCGGCAAAACTGTCTCTTTTATGAGTTAAGGCTTTAGAGTGTAGACTTTGAATTCAAGGTTAATATTAATCCAACGGTTTAGTGGTATAAATAAATCAAAGTTTTGGAGATCGTGCTTTGATTTATAAATTCAACCTATTGTCACTTTGAAAATGGCGTTACCAATAGTTTTGCTGAACTCGAATATGGGATGCTGCAGTACATGGAAGCCATTGATGACTTAACACCAGTTATAACCAGTGTTTTTAGAAGCAAGGACGTTGGGCAAAGTGTTTTGCCTCAATGAGGCGAGGTGTTGAGGTGTAAGCCTTTTGAAACGTTGAGGCATTTTGAATAAAATAATATTAATTAAATTATAAAAATATTTAAAAATTAAAATAATATAAATTAATTAATTATCAATAAATTTTACTAACTTAAGACCTATGAATGAATATTTATCAAAATATTTTTACACAAATATCAAACAATTTGATGAAAATTTTAATCACAACTGATATTAGACGTACACTATCGTTTGTTGCATATGTATCCATCAATTTACACTATGTTCCTCTAACATAGTGGTTCCATTTGTAATGATGTCCAATCAAAATGTTGAAAATTTAAAATTCTGACATAAAAGGCTGAAAATCCTGGTAAGTCTTTTGAATCTTTTGGAGCGTTTTGAATTTTTAATAAAATAATATTAATTAATTAATTAAAATAGTAAAATAAAAATAATTTATTTTTTAATTAATTAATTAATTTTTATCAAAGTTTAATACTTTACTAACTCTCTATAGTCTGATAATTATAATTTTATAAATATTAATATATATTTATATATAAATTATATGAAGTATAACTTATATTTCTATATTGTTGTAATTTGTAAGTGATTAATTAAATAGTTTGTAATTATTATTAAATTAGACAACATGTATTATATATTTATGAAGTGTAACAATATAACACCAAGAGTACTAGCTCAGTGGTTAAAGTATATGAAACTTTAGGTCATGGGTTCAAGCCACAGGGAAGAACTTAAGGGGGGGTTGATTTAACCAAAATGACGTCGTTTTGGTTAAATGGGCTAATTTCATTTAACTCAAAACGACCTCACTCGTTTTCAGGTTGCAAAAAAAAAAAAAAAAAATTCACACCCTAGGGCATTTTTGGCCCAAATCTGCCCTTAAAAACACTGGTTATAACATCAGGTAGTGCAGTTTCTACCTCTTCTAAATGTGACTCATTGAATGCTTGGAGTGGTGGCTGCTCCCATTCAACAAGGCCTATAACTATTTCATGCCAGTAGTCTTAATTAGTAACAAGAAAAATCATGACCATTAAATAGCATATTTGTACTATTTTTAAATTAGGAGGTCATGTTATAACTCCAGAAAAGGAAAATCTGAATCTACCTTTGACACAAGCTTCCTGTTAGCTGTAACAATTACCAGCTAATGATGTTTCATTGTCAAGTCGTCCAAAAGAAAATTTCTCTGCTGTTAAGTGATAGGATTTGAACCCACAATGTCCCCTCCTGTTCCACCCACTTCCAAGATAGTTACAGTTTACCAGTAGCCCAAGATATTTATGGGACATGAATATAATCTGTTGCTCTGTTGTTTTGTTTCTCGCCTAGTAATCCAACCTCATTATTTTTCATGTATATTTGTATACATGGTTCGATCTACGCATTGGAAAAGTATTAGTTGCTACATATATGACTAATTTCTCGAATTATAAAATATCTTTTAAAAGGTGCAATCGTTTTCTCTTTAAAATTAAATTTAAGGACAATACATCTCGAAGGATGATTAAGTATGAGCATTTCCATTAGTTCCAATTACGTGCAATATATGTCCATTTCTAGCATTTAGGAGCAAAGAACAAACAAAACAAAAGAATCACGTACAGTTGTAAGTAAAAGTCTAGGAATACATAGGACAAACGCTGTCAAGCAAAATATATCTTTGAAGTGAACCAAGCGTCTTCATGGAAATTTTGAGCAAATTGTCAAGCGAAGAGATCAGCTTCTTTAGATTGGATATGTTATATTTACCTGAAGGACAACAGATGACATGATAAAAACAAAAGCATACTCACCAAGAAGCGGATGACGAATAATTGCAATCTCCATTTGAAAATTGAGATAGAGTCAAGTTTATGGTGAGATTGAATGCCACATCATTAAATGCAAAACATTCAAATTCAAATTTGCCAGCATGAACTTGATCTCCATTTCAATTCTTAAATGGAAAGGGTCGCGGTCTTTTAATTAAAAGCAGTAGTATTTTGGTCGGTAGAAAAGAAATACAGATTTTCTCATATAGAAGAACTCACTCATAAAAACATGATTCACTGTACGTTATAGCTAAATTAGTTGTCTTGAAATTGAATATTATAAAAACAACTTGGTATACATGTTTTCGCTGGAAGATTTGACCAAAGAAAAAGTTTTGCAGCCAACCCAACTACTCGAGAAAAAAAGGAACATAAACCAGCCCAGCAGGTCCAATTATCAGTAGCACCGCAATTCCCCTTCTGCTTCCCTTGAAGAAGTGATGAAAAACAGAGACAAGTAGCACAGAAAAGAAAGAAAGATGGACAAGGAGAGAGAAAGAAAGAAAGCAGGGTAGGGTATAATAGAGGACGAAGAGGAGAAGAAGAAGTGTCTAACACTGAGAGACCGACCAAGACATGTAGATTGAGAAATGGTAGCAAGAATTAATCCAATCCCTAAACTAAAAAATAACATAAATTTGAAAGAATAGAGGAGAACGAGAAAGAAGAAAACACTCTCACTCCTTGCAACTGCTCAAACAATTCATTTATCTTGGGTAACATATATTTGTTCTTATTCAACTATTTGTAGTTTACGCACAATTTCATCATTCCATCTTTTTTTCTTCACAACCATTACATGAGCTCCTCCTAGTAGCACCTTAAATCGAATAAATTGTTTATCTAACAACTCTTGAACTTTCAATTCTCTTAATCTCAGTGGTTGTCACTCTTTAGGGTGCTATTAATTATATGTTATAATCCTGATATCACATCAATATAAAATTTAATCTCCCTACTTGGAGGCAACCTAAACAACTCATCAAGGATTACATTAGAATAATCTTTCACCACTAGAATTTATTCTAACTACTATTTTCTTTTTTAGAATCCATTGTGCATGCTAAATATTCATCATATCCCTTTTTTTTCAACCATCTACTAATCGTCAGAGCAAAATAATATAGTTCAAGAGTATTTTATGTTCTCTCTGAAAGTTACACTCCTCATGTCCATATCTTGAACACTACTTTCTTTTTGGAACAATCAACCATATTCAAAGAATATAAATCAACTTCAAATTTTCTATCATTGATACAAATCATACAATCCTTGTAAACATTTATGATTTGCACTCTATCTCTAGAGGGAATTTCAACAAAAAATATTTTGCATCCAAGGACTAATACATACTTCAATAAACTTCATGTGAATACTGGATGCAAAAGAAGGGATTGCACCTAGATCACCCAACATTGATATGTCCACCTTCTCCACACATAAAGCACTTCAAATTTTTGATAATTCTGAGATAATTATTTTATTTGAATATATCTATAACAAACTTCTGTCTCTTAATCATGCATCAGATTACCACTTCCCTTTGGTGGCCTACTTACTTCCGTTGCCATGACTCCCAGTTCCCATAACCTTCATATCTAAACCTCTTTAACCACTCTTTCTCTTTCCCTTAAAGTCCATCACATCTCTCTAGATCTGAAATGATATATCCACCAATCTGACATAAGTCATATGCCTTATGTAAGATAGTTTCGATCAAACCTTAAAACATAGTTCATCTTTGAACCTCTTACACTTCTTCTCCTCTAGATCTACCATTTTTGGTACAACCATTGACAAAACCATAAATGTGCTATCATACTGAGTCAGAGTCAACACATGTACCCCAAGTAAATAATATCTCTATCTTGTTGAGCTTTAGAGATATAAGGAAAATATCTATCAAGAAAAACTTCCCTAAACCTATTTCAGGTTAAGGGTCTATCAATATTTGTACTTACCTTGGGAAGAATATCCTTCCACTATTCACAAAACATCTCTTTCTAACTCAAACGAAGTAAAGGCAATCATCTATCGTAAAATACTAAATAATGTCTCCACATATTTCTCCGAAACTTAAGCGTAAAAGGATTCATAGATCCTTTAAAAAAACAAAGCATTTAGCTTAATTATATCTCCCTGCATCTCATGCATAAATTCACTTTTCCCCATTTTTAAGTGTCTACCATTACTAGATTAACAACCTCAGGCACTGCTCTAGTCTATTCATCAAGTCTATGATATAAGTTATCCACTCTATCACTTATTACCTTTACTTCTCAAAAGCATGTGCAAGACCTTATCTTAGCTCATCTCTTTCAACTTCAGATTTTCTCACACATTTACTAATATCAATTATATTATTAATATTAATCATACAATCAACAAGTTCCCTTCTAGGAAACACAAATTCAAACTCAACCGCGACTTGTCAAAAATATTGTGGGCCTACCACGCCCTCTCAAATCAACAACTCTAACTCTAGCTCTAACGCGTCCACGTGTCATCCTCAGACTGTTCATCAAAATAATTTTTATTTTAATCTTTCACTTTCTTACCTTTTATGCAGTCTACAGAATCATAAAACCTAATGCTCTAATACCAAAATTGTAACAACTCATCCCGGGTTAGCCACCCCAAAACGGTGTCATCACATTTTGAGAATCCCAGAACGACACATATATGCAACAATAAAAAATAAATATCACCAAAATAATTTTACATCAATTCGATCTTTAAGCATTCTATACAACGTAAATGCATGAAGATTTACAAATAAATTTTTTATTTTATTTTCTCATTAGTCTGAGGATGATGACACGTACGGCTTACAGAAATGATTCTTTCTGAACCTCAGTTTATAAAACTATTTGTCAAGCCTGCCACCTGAAATCATTGTACAATGAGGGGTGAGCTTCACAAGCTCGGTGAATTAAATTTACTAGAAGTACTCATTAGTATAAATAGTCTTTTAATATTTTAATCAATTTAGAACTCATACCCTTGATGCTAGTTCTCTACTATCACTACACATGTCATAATATCCATTCTCTATCAATCTCTTCTTCTTAATTATTGGTTCACCTTAGGACCATCAATTATCGCATAACTACCTTGTAATAGGGTTCACATAATAAAGTCTATTATTTAGATAAGTCTTATCACTATAACTGTCTCTTTCTATGAGACTCAATCATCTATAATTAAATTCACAATAATATACCACATCTCAGCATTTCAATAATTTTATCATCATAGCTGTTTCTTTTTATGAGACTCAACCATCTATAATTAAATTCACAACAATATGCCACATCTCAGCATTTCAATAATTTTTTCATCATAGCTATCTCTTTTTATGAGACTCAACCACATCTCAGCATTTCAATAATCTTATCATCATAGCTATCTCTTTTTATGAGACTCAACCATCTATAATTAAATTCAAAACAATATACCACATCTCAGCATTTCAATAATCTTTTCATCATAGCTGTCTCTTTTTATGAGACTCAACCACATCTTAGCATTTCAATAATCTTATCATCATAGCTGTATCTTTTTATGAGACTCAACCATCTATAATTAAATTCACAATAATATACCACTTCTCAGCATTTCAATAATCTTTTCATCGTAGCTGTCTCTTTTTATGAGACTCAACCACATCTCAGCATTTCAATAATGCAGCAATAATTAAAACAAATACAAATTCATGAATGATTATGATGGGAACGTTTTCCCACCTGTCGACAGGTTGTTATTATCTTAGACCGGCCCCTTCCCGGTTCTTTAATTTGCAACTTGTCCCGGTTGCCATGGAAATTTTCTCAACATATACCGGCTGGCACGGTGTCCCTTTTTATTTCCAGCATATACTAGCTGTCATGGTTATTTCATTAGACCGGCTACTTTCCCAGTTCTTTCATTTTCATTAGACCAGCTGCCTTCCCGGTTCTTTTCTTTCTCATTTAATGCATATGTATATGAGCAATGATATGAAATATGCATATAAACATCAATATAAAAACAATATATAAATTTAAAACACTTAAATTGGCTATCTTGATTATTCTCAAAAATTCCTCTCATCCCAAATCACATCAAATCATCCATTAAAACTTGTCAAGATTCACTAAATTTCATCCCAAATCTCATCAAATTATCCATTAAAGTTTGATAAGATCCACTAAAATTTATCTCCTCAAAAATTCATATCAACATCTCAACCATAGCTCATCAAGAATTTCACTTCTCACTTGTATTATTAAATCAACTCATTTTTCTAATAATATTTCTTCTCACATAATAATTTTCTGCGATTCCAACATTTATACCATATCTATTCACCTAAAGATTTATCTACCACCTAATTATATTTTAATAATTAAATTTAATATTATCACTAAATAATTGATTTTTATTTAGACTACTGAAAGTAAATCCAACTCACTACGTAGCACTTAAATCTACCCGTGGGTCACCTTCTTGCCTTTCCCGGTTCTTCTCCGAAATTTCCCCCGTTGTAGATTGTCAACACCTGACATAATATTTGTATTAAATTTCTAATTATTTCTTCATTTCATCATAAACCACAAACTTTGAAAATCTTACTTTAATTTCCTAGAACTTTCATAAATGCTAAAATTTTAAAATAAACCTTACCTTATTACTTTTTGTTATTTTGATAGCTTCATGTAATGCTCTATAAAATATTCCCGAAAATCCCTTCAAAATTTTGTTCTCTTAGCATTTCTTTGAACTTTCAAGTGTTTTAAGGAAACAGATGAATTACATGAAACTAAAAGAAGTTTCATTGCGTAATTGGCCTGACCTATTGTACATATTTATATAGGAGAGTCTGGGCTGAAAACTTCAGCAGCTCTTTCCTTCAATGGCCTCCACGTTTTGGAGATAAGGCATGATAATTGCCTTACTACTATTTGAGACATAATAATTACCCTTATCCTTACTTTCCACAATTTAAGACAAAATGAGATGATTGTCTTCTCTTGGCAGCCACCTGCTGCAGCCACGATTTTTACTGTTTACTTTTTGATTTTTTGACTTTTCTTTTTTTTTTTCAACCTTTGTCTCCTTCAATCTTCATTCAGCCTTCTGAGATTTTAACTCTTTGTCATATTTATTAAAATACACATTTATCCTTACTTTAAAAATACAGGTATTACAGCTGTACATGAAGTAAAAAGGTTTTGAGTTATGAATTGTTGCATATAAGTATGTACTTAATGCTGAAATGTAACGATTCTATCTAAGGTGAGCTCGTCTAGGATGGGTCGTTACAGTAATCATGCAATATTTACTTCATGTTTTTCTGTTTTCTTACTTCACTTTGAGTTTTAGTAATTAGCATTTTGGGTTCTATTGATTAGAAGGCTGAATGGTAACATGTAAAATTTGACACCCAAAAACTCTTTTAAGACATCAATGAAAAGGATGCATATAAGAGGCTATCAATGAAAATGGTATTAAGGTGTTGTTTGGGTTAACTACTTAAAGCCCAAAAAAAGTTTATTCATCCCTCTCTCACAAAATCTACAATAAAACTTTCTTTTTTTGCTTTAAGTTACACTTAAAGTCACCCAAACAACCCTTAAGCCACATGTGAGAAGTGAGAAGTTTGTTTTATTTAAATGGGATAATTATTAACTACTTAAAAAAATGGTGATACAAATATAGCAAACAAAATAGTCATCGGCAATATTAGAATCAATGGGGGACTAAAAACAGATAAAAGGAGAAAATGATGAAGTCAGGTATTTGTTTTTTGTCAACATTCCAAAACGAAAATGACCCAAACTTTGATTAAGATGGCGTTTACCAATGAAACGGATTGTTAGGTAGGAATTCTACTTAATTATATTACGGATTATTTTAAAATGGTAAGTGTGGTCAGCATAAGAATTGTCTACCTTTTTCTTTTTTGGAATCTAAGTTATTCGAATTTTTTACTCGATTAGTATTTTAATAAGTCATATATTCAAAATAAATTCTATAAAAGTGATAAATTCTTTGTTTATTTTGACATCTTTTACTACCAAACTAATTCCTTTGAGTAGGAATTGGCTTACCAAGGCAATAATTCATCAACAAATTGGGTTTGAGCCTTTTTTTTCATTTTTTTTAAAATTATTTTATCACTTGCCTCTACTAACATTAGGGATTGGAGATAAAATCCAAGTGGTACGATTACAATGTCAAATTATATAACAATACCATAAGAAAAAAATAGGGAGACATGTTGTAGTTTTAGGCTTCGATTTATCAAAAAATTTGGTCATGGACGGCTTGAAAACAATATTTGTGTTTATCCTACTTATTTCACATCTCTCATTATTGATTATGATAATCACTACAATATAGTAGAAATTTCCCCCCAAAAAAAGTAAACTTTATATATATATGGAAATTCAATTAGTAGCAAATCATAATATAGTAGAAATTCAGTGAATATAGTAATCTTCACTGATTCTGATAAATTTCTACAATATAATTAATAGAAATTTAACAAAAGGGAAATTAATCTTCACCATAGATAATAGAATAAAAACCACTTCTTCAATTTGAAATACTAGTACTTTAGAGATAAACACAATTGAAAAAAAAAATTAAAAAAAAAAACTTACTCTAATACAAAAAAAAAGAAAAAGGGAAATAGGAGCAATGATTGTTTACCAGAAGACGTGGTGATGGACATCCAATTGAGGCTTCCTGTTAAATCATTGCTTCGATTCAGGTGTGTTTCTAAGCCTTGGTGTGCTCGTTTTCAAAACCCTAATTTTATAACCGCCCATCACCTCAAGCGATACACCCTAAACGGCCATAACTATGCCAATTCTAATATGCTCCTTAAGCGATTTCATGGCGACGGACTGCGTTTTTATCCTTATTATTTCACATCTCTTAAGAGTGATTTTGATAATCACTACAATATTGATAAGGTTTTTACTATTAATGAAAAATAGAATATTTACATTCCCTTCACCAATGATTGGTTGAGTGTTCAAACTGTTATTGGTCCTGTTAACGGCATCGTCTGTTTGGTGGATTGTCGTAGGCTTGGCCTATGGAATCCGGTGACAAGAGAATTCAAGATTCTCCCTGAATCCACTGTTAAAAATCCTCCTGAATCTTGTATCGATGGTGTTGGATTCGGTTTTGACTCGTAAACTAATGATTACAATGTTGTAAGATTTATTTTTAATTTTTACAGTTCTAAAAATGAGCAAACAGAGATATACACCCTAAGTAATAATTCATGGAGAGAAATCCCCACTTATAATTATAAGATTAGTGACAACTCTATGTTCAACACATAAATAAATGGAGTGTATCAATGGAAATCCAAATTATATCCTGAAGGTTCATATTTCATTCCGATAATTATTTCATTTGACATGGCGGATGAAGTGTTCACCACCACATCATTACCGGATGTATTAACATGGTTTGTTCATGATTGGTATATTGCGTCTATTGATGAATGTCCTGCTGCAATCATTTATCGATGTCCTGCTCCAATGCTTTATCAATGTAATGCTAATAACTTTTATGAACCGGAGGCTACAGAGGAATGCTATGACGTATGGATATTGAAGGAACTCAGTTTTACAGAATCTTGGGTTAAACAACTGACAATTGGGCCCATTTTGGGAATTGAGAGGCCACTAGGGTTTTGGAAGAATGGTTGGGTGTTCATGGAAAACAGTGATAACCAAGTAGCGTAGCTGTCCTTCATGGGAGTGTTTGCTACTAGAGTGGGGTTGTACTATTTCCTTTTGCTTTACCAACCTTACGAATAAATCTTATGTTTATCTTTAAAAAAAATATTTCACATTTTGTTTTTTAATCTATTATTATTCTTTTTTGTCAATTAATTCGATGTAATGAAAAAAGTAAAACCTATCCACCTTTAAAGAGCATAGCCATCTATGAATTATTTGGACTTTTGACTTAATTAATATTTTAAAAAATCATATATACTGATTAAAATTCAAAATAAATTATGTGAACATGATAAATTATTTGTTTATTTTGACTTCTTTTACCATCAATCTAATTCCTTTGAGTAGGAACTGGCTTACCAATGCAAAAATATTCATCACCAAATTGGATTTGAGCTTTTTTCCTATTTTTTTTAAAATTATTTTATCACTTGCCTCTAATAAGATCATGGATTCGAGACGGGATCCAAGTGGTACGATTACAGGGTCAAATTATATAAAAATACAGTATGAAAAAATAGCTAGCTTTTGTAATCATGTTGTAAAGAGACTATATATAACAACTTTACTCACATTTTTTTCTTTTCAAAAAGGAAATTGATATGTTGTAGTTTTAGGCTTCGATTTATGAAGAAATTTGGCATAGATTAATCTACTACTTGATTACATGGTCATATACCGTATATAAGTGCAACTTCCGCAAAGGCGCAAATTAGTCCTACCCAATCCGAGTCCAAGCCAAACTTTATATAGCACACAAAGGTTGAATCGGTTATAGGAAATATTGACAAGAAATAATGTCATGGTCATATTTTTTCTTTCCTAAAACCTAAACCTAAGTTTGTTAAAATTAAGTATAAAGCTTTTGTTTTTTCTTTTTCATTTCTCATGCTTATAACTCTTTTATAGATAAGAGGGTTGTTGTTTGAGTGGATGGAGATTAGAACTAGATTCGATTACAAGTAATAACAGTCTTTTTATATTTCTCTCGCAACAAGAAATTTCTTATGGTAGCTGCCGTCGGAACATAATCTAATAATTGAGACATATTTTTAAAACAACAATAGAGAATTCTAATCTCTATATCCATCCATATCTCTTCAACCCATACAATAACAACTCTTCTTATTCATAAAAAAATTATATCCGTATAAAAATTTGACCCAAAATCACAAATCACTCGAATATAACTCTTGAAATAATAACCAATGAGCTAATAATAATTCTAGTTATTCGTTACACTAAATTAATATTATAGGATTAATTTTCCAGGCCCTCAGTCGGTATAGCATCTGTTGCTCTGGCTGCAATTGAAACAAACTGACTCATCCTTCGATTTTGTTGAGAAATATTTGTTTTAACATTACCCTTTGCCTTAACCAATGCATCCTTTCAATACCAAATTTGATCATGCATAACCATCACATCATAATTCGCAGTTTGTGCATCTTCCTTCACTTTTCACTGAGAACGAGTTGATCATACTTTCATAGCATTTGACACAAACATTGAGAGCGGGTTTTAATCCATTAAAGCTGACATCTTTACTTGCTAGCATCCGATTGATGAAACTCAGCATTGCTTCTGCATCGTCTCTTCCTAAGGTGAGAGCAATATCTGAAAGAGCCAATGCATCTTTAGGTGCGAGAGCTTGAGGATTTAACGCGAGGACATTCATGCAAAAAACATATGTGGTGGTTTCATTGCATACACTTTGGATTAATTTTGATGGAGATTTTGGAGCTTTTGGCAACAATTGTGAAGGAGAAATCTTAATGGCAAGGAAAGGTAGTGTTGCAAATAACAAGAAATTACTATTTGGAGGAGGAGAAGCCATATTGTTTCAAGAAGAGTTGTTGTTAAACACAACAAATTCTTTGTGTTACTTTTGGCGACAACAACAAATCTTATGAGAAGACTAGCAATGTTTTTTGGGTTATTGTCATTTTGTTTTTCTTTGTTTTTATAGTAATATAAGCTGTTATTTTTAGCAATCACAATAGAATTATTGTAAAGTTGTGTGCACCAGAAACAGATTTGATTGAAAAATGTAATATGTTTTAACCACAAATTCTGGCATTCAGTTTGGTTTCGGTTAATGAACACATTATTTATTTCAGTTGAATTAACCAAAATAATGTTTTAAAGATGTAAGCCAAATTGGTTTGATGTAACGCTGGCTAATCTTTCATAGAGCTTCGGATTACATGTGATGCTTGCTGGGCACAACACATGATCTATATTGTTACCATGTGAACACATGATCTATAGTACTATAGAGTATTCATTGTTAGATTGATTTTGTTGTAAACTTTCAGGGATTGCTTGTATGGTGTAAATTTTCAAGAATTTTGTGTTACGAGAAAAGGTTTATTATTCAATTATATTTCAGTTAAAACTTGAAATTGTCATTAAATTAATCAATCTTTTTTTTTTATATCGACTAACCAAATTAATTGAATAGTTAATTCATTTTATTACCATTAATAATTTTATGAACCGAAATTCTTGATCGTTTTAATCAACTTAACCAAATGCACAACCCTAGATATTCATATAGGTTATAACTTCAAAAAAGGAGATCAAACCCAGCTTTACTGTATAGAAAATTCGAAGTAACCAATAGACCAAAACACCTGAATCTGGTATTGATACTTTGCTTAACTATAAAATTATTACCTAAAGAGACTCCAGTACAATTAAAATTTACATGCTGTTTAAAAAGAAAAGAGATTCTAAGATAAAAAAAAATTTGGAGATTGAGAATTAAGAGTTTTAAGTAGGAAATGAAAAAAGTAAAAAAGTGTGGATATCAATACCCATAACTATAATTATTGTTAATATAAAGTATATTCAAATCTTACCATTGAATTGCCATGGCATGGTAATCTCGAAAACACCATGAGACCATTCCTTGAAGATTTCTTTTTAATAGGACTATCCCTTGAAAGTTGGAAAAAAAACAATAAACTAATTGACTAATATTTTAATCAGACCACAAGAAAATGTTAAAAAAATATATTTTATGTTTATTTGATTCGAACATATCATTATCGATCAGAGTTCATCTGTTAAATGATGATTAACATATGATCTTTATCGCCATTGTAACAAATTTTTACTCCAACCAGAGAAAACAATTCTGGAAATGTGGGGAAATTTTGTCCTATTTACTTTACACAAAGAATAAAGCCAGTACTAGACATTCAATCTAGGTAGCAGATTGTCTAACAATATCGACAGGGGAAGAATAAAGATAGTGGAGACGGAAAAAAGACTTATCCCCTTATCATCTCCAACAATTACATGCACACTACACGCATCCTTTCGCCACCGCTTTCCGAAGGAAAATATAAAGAGGAAGAATTCCCATTAGAAAAAAGAAGGTAAATACAAGCTTTGTGACTAAAAGGGAAGTAAATTTGACTCCCATTTGGTGATTGCAAATTTCAAATCAATGGCAATTTCCATTTTGACACCAAGAAGGAAGAAAAATTAAAAGAAACATCAAGAAATTGCACATCACCCTGTAATTGAATATTATCAACTAAAGAAACTACCACATCATTGGCATGCATCCTTAGGACTTATGTATCTTCTGCTCTCAGTGACTGTGGAGTTGGCGAGGACATCTGGTGCGATTTCCCAGCTTTAACTTCTCCTTCCCCAACTTGAGTGTCGAGTGTCTGATCGAATCGTGGGAGCTTGATGATCTGAACCCAAAATAGAGTCAACCTCCGAGGTATTATGGGGAGGCCCATTGCTCCCTCTACTGTATAGGTCATCTATTTCTTCAATATTACAATGCTGAGAGATCTTCAATAGTTCTTCCCCAATCTCTATATCATCCTCTACCTTCGAACAATTATCTCCACTCAAATCTTCTATTTCTGCTTCCTAAGTGCTGGGCAATGGGGGCCTTAGTGCCTCCTCTTGAACAAAATCCCTGAAGTTATTCTTTTGAGAGCTTTACCTTTGTGCAAAATACTTCAAGAAAATTATTCAAACAACCCCGATTGTAAACATTGATCTCGTTGTCAACTCTATACCGAAAATTTTCATAGGTAGTCTGGAAGGGCATGGTTTAAGATGTTCAGCCAATACCGAAGAGAAAATCTTGAGTATACTGTTGGAATTTGTCTAAGAATTTAAGAATAGAATTTTCAGCATCAGATGCAGGTGCGCACAGCGGCACAGGTGGTGTGCGCCGCGGTCTCCAACAAAGGAGGAAGTTCTTTCCTTAGGTGTGCACTGCGACGCCCAGCAACTGGAGGTGTTTTGCCCTGTTGTGCACCTTGGCCTGCCCTATTCTGAGCCGTGGCACCAGGCACACCTGACACCAATTTTCAGCACTCTTCAGATGATGTGTGGGACTTGGTTAAAATGCATAGGATCACTTTGACGCTTAAAGAGCCATAAGTCTTTGGTTCTTGAGATCTAAGGGTTGAGATTGACTTAAAGATTGGTGGAGGTAGTTGTTACTCTATATATAAAGGGTCATCTAAGAGAGTGATAACACAACAAGCAAGACACAAGAGTACAAAGTCACAAGTGTCTAGAGAGAAGAAACACAATAAGAGGTCTCATTCCAAGAGTGGCTGGTGTTGAGAGAGACAAGCTCTCAAATCTTCATAGGTGTTTATAGTGAGAGAGAGTATTCAAGATTGGGGATTCAAGGGCTTTGTAATTGGAATTTTCTTGAGGAAAATTCTAGGGAAACACTTAGTTCTTATCACTTTCTTTTCTCTTCTTTCATTCTTCAAGAACAAGAGGGTTCTTGAAGGGGTGTTGTTGTAATCGTAAAAACTCCATTGATTTAGTGCAGAGAGCTCGGAAGAGCTCACGGGGATGTAGGCATTTGTCGAACCTCGATAACAATTGCTTGTGTTTTCTCTTTTATGGTTTGATTCTCATTTATTATAAATCATTGTGGATTTGGGTGTTTGGAAAGATCACAACCTGGGATTCTTGCAAAGGTGATTTTCCAACAGTGGTATCAAAGCTAGAATAGTGAGTATCAGAGCAAGGCTCCAAGAATCAAAGGGAAACTTCTCGGGTGATTCAAGAACGGTGTTGGGATCAAGATCTGATCGGGTTCTTGAGGTTCAAGAACGGTGTTGTTATCAAGATTTGATCGGGTTCTTGAAGTTTAGAAGTTGGAGAGAAAAGTTTCGGAATACAATTATGGGTGCTACATAAATCTTGGGATTTTTTCCACAAGATGGGTTCAAACTTCATTGTTGAGAAGTTTGATGGAAAGAGAGACTTTGCCCTTTAGAAGCGAAAAATCAAAGTGGTTCTTATGCAACAAAAGATGGACTTGGCAATTGGAGAACATGATGATTTTCCAGCAAGTATCACGGAGCTCCAGCGGAATGAGATGAAGAAGATGGCATACAACACCATCTTTTTGCATATGTCGGATAGTGTCACAAGGGAGTATGGAGACTCAGAAGATCCAACTGTCATTTGGAAGAAACTAGATGAGTTATTTCTTACCAAGACTCTCCCAAATAAAATTTATCTTCTAAAACGAATCTTTGCTTTTAAAATGGATCCTAATAAAGAGTTGCAAGATAATCTTGATGTGTTTAATAAACTAGTTCAATATTTGACTAGTTGTAGTATAACATTCCCAGATGAACAATTGGTTGTTATATTGTTGAATTCTCTTCCTGATTGTTTTGAAAGCTTGATTAATGCTATTGAATATGGAAGAGATACACTAACCAAGGAAATTGTGATCAATGCTATAAGGGCTCATGATTTCAAAGCCAAGATGAGGGAAGGATCAAGTGGAGAAGGGTTGTTCGTTAGAAGAAGGCCAACAACTTGGAATGGCAGTAACATCTATGGCAACTACTGGGACAAATAAAAGAGTAGAGGTCAAGGCCATGGAAGATCGCATTCTAAACTGAAGTTTGGAGGAAAGCGATGCTATTACTGCAATAAGGAGGGTCATTTCAAGAAAGATTGCAAGAAGATGATGAGGGATGAGAGAGGAAGAAGTCATACCAAAAATAGAGAGGTTTCAATTGCCAAGGGAGAACAATAAGATGATGATGTTCTTATTGTGTGCTCAAATGTAAGCAAGTTGCAGGGCAGTGAGAAATGGATCTTGTATTCTGGGTGCACTTATCACATGTGTCCTCACCAGGATTGGTTCAAGAATTTCAAGGAAACCAATGATGGAAAGGTTTTCTTGGGGAATGATACTTTTTGCCAAGTGAAGGGAATAAGAGACATCCAATTGAGGATGTTTGATGGAGTTACTAGGCTACTGTGGAATGTGAGATATCTTCCAGATTTGAGAAGAAATTTGATCTCATTGGGGCAGCTAGATTCCATGGGCACACATACAATGCAGAGGGATGAAAGATTAAGGTAACCAAAGGATCTTTGGTAGTGATCAAAGCAGCAATAAAAGATGGTCTCTATGAGATGATTGGAGACACGAACATCAAGGATCAAGCAGCAAGCTTAATGGCAAAGACGGATAAGGTAGTTCTTTGGCACAATCGCTTGGGACATATAAGCGAAAAGGGCCTGCAAGTTCTAAGCAAGAATGGTCTACTTGATGGTGACAAGGTAACGAAACTTGATTTCTGCGAATGTTGTGTTCTTGGGAAGCAACATCGGGTCAGCTTCAACATCGGAGTGCACAAGTCTAAGGGTAATCTTGACTACATTCATGCGGATCTTTGGGGACCAGCAAGAACACTAACACAATGAGGTAATCTTTACTTTCTTTCTTTAATTGATGATTATTCTAGAAAGGTTTGGGTTTATTTACTTAAAAATAAATCAAATGCTTTGAATAAATTTGTGGTTTGGAAAAAACTGGAAGAAACTTAAACGAGCAAGGTAGTTAAGGTGTTAAGAACTGGTAATGGCTTAGAATTTTTTAATAATGAATTTGAAAATTTATGTAAGTTAAATGGCATTCTAGGACATAGAACGGTTGTGAAAACCCTTCAGCAAAATTGAGTTGCTGAAAGGATGAATAGGACCCTTATGGAAAAGGTTAGGTGCATGTTAATTGGTTTCGGGTTACCAAAATGTTTTTTAGAGGAAGCTGTGTCTATTGCTGCGTATTTGGTTAATAGATCACCCTCTAGAGCTTTGGATCTCAAGACTTCCGAGGAGATGTGGAGTGGTAAACCCCCTAAGTTAAGCAACCTTAGGACTTTTGGATGTGCTGCGTATGCACATCAAAAGAATGATAAACTTAGCCCAAGATCTAGAAAATGTGTGTTTCTAGGATATGGTGAAGGGGTATAGGTTGTGGTTTTTAGAGCAAAAAGGAACTAAACTCATAATAAGTAGGGAATTCATTTTTAATGAACATTTATTTCCCTATTTGGAGAAAACTAACCCTGCAGTGGATAGTGGGCAAATGATAAGTGCTTAAATAGTCATATTTAAGCCCCTTAATTTATACTTGTTAGGCTCTTTATTTATCTATTTGAGTAGATTATACTTCATTTTCGTGTTTTATGTGTTTTTGACAGGGCTTGGACAAAAAGATGATAAATTGGAGCTTTTAAGAGCAAAAGTCAAGTTCTGCCATCCAGCAAGGTGTGCTCGAGCACACCTCCCTTATGATCGAGCGCACAAGAGCACGAGTGCACTTAAAGAAGGCTCGAGCGCACACCTGTGATCGAGTGCATCCCGCATATGCTCGAGTGCAATCACTCCAGAGGCGGCAGAGCTAGATATGGAAAGAAGTCTTCCGATACCAAAAAGGAATTAGGGTTTCGGGACACCAAAAGGACCCTATAAATAGCCCTGTAAAACACATAAACCATAACTTTTGTTCTAGATTCGAAGTAGAAAGCTTAGGAGAGGAATTGATGACTCATCTCCCGAGTCTTCTTCAGTTTTAGTTTTCTGTTTGTTTTAATTATGTTTAGCATGTTTACTTTATCTAGCATGTGTAACTAAACTCCTATAAGGCTCGATTGAAGCCCTAGTTATGCTTTTCCACATGTTCATTCATTGATTATCTTTGTTATGGCCTTGTTAGAATATTTAACTTGATTAATACCTGTTTGTATTTAAATTCCTCATATGTGTGTGCCTGATCAATGTATGCATGTGGTATGGATATGTTAGTCGAATCAATTTGGATGACTGAGTCCTGGGTTCGACATTAGTAACAAGGGATATCCACACCGGATTCCCGAGTTAATCAACATGGAAAACCGGGAGCGGACCAAGCCATAGGTTTCGTGTGGTTGCCGATCTCCACAGCCCTCATACTCTCTTAAGGAACAACTCAGTATACACCCATGCTGAATCTCTTAAGAGAGAAAAGAGTTAGCGTATACACCATGCTTAACTCGTTGCATAGGGAGATCAATAGCCAAAGGTGTGGACCAAGCCCTTAGGTTGGCAACCATTAGATATTCATGATAAGGCTAGAGCATTGAAACCTTAGTTAGTAGGAAAGTATAATTAGTGGTGGATATTGTAGCCCTATGTTCTCATTATTGTTATTCACTCACAATCAAACTATTATTTCTCTTTTTAACTCGAAGAAACTAATTCTAAATAGAGATTCACCAATCCCTGTGGAAATGATCTCGCACTTGCACACTATGCTACCACAGACGTTGTGCACTTGCAAGTAAAACTAAGACGGTTATTTGCATATTTATTTAGGTAGATAATTGCTCCAACAAGTTTTTGGCGCCGTTGTCGGGGATTGTGTTAAATTTCTTTTTAGAATTAATTTTTCATTTAATTATTATTATTTCCTTTATTCCATTCTTAATCATTGTGTTTATCTTATTTTTCGCTTCATTAAAAACCCTAATCAAATTTCTTTTTCTCTGTTTCAGGTACACTAGGAGAGCCTTCTGTACCAACTTGCGATCGAGCGGAATTGAGGCAGAGAGTAATCCGAGCAGCAGTGTTTGACTGCGGCACTCAAGTAACTATCACTAATTCATGCACGGACGTCGGTCCAAGAATCCAGCATTCCTTCCCTTTGATCCCGAGCTAGAGAGGACTATCCGACAAAGACTTAGAGATAACTCGGAAGAGGATGAAGGAGGAATTGAGGAAGACACACCAATTACTGAACAGATAGCCGAACAGCAACCACCTGAGCGGAGGTCGATGAAGCAATCCTTCATTTCGCAGAACCTCGAACAACCTTCGTGCATTGTGTATCAACCTAAGGCGGAAGGAAATTATTACATATCCCCGCAGATACTCAGTGCACTGACTCACTTTAGGGGTACACCTAGTGAGGATCCACATTTGCACCTTCGAGAGTTTTTTGACCTTTGCAAATTTTAGCACTTCCGAGGCTTAGACCAAGAAAGAATAAGGTTAATTCTTTTCCCTTTTTCCTTGAAAGATAATGCTAAATTATGGTATAATTCTTTGCCTGTAGTTTCCATCCACACTTGGGAGGAGTTGGCTAGCAAATTCCTAAGGAAGTTCTTCCCAGCCCAAAAGACGAGGCAAATGAGAAAAGAAATTCAATCCTTCCAACAAAAGGATGGTGATCTATTCTTCGAAGCCTGGGGACACTTCAACGAGCTACTACTCAAGTGTCCACACCACAACCTACCCCAAGACGAACTAGTACAAGCTTTCTATGAAGGTTTGAGTGATTCTAACAAAAATATTGTTGATTCAGGTTGTGGAGGAGTGCTGATGGGGAAAAGCAGCGAAGAGGCTATGGAACTATTCAAAACTCTAAGTGAACACACACAGCAGTTCTCCTCTTGAGGTAGACATATAACCAAGAATAAGGGTACGTATGAGGTAAGCATAAACGGAGGATCATCTCCTCAAATGGCTGCTATGGAAAGGAAACTTGACCTATTAGTAAAAGCCATGGACGCTCAAAACACCTCAACAAACCCATCAGCTGCACCACTACAGGTATGTGCCATTTGCTCACAGTTTGATCATAATACTGATACATGTCCCTTGTATTCATTTGTAGATCATGAGCAAGCCAACTTTGTGGGACCAAATAATTATCCCCCGAAAAACAAGCCCTATGCTAACACATACAACCCTGGATGGCGGAATCACCCGAACTTCTCATGGAGCAACAACCAAAACAGTCAAGGGCAGCAAAGAAACTTCCAACCAGCAGCCTAATCTTCTCTTGAATCAAAGAAGAGTGACCTTGAAAGTCTTGTGAGGCAACTAGCAACTCAGCAACAACAAATCCTGAATAAACATGAACAATTCATTGAAGAGTCAAGGCAATTTCGGACTGAAATGAGGCAAATCACTGCAAAACATGATCAAGCCATTCAAGGACTAGAAGTACAAATGGGACAGTTGGCCAAGGAATTGAGTAGCAGAAAGCAAGGAGAGCTCCCAGCCCAGCCACTGCCTAATCCAAGAGGACATCAGCAATTGAATGTTGTAACTACCTTAAGAAGTGATAAGATCATCGACACCAATAAGCCTACACAAGCATCTCCAAACCAGGCCTCTATATCTGCGGTAAGAGAAATGGAAAAGGTAAAAACACCTCCACCCTTCCCTCAAAGGTTAGTGAAGCCTAAAAAGGAAACTAAAATGATTAACATTTTTGAAAACTTGAAAAAGGTAGAAATAAACATTCCTTTATTAGATGCGATTAAACAACTTCCTGCTTATGCTAAATTCTTAAAAGATTGTTGCACTAAAAAACAGAAGTTTCAGGAGCATGAGATAGTAGCCTTGACCGAAGAGGTAAGTCCTGTATTATTGAGAAAATTACCACCCAAGCTAAAAGATCCAGGTAGTTTTACTATTCCTTGCAGGCTAGGTGACTAGCTTTTTGAGCATGCATTATTGGACCTATGAGCGAGTGTCAATTTGCTACCTTACAGTGTATTCGAGACACTAGGTTTGGGAGAACTCCAACCAACCTCCATTACTTTACAATTGACTGACATAAGCATCAAACGACCAAGAGGTATCCTCGAGGATGTTTTGGTAAGAGTAGATAAATTTATTTTACCTGCTGATTTTATTGTATTAGACATGGAGGAGTGCCATATGCTACACTAGACTCCACTAAAACTAATGATGAGTGTCACATTGTGAGTTTCATACAAGGTATTGATAAGGAAGTGTCTAAAGTCCATTACACTATTCCACTGAAGAGCATCCATGATGACATAAGATTGGAAATTGGGCCAGAAGATAATGTGATTAAAGATGTCCATGGAGTTGTGCACACCATCATGAGCACACCTAAACCTTCGAGTAAGTATAATCCTCAAGTTCAAAATCATGTACTTACTAATACTACCATTCCTTGTTTTATCTACCAGGTACCAAAATTGAAGACAAAGCAGCTATCAACGGACTTAAAACCACCTGATGGGGGACTTAAGTGCCTCCTTCAAAAGACATAGCCTTAAAAGCTAGTATAGAGAGCGCTTGAGCAAATTCCACTTGCATAAATGTATAGCTCAGGTGCCTCTATCAAGGTTAGTGGTTCAGAATGCCACTAAAATATGGTATACTTGTATCATTCTAATTTTGTTTTTGGTAAGTTTTAAATACACTGTACATTCTGCATTGCGCTCGAGCGCACCATTCATTAGGCTCGAGTGCACATCCCCTACACCCCAGTGCGCATGAGTGCATTACCCTACGCACTTACGCATCATGCGATCAAGCGCACTTCACAAATATGCTTGTGCGCAATCGAGGTAGAGAGGGCACGTGCATATTATAAACAGTTTCCTTTTTCCCCCTCATTTACGCTCTAGCACACCTCGCACTCTCAAAAATCACACTTTGCCTCCACTTGCCCTAATTGTGCACAGTAACTGACCTCAACCCTCATTTGCCACTCCACACCACCACTACCTCACCACATAACCAAGCCCACCACTAGACCTAGCTATTTTATTTCACCCTTGCACATACACTACCTTCCTAAGCACACAAGGTACACAAATGTCTTGTTGCTTTTAGATACTTACTGATGAGAGTCATAAAATGCATCTAAACAATACTTAATTGTTAACACTTTAGGGTTAATCTCGGTCGTAATCGCACTTTTACATGTTGATAACTCTAAAGTGTTATTCATAAATCATTGACTTAATTCGATGCATTTTCAGGTGCGTTGAGTACAAAAGAGATGATAAAGCGATCCATGTTTAAAGCCCTAAAAGATCTTAGGTGTCGGTGCTCGTTTTTGTCCAAGGTTTAGACATTTCCAAAAATGATTTAAAGAGGATTAAAAGTCTAAACCAAGGTTGGAGAAATAAAGTACATTGAGTTAAAAGACTGCACACAAGTGTGTGCATCACTTTGGAACAAGTTAAGGGTAGGCACATTAGTGTGTGCACTTCTGCATACAAGCTGAAGGAGTTTCACTAAATTGCCAGAATTTCCCGTATAGATCAATCATCTTTGCAGATTAAACTGTATTGATTTAGGAAGAACCAGGAGATGAGCCATATATTCTTAGAAAGATCCAGATGTCTATTTTCTGGAGAATTTTACGGTTCGGAATAAGGATTTTTCTAGTGAAAGTTATGGCAGTTTTAGCGGAAACAGTTCAGGCCTCCAAAACAAAGCCCAGCGCCTCGCCCCTGGGAGCCCAGCGCCTCACCTCTGGAAGCCCAGCACAGCACCTCTGGAAGCCCAGCGTCTCACCTCTGGAAGCCCAGCGCCTCACCCCTGGAAGCCCAGCACCTCACCTCTCACTGTCCAGCGCCCCAGCGCCCAGGAAAACAAGAGTGAGCGCCTAGGTGCCCATGAACCAACGCCCAGGCAAACAAGAGTGAGTGCCTAGGCGCCCATGAACTAGCGCTACACCCCTCGGCCATCAGCGTCATGCCCCTTGCCAACTAACGCTGCACCTTTACTTTCCAGCGCCCAGGCGCACACTTGGACACGCGCACACGCTGCTGGACCCACCTTAACGTTCCAGTCTTCACTTTCCAGCGCCCAGGCGCACGCTCAGATAAAGCCAACAGCGCGCACATGCTGCTGGACCCACCTTCATGTTCCAGCCTTCACTTTCCAGCGCTCAGGCGCACGCTCAGACAAAGCCAGCAGTGCGCACATGCTTCTGGACTCCAATTCAGACTCAAATTAAGGCTGTGCAAAGACAGCTCCCCCTCGTGGGCTATAAATATATGCTTAAGGTTTGCAGCCGGGGAGCGAGCTCGAGGAGAAAAACAAAGACAGTTTTTGATAGATACAAATTAGAGAAGTTTTTAGCATTCTGTTTAAGTTTTCGTGAGTTGGAAATCAAGGAGAGAACATCCACATTGTTCTTCCACCTTGAGCTCCATGGCCAAGAAATCAAGGGGAGAACATCTATATTGTTTTTCCACCTTGAGTTTCATGGCTAACTAATCATCAAACAAAGGAAAGGGATAAATCCTTAGGGTTTTATTGTTCCTTATTTCCTATTCTTGATTCATTTGTATGGACTTATTGTTAAAACATTGTCTATGATTTACTCTTTGATTAATTAAGAAGGATTTGAGTTCATGTGATAGCTGTATTCTTGTATTCATGAATATTGTGCATAAAATCATCCGGATGTTCAGATTAATGGATTGTGGTAAGACAGATGTTAAGAGTCAAAAACGATTTTAAGATTGATGTTTGAATTATTTTTGGATTTGAATGAAATTTAATGATTCTATATGCTATATGTTATGCATGATTTTTGAGACAAAGATTTTTGAATCACTCTTGGTTAACACTAGCATTGTTGTATTTTGCATTAATTTCTAAATAAAGAACTCATTTCATGTCTTTTGCTTGAATTGCTAGGGACTAGCAATAAGCTAGTTGGGGGTTGTGATGAGAGTCATAAAATGCATCTAAACAATACTTAATTGTTAACACTTTAAGGTTAATCTCGGTCGTAATCACACTTTTACATGTTGATAACACTAAAGTGTTATTCATAAATCATTGACTTAATTCGATGCATTTTCAGGTGCGTTGAGTACAAAAGAGATGATAAAGCGATCCATGTTTAAAGCCCCAAAAGATCTTGGGTGTCGGTGCTCGTTTTTGTCCAAGGTTTAGACATTTCCAAAAATGATTTAAAGAGGATTAAAAGTCTAAACCAAGGTTGGAGAAATAAAGTACAATGAGTTAAAAGACTGCACACAAGTGTGTGCATCACTTTGGAACAAGTTAAGGGTAGGCACACTAGTGTGTGCACTTCTGCATACAAGCTGATGGAGTTTCACTAAATTGCCAGAATTTCTCGTACAGATCAATCATCTTTGTAGATTAAACTGTATTGATGTAGGAAGAACCAGGAGATGAGCCATATATGCTTAGAAATATCCGGAAGTCTATTTTCTGGAGAATTTTACGGTTCGGAAAAAAGATTTTTCTAGTGAAAGTTATGGCAGTTTTAGCGGAAATAGTTCAGGCCTCCAGAACAAAGCCCAGCGCCTCGCTTCTCAAAGCCCAGCGCCTCACCTCTGGAAGCCCAGCGCCTCACCCCTAGAAGCCCAGCGTCTCACCCCTGGAAGCCCAACGCCTCACGTCTCACTGTCCAGTGCCCCAGCGCCCAGGAAAACAAGAGTGAGCACCTAGGCACCCATGAACCAGCGCCTAGGCAAACAAGAGTGAGCGCCTAGGCGCCCATGAACCAGCGCTGCGCCCCTCGGCCATCAGCGCCACGCCCCTCGCCAACTAACGCTGCACCTTTACTTTCCAGCGCCCAGGCGCACACTTAGACACGTGCACACGCTGCTGGACCCACCTTCACGTTCCAGTCTTCACTTTCCAGTGCCCAGGCGCACGCTCAGACAAAGCCAGCAGCGCGCACATGCTGCTGGACCCACCTTCACGTTCCAGCCTTCACTTTCCAGCGCTCAGGCGCACGCTCAGACAAAGCCAGTAGTGCGCACATGCTTCTGGACTCCAATTCAGACTCAAATTATGGCTGTGCAAAGACAACTCTCCCTCGTGGGCTATAAATATATGCTTAAGGTTTGCAGCCGGGGAGTGAGCCCGAAAAGAAAAAAAAAAAGATAGTTTTTTAGTAGATACAAATTAGAAAAGTTTTTAGCATTCTGTTTAAGTTTTCGTTAGTTGGAAATCAAGGAGAGAACATCCACATTGTTCTTCTACCTTGAGCTCCATGGCCAAGAAATCAAGGGGAGAACATCTATATTGTTTTTCCACCTTGAGTTTCATGGCTAACTAATCATCAAACAAGGGAAAAGGATGAATCGTTAGGGTTTTATTGTTCCTTATTTCCTGTTTTTGATTCATTTGTATGGACTTATTGTTAAAAATTTGTCTATAATTTACTCTTTGATTAATTAAGAAGGATTTGAGTTCATGTGATAGCTGTATTCTATATTCTTCTTCTTTTAGTTTCTCTCAATCCGGTGATTGCATCCTTCTACTCCACATAAGTCTAGTCAAGCTCTTCTTATGTCAAGTTGTTTGGATGTAATTGATTTCTGTATATTTATCTAATAGATCGGCCATTACTGTGATATCATTATTGCAATATATTGTCGTTTCTTGCTAATCTATAAGATAAATCATGTGTGCTTGAATTGAAATCAAAGAGTAATTTGTAGCAATTATATTAGAGATATAAATGTGCTTGATTGAATACTTTCTGATTGCCTGTTTAGGATGTGAAACTTGCAATCGAGATAAAAATTTGAATCAAGAGTGGAAATAGGGAACGAATCTAAGGAGGATTCCTGGAACCTTGTTATTTCTTATTTATATTCTTCGTTATATTCGCACAATTCTTGTACACAATATTGCATTATCAAAACTCATATTCTCTCATCTAATCATTATCGCTAGTGTTAAAGTTTACACCTTCTTTCGTAATTAACTTGTTTCCCTGTGGAATCGACACCCCAAAATTATACTACAATAACCGCGTTATGTTTTGGGCATAAATCACTTACGCACACACACAGGTCTTGATCTTCCATATGCTATCTATATATGTTAGTCTTATATGTTGATTAAGTCTGTTTACATTTGTAGGAGGTTTGAACCAAGGGAATATAAATTCTACAGCTTCTGTTTTTGATGCGTATAAAGTGTTCGACAAATTGTCTGACCAAGTGCGATCGAGTGCTTGGTACTAGCGATCGAGTGCACGTCAATCTGTGCGATCAAGCGTACCAATAGCTGCGCACGAGCACAATCACACCAGAAGCAACACTGCTTGTCCACACCACATGGCTTCCACATCCCAAGCTTCCACCAGCCATCACCAGGCATCTCAGCCCAGTTTCGAACAGCATGAAACACTGTTCGAGACAACATTCAACTTGGAAGAGGACTTTAAGAGTTTGGACGCCACAAGATGGGTGGTCCAAGAATTCAAGAACTGGCGGCTATTTAAGTCGGTCTGCTCAATGGCATACACTTGATTCGTGGTCAGTTTCTACGAGAACCTGACCTATGACTGCACCAGACCAGAAATGTTATCTTCCTCAGTCCAGGGCAGATTCATAGAGCTGACCATCACTGACATAGCCAGCTTTTTACACTGCTATGATGAGTCTCCACCGGAGGACAGCCATATGGAGCAGCAGCCTGATCCGTTCCCTCTATCAAACATCATTGAGGATATTTGTGCGGGACAGTATACAAACTGCCACAACAATGCAGGGAGCCAGTCGAGGTTGCCTCCCCGTTTATGGTTCATTGACTCAGTCCTGCAGCGGAATGTGTGTCCTTTGGGGCACAAGACATAGAGGTGGGATCAGTTTCTGCAGGCTCTCTTCGTCTTTCACCGAGGTCATTGGTACTCCATCCCAGCAATTATATGGAGTCAGATACACAAATTTTAGGATGGGGTGCATAACCGGCAGACAACCATAGCTAATGCTTGGGGTCTTCCTTTCCCTTTCTTGCTCAGTCATATCTTCAAGAAGAAGGGGATTAGAAGATCCCCTATAGACGGCCTGGTTAGCGACCATCCTTTCTTTGGGAGAGCCCAGTGGAGCCTCAGCTAGTCTCACATGCCCCGAGGACCCCTAGCACAGATACCAGTTGCCAAGCCTATAGTGGATGATCCGATAGAGGCCGAGCATTCACCAGTGACATGGGATTCATTGAGTATCAGCACCTCCTAGATGAGCTATCTTCCTTCTGCTGTGAGCTGTCCAATATCCGTCAGGAGGATCGTGAGGCAGTCTATTTGATCCATCAGCGGATCAATGGGTTAGAGGCACAGTTTACACAACAGGAGGCGATACTACATGCCATCCTTGACCACTTACCTCCTGCACCCAGTACCTCCTCGACGCACCCACTGATGATCAGCAGTGAGGAGATACCCCGTCTAGCTGAAGACGTAAAACTTAGCGCTCATGGGAGGCACCCCAGGCATATCCATTTCATTTTAGCACTTTTCCTTTCATTTGTTTATATTTATTTACATGTCTATGTTTTGTTTTCTGGAACAATATTTATTTTTCTTTGTCAGGTACTTAATGCGTGCATCCATTTCAAGTTTGGGGGTGTGTACAAGCAAGCAACCTAGTTCTCCATCTCCCAGGTCAGATCTTTCCATGCCACACACACATTAGGGACAATTTTTATTTTAAGTTTGGGGGTAGTGGGAGATACCAGATACTATTACACACACTTGAAACACATGCACATACTAAGTCCCCAGTTTTTTTTTCAGAAAAGATAAATGCATGTTCCTTTGGTAACAAAAAATTTTGGTTGATTTAAAAATTTGATAACACTTCATTAGTAAGCTTAAAAGCTAGAACACATAGTCTTGTAATGGGAATTTTACAAAGTTTAGTTACCTACCTCAAGGCACCTAAGAATTCACGAGTTTGATCCAAATTTGTACAAACACAATTAGCACGCATTTGTGCGGGGAATGACACATAATTATTTTATATATGTTTCCATAACCTAACTGTAATCGGAGGACTTGTTGAAAAGAAC
Source organism: Bretschneidera sinensis (assembly GCA_023935145.1). Classification (NCBI taxonomy): domain Eukaryota; kingdom Viridiplantae; phylum Streptophyta; class Magnoliopsida; order Brassicales; family Akaniaceae; genus Bretschneidera; species Bretschneidera sinensis. The sequence goes on along the minus strand of JALCZK010000548.1, from coordinate 1,381,417 downwards.
ACTTGGGCATAAGAAAAATAAAGAAAAATATTCATCATGCAAAAAGTGATTAAAAAGCTTCTAATGATCATTAAAAACTTTTCACTGAGTAACTGGGCCTCTTGCCTCAGTAAGCATTGAGTGTTCACATCAAAAGGTGAGAAGTAAGCCTTTAATGATTATAATAACAAATTTTCACTGAGTAACTGGGCCTCTTGCCTTAGTAAGCATTGAGTGTTCATGTCAAAATGTGGAAATTTCATTTAGAAGCATTAAAACCTGTTAGTTCCGTAGCCTTTTTGACTCGAGTGCATAAGCCTTTAGGGGTGTCTTTACACCTAATGTCCTAAAACCATATGGTTTGGGAGTCATTGGCCAAACACTCGTTACAAGGGTCAAATAGAAAGCTCGATGGAACTCAACATGGCAAAGATCACATGATAAAAAGAAAAAGAAAGAAGAAACAAGTATTATGCCATTTTGTTCTCTTTGATAAGAAATTCAATAAAGGTTTGGGCATCGAAACCATATACACCAAAATTATGTAGAAGTTCCATCTTATATGTGCTAATTCATCACACACAAATCAAACTTGCGATGCCTTAAGCCAACCTTAGGTAAGTAATATAAAGCTTTTGAAAGTCCTTTTGCAATCCAAAAATGGGATTTTTGCCTTTTTTACCTCTGGCCTTATAAATAAGGAGGCCACGAACAGAAAGATTATTATTGGTATTTGCATAATTTTAAATTAAACATCAGAGGTGTTTTTCTGTGTTTTTAGGGTTTCTCTTGTGTGTTTTCCCTATGAAATATCTATCGAAACTAGCCTGCAGAATAATCGCTATTATGCCCGGTGTCAGAATATAATTTAGTTTAGAAATTATTTAGTTTAATTTTTATATTTTTTTATTTTAACAATTAAGTGTTTAATTGAATTAATTGAAAATCCTCTATAGGAAATTACCTTTGCTTTCCACTATATTTCATACAATAATTTTTAGAGCAAAGAATTAATTTACACATCTGTTTTTTGGTGTGCCATTGCTCTCATTACTATGTTATTAAACACTTTCCCTACTTTATACCTGATATACCAAACTTTCTAGAGCCATCAAATCTCCGAACCACTCTTGGCATATCTAATATGGTCTATCCCATGCTCTCATCACTACAAGATATAAAGTGTTGTTGCTACCTAAGTCATTTGTATCAAAAGAACATGCTTAAAGCTTAATTGTATCTATTCACCTTTGGCATGATATTTGGTATAGGGATTCTTCTTTGAACAATCAATTCCTGGATATTTACTCTCATGTTCAAGATAGGGAAGCTTTTGAGGATAGTATAGTTATAAGTTGGATTTATCTAAAGAGGATACGATGAGTTGGAAGGAGTTTTGAGGTAAAATCTTTCTATAATTAAGTTCCTTGTGACAGTGGCCAGGGTTCATGTGGATGGTTCCTCTAGCTTCAATTGGAAAGTAATTTGGTGCTCTAGCGGCCCGATGAAAGTGAGTTTCTTTGGTTGGGAAGCCTCTTGGGAAAAGATTCTCAATTTAGATAATTTGCAAAGGAGAGGGAGAGTGTTGGTGAATCAGTGTTTCATTTGCAAAGGATGTGGTGAGTCCATGTTTTATCTTTAGATTGAGTGTTCTTTGGCTAGGAATTGTGGGACTTATGGGAGATGGCTTACAAGGTTTGTCTCTACCGAGTTGGTGGAGACCAACTCAGTTATGGAATCTTTAAAAAAAAAAAGCATTAAAGGTCTATATGTAAGTAAAGGGGTATTTAGGTCAATATATATTACTCCCTCTGTCACATATATATTGGTATGTATTGAAAACCCAACTTTAGATTAAAAAAAATTCAATATAATTTATAAATCTCGCTTTAGATTAAAAAACTTGTGCTTGAATCGATTTAGACTTATCAACTGAAGACTTATAATTGATTAATTGAACAATTAAGAATCCATCATCAATTGAGGAACTCACATTTATCTCGTCAAACTCTGCTCAGTGAAATCGAAAGTAAGTGGTGTGAATTATAAACTGCTCATGGAGCAAGCAAGGGGCATTCGTGCGAGAAGCAAAAAGAGAGAAAAACAATTTTGCATAATAAAAAATATAAGATACAACTAGCTGCTAAAACATTTTATACTCGCATAGATTAGTTTCTATGGTTATATTTTGTTATTTTTTAGTTGAAATTTCCTTTGTTTGTTGGGTTTTTATTTTTCAAATGTCAAGATATTGATTGAAATCTATAAGTTGATAGTGAAAAGTATACTGTTGTTAGGTATTGGCAGAAGCTTAACAAGAATCTGCTAAGACTTGTGATGATGTGAGGGTATTTGGCGTTATGGGTATTTGTTCATTTTACTATTGGTAGTTCGAGTATTTAAATAAAATGAGTCAATAGCTCAAAAATTCACAGTGCAATAATCATTAACAATTTTTGCTCTGATCACCATAGTTTCAGGACATCTAGGGATACAATATGTGAGATTTAATGCATAAATTTGGAATTAAATTAAAATTTTAATTCTATAATTTCATGATATTTCAATTCAATTGTTTGGATTTAATTTGAAATTCATTTCTAATGAGTTTTTATCTATTTTTAATACTATTTATCTCAATATTTCATGAATTTATGTGAAAACAAATAAAATTACATAAAAAAACTGTGTATAAATAACAAATTTACACCTACTAGCATATAGGTGCTTGTGGACTAGGCAACTTTGGAAGATGGACTTTGGGCCCTTCGCATCTCTTGAACATAGTAAAAATATAGATGAAGAAGTATAGTCTTTGGAGTGGCATAAAGTGTTTCATATAAACGAAGAAAGCTATTGTCTTAATTTCACTATCTATTTTTTGGTTAGTGTGAAAAATAGAGAAATAAGAAGGCTTTTGAGAGCAAAAAGAAAAAGAAAAAAAAAACAATACTTTTCTAAAGAAATATGAAAAATAAGGATAATATTCTTTAATTTCATATGCAGAATAATATTACTATTTTAAAATTAATAGTTTGTTGTCTAAAACAATGAAATGAAAGTAAGAAAACCAAGCAGACGGATTCAAGAGGATTTTTTGGTTGGTTCGGGTCCATCTGGAAATTCCACTGGTAATTTAGAAACTTTTCTAGTAATGTTAATTTTTGGGTCCCACACTTATATTGATGTATGAATGAAGCTTGTCAAAATTATCGGTGAAGTTTCCAACTGGTCAAAACCATTGGATTTAGACCTAATCAAGTTGTTAGACTAACACATGACTATATAAAATACCTAGGAATTTCATTTTGTCAAACACAAATCAAGAAAAGAAACCTACCTTACTCAAATAGATCTGTTAATTAACCAAATTGAAGATCCCCTTCACTCATCAACAAGAGGTCCCGCTACAATTTAAACATTTCACTCAAGCAAAAAAACAAAAGTCAAGTTAACTACTACTTTTTTAACAAAACACCTGCCTCCCACATCGTAGCTTCTCTTACCACAGTGCAGAAATAGTAAATGGCCAGCAAACTTAATAAGCACTAACCTCCCCTTCTCACTCTTCCTCTTACTTCTTTCATGGGAAGTAGGTACTTCCCGTTGAGTAGCAGATCCTCTGAATTTAGCATAAGGTTCTTTAGTGTCCTTATTTTTCAGAATTAGCAAGTATCGGAACCAACTAACATGGGGCAGATGCTGTCTTGAACAATTATAATTCCGTGAATACTTTCACATAACAAACATTTTAACGATAGACTGCAATTGTTTGACACTACAAGAAAATTGAATATTGTTTCATATCCATCGCAAGAAAGGCAGTTACTGATAATATTATCTACGACTTAATGATATTAATAGCGACGAAAATCTGTCGCAGATATTATTTTCAGTTATGGTTTTATGTTTTCTTTTCGGCTATTGAGAATTTTTTGTCTGAGAAAAATATGTGACTCAGCATTTTTCCAAATATAATACTCCTAACGGGTTGTTATTGAGTATTGAACCTGCAAGTCAGCTGTTTGAAAACTGAACAGAAACAGGATATTTAGCAATTGTTAGATGGGCTAAAGCTCATGAACTTTTATGTTTAAATAAAACTGGGCTTCCAACCAAATTTCCAATTAATAATAAAAGAAGAGGAAAGCAGTGCTTTATGCTGGGTATGGTCCATTTTCGTTTCAAATCTAAATTTAGTTTTAGAATCTAAGCCAAGTATCTATTCCTGGTAGAGAATAGATATCAACCTCTTCTTCAATTCGAAATACTAACACTTCAAGGATAAATACAACTGAAAAAAAAAATTAAAAAAAAACTTTACTCTATACCTAAAAAAGATGGGAGAAAAGAGCAACGATCATTTTCCTGAAGATGTGGTGATGGACATCCAGTTGAGGCTTCCTGTGAAATCATTGCTTCAATTCAGGTGTGTTTTCAAACCTTGGTGTGGTCGTTTTCAAAACCCTAATTTTATAACCGCCCATCACCTCAAGCAAAACGCCCTAAACGGCCATAAATATGCCAATTCTAATATGCTCGTTCAACAGTTTCATGGCCACTGACGGCTGTGTGAAACAATTTTCATGTTTATCCTATGTATTTCACATCTCTAAACACTGATTTTAATATCTATGAGGAAATTATTATTACCGCAAAAGAGAATATTTACATGCCCTTCACCAATGATTGGCTATGTGATCCGAATGTTATTGGTCCCAGCATCCTCTGTTTGGAGGATTGCGATAGGCTTGGCCTGTGGAATCCAGCGACCAGAGAATTCAAGCTTCTCCCTAAATCCACTGTTAAACGTCCCCTCCTAAAAGAAACCCATGATAGCCCTTCTACCGATGCTGTCGGATTCGGTTTTGATTCGAAAACTAATGATTATAAGGTTGTAAAATTTATTTTAAATTTTACCAGTGAAGATGTTGACAAATTTATGCAAACAGAGATATACAACCTAAGTAATATCCATGGGATGATTATTACATTGATTCCAAACTTAGCACATGTGCAAATGGAATGTATCACTGGAAATGGTAACATGGCCTTGTTATTTTTATCAAAATTATTAGTTAGATCCGTCTGAACCTAATAAATTACCTTTAATTAAGTTTATGTTTCTTATAAAACTCTACCATTAAGTTCATTTATTAAGTAAGATTATTTTTTAAAAGTAAGCTATAATTTATTGAATTGTAATATTAATTATTATATTATTTTTTTTAATAAAAGAACTATACATATATACTAATATATATTGAAGGGATGGAATATTGTATTTTCTTACTGACATTTCCAACTTGTAATATTGTAAGGCTAAATTTCGATTTGGATGGTAACATGGCCTCACTATTTTTATCAGAAATTCTTAATTTTAGATCCGTCTGAAATTAATAAATTACCTTTAAATTTATGATTTTTTTTTAAAGAAAACTCTACTATTAAATTTATATATTAAGTAAGACCATTTTTTTAAAAAAAAATTAAATTATAATTCAACGAATTGTAATATTAAATTTCTTTAACCTTTTAATTACAAAGGCCAATGACATTTTAAATTTTATGATGATTTTGGTTTATATAAATAACATGACACAACTTCTTAGCTATATATATTAGGTGTTAATGAAATATTGGATGGAACGGGAAATTACAATACAAAATGGTGAAGCGCACGTTGAAGGCGAGTTGCTTAATTAGTATAATGTGGACTAACATGCACACACACATAATCTAAACTTTATTTGCTTTTCAACAAAAGGTATGTACGACCAGTGTTTAAAAAGGCAAAGTCTGGGCGCGCCCGAGGCGAAACGGGACTAAAATGCCTCAAGACGTGAAACCTTGGGCGTATTTGTCGCTGGGCGTGCATTTTTTGGGTCTGGGCGAACGTATGCCTTTGACACCCCGAGCGTCTTTGCGTACTCCCAATGCATATTTTTTTTATTCTGCAACTGATCTACAATCGTATTTCAAGGCCAGTTTGGTGACCACGTCGAATCGAGAGAAGGGACCATAGGGAGCAGATCTGATTGGGCATTGAGAGAGAGACGGTGACGGTTCTGTCCCTCAATCCTGAGCCATCGTAGGCACACCAAAGAGCATTGCTTTCGGTCACCAGAACTGAGTGACTAGAAAATGCAAGCCAAGCACTCGTTGGGTAGATCAGATATATAATCGGGTGGTCCATCGGAGAATCTGCGAGACTCTTCGGTTCCCTCAACTTGCATCGGGGAGATCAGAGGTGTTGATTTGGGCTTTGATTGATGGTTGTGGTTGGTCTCGTGGTGGCTTAGGATTGCGGCTGTTGAAGCCAACTGGCCTCATCCACGAAGACTAATAGAAACAGACGGCTGAGATGTGCGACCACGGGTTCCTTATTCGGTGCACCACCGTACTTGAGCTTTGAAACAACTACATAAATCTAAATGGAGACTTTGTTCTCTCTGGTGTCTTCGAGCTCAGAGACGGACTCGAAATCGGATTTCATTTGGCTTTTGTTTCCTTTGAATAAAATTAAAACTAGTCTTCTCCACTTAGAGAAAATATGCAGAGAGAGCGACTTCACGTGCTTGTCATCATGAGCCCTACCGTCAGCCTAATCACAGTTCCATTTCATCAGGCTTTATTTTCATTAAGCAAACTTATTTTTGTTTGACTATTTACAGCACATAAATCAGAATGGACTACTTAAAATTTTAATTTTCAACATTTTGATTTGAAGTCATTACAAATAGAACCACTATGTTGGAGGACCATAGTATAAATTGATGGATACATATGCAACAAAATGCACATTTAATATTAGATGTGATTAAAATTTTCATCAAATTGTTTGATATTTGTGTAAAAATATTTTGATAAATATTCATTTATAGTTCTTAAGTTAGTAAAGTTTATTAATAATTAATTAATTTATTTTATTTCAAATTTTTAGTATTTTTATAATTTAATTAATATTATTTTATTCAAAACACCCCAACGCCTCGCCTCATTGAGGCAAAACGCCTCGCGCAATGTCTTCGCCTCTGAAAACACTGTGTATGACTGCATAGTCTTTCTCCAGTTGTGGTTTTGTTTAAGGTTCAGTATTGACTACAAAAATAGTACAATAATAAATAACAATTGATTTGCAAGTGATTTGTATGCAATTAATGTATTTTTTATGCTAAGATGAGTATTTTAATAATATTAAGTGATTTACATGTAATTAAGGTATTTTCTTAATCATTGTATTTTTTCAAAAGAACTTCTAAATTAGACGGAGAGAATCATAATAACTAACAAAAATTAACAAGTACCCATAAAATAGTGTTGACCCAGTTCCTTTTATAACGCGGTAAATATTTACTTATATCGGATGTAAACTTCTATTTTTGTATCAGGTGAAAATTTTGTTGATAATTTTAGAGAATTTTGTTAGTAACATCTGTATAATCACTATTCACATTATCAACAAAATTATCTAACAATTATCGTTAAAGTTTCGAATCTGATGAAAAGTAGAAATTTACATTGTATTCAAATAAGAATTTCACCTGCAACGCGCTTTATTTCTCTTTCGCTGCATGAACATTTAGAGTAGTACAATCAATTGCCTAACTTTCCTGTTTCCATTTTCTTTTTTGGGTCTGAGAGCAGGCGGCTAGACTTTCATGTTTCATCTATATTTATTTTCTTTCTCTCGCGCATCTTTTTTTTTATAAGGTGCAATTTCTAGTCTGAATTTTGTCATATTCATAATTGTGCATGACTTTTTACTTTATATATCTGTGGGCGTAGTACGCTTGATAAAAAGAAAAAGATACCACATCCATATATGTTTTTTTTTCCTTTCAATTTTCTGAATATCTTATTTGAAGTGGTATATCTTATTTAGTTAATCGATTTAACCAATTAACCAAACCGTTTTAATCGAACTGATTCAAAACGATCGATTAATTAGTTTTAACCATTTAGTGAACACACTACCTATTGGTCATTTAATTTGCATGAAACTCTCCAGTTCCATTGACAAAATCATTGCATTTCATTGGTACAGAATAGTAGGCAAAACTAAGCCAACTTAATCTAAAATGACTTTTAAAAAAGCGAAGACCTCGGATCTTCAGGTATTTTCATGCATTTCATATAAATAATTTGAATTTAATTATTGTCGTCTTGTCAATGTATAAATATATTAAAAAGTAAATATTGAATTGTAATTGTTAATGGATTATGTTAAGGGGCACCTAACAAATCATTTAATTCCCAAGAGGTACATAAACAAAACTAAATATAATTACATTAATTTTATATCGATTGTGTCCAAATCATGGTGTTTGGTTCAAATTAGAGGGTGGATAAAGAATCCAATCTGGTCCCTAATCATGGAAAGTTTGTCCCACTAGAACCTTGGTGAGACTAATACTACAATTTTCTGATAGATTGTAATTGTTTGGCTGCAGAATTTTTATTTAACGGTTAATTTAAAAATCTTTGTTTTCGATTATTCTCTTGATCAATATATCAAAAAAAATATTATAGCTATTATATTTTTCTATAAAATATAAAACAAATTATTTTCTCCTTTCTCTATCCAAATTGCATCACCAATCTCTCTCTTAACCTGAACTACATCGGTGGCTTTCTTCTTTCTCGTTCTCCTCTATTCTTGGAAAATTGTGCTATTTTTTAGTTTAGGGATTGGATTAATTCTTGCTACCATTTCTCAATCTACATGTCTTGGTCGGTCTCTCAGTGTCAAACACTTCTCCTCCTCCTCCTCCTATGCTATTCTACCCTACCTGCCTTTCTTTCTTTCTCTCTCCTTGTCCATCTTTCTATCTTATCCGTTCTACTTGTATCTGTTTTTCATCACTTCTTCAAGGGAAGCAGAAGGGGAATTGCGGTGCTATTGACAATTGGACCTGTTGGGCTGGTTTATGTTCCTTTTTTTCTTGAGTAGTTGGGTTGGCTGCAAAACTTTTTCTTTGGTCAGATCTTCCAATGAAAACATGTATACCAAGTTGTTTTTATAATATTCAATTTCAAACGTTCTGTAAGAGAACTATTTTAGCTATAACGTAGTGAATCATGATTTTATGAATGGGTTCTTTGTATGAGAAAAAATCAGTAATTCTTTCTACCGACCAAAATACTACTGCTTTTAATTAAAAGACCATGATCCTCTCTATTTAAGAATTGAAATACATATCAAGTTCATGGAGGCAAATTTGAATTTGAATGTTTTGCATTTAATGATGTGACATTCAATCTCACCATAAGCTTGACTCTATCTCAATTTTCAAATGGAGATTGCAACTATTCGTCATCCTCTTCTTGGTGCGTATGCATTTGGTTTTATCATGCCATCTATTGTCCTTCATGTAAATATTATATATCCAATCTAAAGAAGCTGATCTCTTCACTTGACAATTTACTCAAAATTTCCGTGAAGACACTGGTTCACTTCAAAGATATATTTTGCTCGAACGCCTTTGTCCTATGTATTCCTAGAATTTTACTTACATCTGTACGTGTTTCTTTTGTTTTGTTTGTTCTTTGCTCCTAAATGCTAGAAAGGGGCATACATTGCACGTAATTGGAACTAATGGAAATGCTCATACTTAATCATCCTTCAAGATGTATTGTCCTTAAATTTAATTTTAAAGAGAAAAAGATTGCACCTTTTAAAAGATATTTTATAATTCAAGGAATTATTTATATATGTAGCAACTAATATTTTTCCAATGCGTAGATCGAACCACGTATACAAATATACATTAAAAATAATGATGTTGGATTAGTAGGTGAGTAACGAAATAACAGAGCAACAGATTATATGCATGTCCCAGAAATATCTTGGGCTACTGGTAAACTGTAACTATCTCGGAAGTGGGGGGAACGGGAGGGACATTGTGGGTTCAAATCCTATCACTTGACAGCAGAGAAATTTTCTTTTGGGTGACTTGACAGTGAAACATCATTAGCTGGTAATTGTTGCAACTATCAGGAAGCTTGTGTCAAGGGTAGATTCAGATTTTCCTTTTCTGGAGTTATAACATGACCTTCTATTTTAAAAATAACACTGCAGATCATATAGTAAAAATATGCTATTTAATGGTCATGATTTTTCTTGTTGCTAATTAAGACTGCTGGCATGAAATAGTTATAGGCCTTGTTGAATGGGAGCAGCCATCACTCCAAGCATTCAACGAACCACATTTAGAAGAGGTAGAAACTGCACTACCTGATATTATAACTGGTGTTGAGTCATCAATGGCTCCCATGTACTGCAGCATCCCATATTCGAGTTCAGCAAAACTATTGTCACAAAATTAACTGCATTTTCAAAGTGAAAATAGGTTGAATTTATAATTCAAAGCATGATCTCTAAAACTTTGATTTATTTATACCACTAAAACCGTTGGATTAATACTAACCTTGAATTCAAAGTCTAAACTCTAAAGCCTTAACTCATAAGAGAGACAGTTTTGTCAAAGCAATGCTAAATCAGCAACAATGTTAACCTCATCAGCATGATTCCTAGACCTAGTCCCGTTACAGCCACAAGAGATAAGGACCAGCCCAAAGAAAAGCTATAAGCAAAGGTCCAAAGTCATCCAGCATAGATACTACATCTTTGATATACTCCACAGAAACATGTCTGGTATGTGACTACTATGTTCAACATTTGAGATCTTAGAATGACATTACCTCTCCCTTCCCAAGTCGAGCGCCAGTCTCTGGATCAACAGCAACTGAACCAATGACAGTCAGATCCACCTTGATCTTTTCATCCAGTCCAATTGGTCTTCCATACTTGGCTACCCTACAGAGGTGCATGCCCCACTGATAGTACTAGGAGTTAACATATCCGATTCAAGTACAGAGAAAACCCATCCTCAAACAGGGATGAGGAGGCAACAACTTCTTTCCACCTGTGCATATATGAGTGTCATGATAGTCAATGATATATTAAGTACCATTCAAACAACATCAAAGAACATTGGTTACCACTAGTTCCAGACAAAATATGATCATAGAAACCATGAAATCCACGAATCTAAGGCTGGGGGAGAATTCAACCAAAAAAAGGCTAATATAAACATTAACATACTTCTATGGAATTTTGGGTGGAGAATTAAAGTTATAAGACCACTTTTTACAAAGCCTTACTTTGGATCAACACGTGTGCCCTTCAATTTTCACTAATTAAGTCTACATACATTCTTTCCTTACCAGAAGAACAGGTTCTATACATTGTTTCAATTCTCATTTCAAGCTTTGTTATTCCTTATACGCTTGGACTTCTCCTCATGCTCTAATTTTCCTTAAATGACATACTGCTTTGGATAAGAAATGGCAAGTTGACATTTCCTTAGCAAACTATGTGTCACCATATAAAATATATGAACTAGAAAATGTCTTACTGATTTTCTTTCATCTTCCCTAGTTCTTTCCCCTAAGCATTTTTACTACAAGATGGGAAGGAGATAAAGGTGTTATCATGGAAACACCAATAGGTGTAGGGCATATTTAACCAGACCATATAACCATTGAACTCATGAGCAAGTTTTGACACGCTTTGTGCAGAATAGAGCACCAGTACATTTTGTTAAAGGTGAAAGAAACCATATTTCTCAGCAAAAATTGAACTTTCGCATGATAAATCCTGGTGAATTGACAAACTTACCATATGAATTCATGTCTCTATGGACAATAACATGTTGCTTAAATTAAATACAATTAGATTTTATAGGAGCACCGAAATGATTTCATGCGCATGCCATCACGTATCTTAATTTGGCTTGGGCACCATCACAAAATTCCTACAGTTCACTAGCATTCATAACATGACATATATATATTCCACTTGGGAGAAGGGAGGTACTTGCCACCATAAATTGCCAAAAGTAAAGTCTGGCCTGATATAGAAGCATTAAAAAAAAAAAGGATAGCACATATGAGTTTACCTGGTTTGCAGGAAGGGGATACGATTGTTGGCCAATGTTGGATTGTGGTTAACAAATTCAATTGCATAAGCTTTGAGTCCCCAGCAGTGATGCCATTAGTTCCAGAATCAGTGAGCAGGCATTCAAAAAAAAGAAAAAGTGATAAAAAAACTGAAGCATAAAACAGTAAAACAATAATAGTATATAAGGACAAATATCAAACCAGCAAAACTCACTGTTAACATTAGTTTGTTAAAATCTCATATATAATATATAATCATGAAAATAGTATGTCTAAGGATTTCCAGTCAAAATAGAGTTACTGTGTGGAATATCTATGATGTTAGACATAGGTTGAAAATTTAACAGCGACAAATTAATAGAATAGTACACGGGAAGAGAAATTTATGGTTTAGGATGATATTAAATTATTAAAACCCTGATTATGATAATCCATCTCTTACCAGATTCAAAATATTAGAAGACAGAGAATCACTTGATGAGAAATTATTAGTAAAAGAATTAAAATAGGCACCAATTAAACATACCTGTTTATGACTCAAGGTAGATGTTACAGTGCTATATATCACTCCTGCATCAACTAGCTGTTGAATGCTAGAAGAATATCAAAAACATAAGGTAAAATGCCTCATCATTCGAATGGAGATCCACCTAAAATTTTAACTATAAAAAGAATGAAAGAGAAAAAAAGTATTACCTCTAATAGTCGAACGAATAAATCAACCTCTGTCTTGTGATCAAGTAACAAAGCTAGAGATCCATTGCAGAGAGAAATCAAGCTCAATTGCAAAGAAAAATTGAGCAAGAGAGATCATGATATCAAGCAAGAATGAATGGAGTGAGGTCGAGAATGAGATCGAGAGGGAGTGAGAGCAGAGAGAGGGAGCTGATAGAGAATAGGGTGAACTTGATATTTTCCACCTTTTTTGGCCTTATATTTTTCTTTTATCTCTTCATTTATAACACCTACTTTCTGATTGTTGAAAAGCTCAACGATTTTAACAGCCAGTATAGACCATTTTGGCTTCAGCGGTTGTCAAAACTGCTGATGTTATCTAACTTGCTTGTAAAGGGGTTGACAAAACCTCGGATAACCATTCCCCCAGGGAATTATCTCTCCCAGCTAGTGATGCTTGAGTTGGACAACAAAATAACAAGCAACAACATCAAAGCCAGTGAAAATATTCAAAGAAACAATGTAAGGATAAAAAGGGCATAAGCTTTATTTATTATACGTAGTACACTGAGGTTATGACTTGTTAAATAACATGTACTACATAATCTTGACTTACAAAATGCACAAATATAACTTCTTTTAATTCTAGTTAGCTTTCCTTTCATCCTTTTCTTTCGCTTTTTTTCTTTTGCCTTCATTCCTTGCCAAACAACTTTTTAGGCATCTCTTACTCAGTTCACTAAATAATGAAATGCTAGCACTTAGGACAATGTCACATGAGTTACCTCTTGCCTTCCATTCATTGAAACTAAGCTCTCAACATAAATGATAAGCTTCGTTGAATACTCATACAAAGGGATTTGCAGATTTTTAAGCTCTTGAGTGCTAGGGTCATACAACACTAGTTGGTGATCATTGTTTTTCATGAACACCCTACCATTCTTCCAAAACCCTATTAGCTTTTCAATTCCCAAAATGGGCCCAATTGTTAGTTGTTTAACCCAAGATTCTTTAACACCAAGTTCCTTCAATACCCATACCTCATAACATTTCTCTATAGCCTCGAACGTATGAATGATTACAGCAGGACATCCATCAAAAGACGCAAGATACCAATCATTATCCAACCATGAAACTCCAACATATATATCGTCCGGAAAGCTTGTGGTGATGAACACTTCATCTGCCATGTCAAATGAAAGAATTACCCGAACGTTATATGAATAACCATGAATTAATCCGGATTTCCAGTGATACATTCCATTTGCGTATGGGCTGAGGTCGGAACTGAGGTCGAAATCAATGAGATAATCGTCCCATGGATATGGAATTTCTCTCCATGAATTATTATGTAGGTTGTATATCTCTGTTTGCATAAATTTGTCAACATCTTCACTGGTAAAATTTGTAATAAATCTTACAACCTTATAATCATTAGTTTTCGAATCAAAACCAAATCCGACAGCATCAGTAGAAGGGTGATCATTGGTTTCTTTTAGGAGGGGACGTTTAACAGTGGATTCAGGGAGAAGCTTGAATTCTCTGGTAGCTGGATTCCATAGGCCAAGCCTATCGGTATCCACCAAACAGAGGATGCCATTAACGGGACCAATAACAGTCGGACCATTTAACCAATTATTGGTGAAGGGCATGTAAATATTCTCTTTTGCGGTAATAATAATTTCCTCATCGATATTAAAATCAGTTTTCAGAGATGTGAAATACATAGGATAAACACGAAACTTGTTTTCACACAGCCGTCCGTCGCCATGAAACTGTTGAACGAGCATATTAGAATTGGCATAGTTATGGCCGTTTAGGGCATTTTGCTTGAGGTGATGAGCGGTTATAAAATTAGGGTTTTGAAAACGAGCACACCAAGGTTTGGAAACACACCTGAATCGAAGCAATGATTTCACAGGAAGCCTCAGCTGGATGTCCATCACCACGTCTTCAGGAAAACAATAGTTGCTCTTTTTTCCCATATTTTTTAGGTATAGAGTTAAGTTTTTTTTATTATTTTTTTTCAGTTGTATTTATCTTTGAAGTGTTAGTATTTCGAATTGAAGAAGTGGTTGATATCTATTCTCTACCAGGAATAGATACTTGGCTTAGACCGATTCTAAAACTAATTTAGATTTGAAACGAAAATGGACCATACAATTGGAAATTTGGTTGGAAGCCCAATATTATTTAAACATAAAAGTTCATGGGCTTTAGCCCATCTAATGATTGCTCAATTTTCTGTTTTTGTTTTCAGCTTTCAAACAGCTTACTTGTAGGTTCAATACTCAATAACCCCATTAGAAGTATTATTTTTAGAAAAATACTGAGTCACGTATTTGTCTCAAACAAAAAATTCTCAATAATCGAAAAAAATACATCAAAACATAACTAAAAAAATATATGTGATGGATTTTTGTCGCTGTTAATATCATTAAAATAATATTTTTTCCGAACTTTTTATTTTGAAACAGTTTTGAGTTAATGTGACGGATAGCACTGCGGTCGTAGATAATATTATCAGTAAGTACCTTTCTTGAGATGGAGTTTCTGCGAAAAATATCTATCACAAAAAAATTTTTGCGATAGATATTAAACAATAATCAATTTTCTTGTAGTGTCAAATAATTGCAGTCTTTCATTGAAATGTAAAGTATTCATGTAATTATAACTGTTCAAGAAAGCATATGCCCCATGTTAGTTAGTTTTATTACTTGCTAATTTTGAAAAAATATGGACATTAAAGAACCTTATTCTAGAAATAGAGGATGTGCTACTCAACATTACCAGTAAAGTTCTTAAGATTACTAATGGAATTTTCAGATGGTCTAAACCCAATGGTTTTGACATGAACCAACCAAAAAATCCTCCTGAATCAGTCTGCTTGGTTTTCTTACTTTTACATCAACTTCAATATTAAATAAAGGGAACAACTCAAAATAATTATTCAATGTTAAAAACACAAATACTAAATTAAATACAAGATAAAACCACTATGCTAGGAGTTCATCTCTTCGCCTTGGTTGAAACTTAGCCTAGCCGATAATACATAATCACAACAACTCTCTAGAAATTCAATGGATATCTCTTCTGCCTCCTGTTCTATATATAGCTGTATGGAGACGGCTTTGTAGACAGAAAAGTCACCCTAGGGTTTCTGTTTAGGCCGTGTGCTTTTACTGCTGTCCAGGCTCAATTCTGCTGCTGTCAAGGCCAGGTTCTGCTGCTGATCAGGCCATGCGTTTATTGCTGTCCAGGCCCGGTTTCTGCTGTCCAGAATTGGTCTGGTTGTGCTGCTGTCCAGGCCATGCAAATCCCAAAAAAATCGGAATTTAATAGCTCCTTCACTTCTACCACGTTGAAATCACGCACAGCCTCACATTTGTCTACTAAAACTTCCATAACTTTCTCTAGCAAAATCATATTTATAAGCCATAAAATTCTCCAAAAAAATAGACATCCGGTTCTTTCCAAGCATATATGGCTCATCTCCTAGTTTTTCCTGAATCAATACAGTTTAATCCGCAAAAATAGCTTATCTGTACAGGCAATTCTGGCAATTTAATGAAACTCCTTTTCACCCTTTGCTAGTGACAACATGACTTAGCAAAATGCTCAATTTATCTTTAACCGTCTAGAAATGATGGGTTTTGTTGCACTCCTCTTGGGAAACCCGGTTTCTCTGCTCTGAACCTGGTCTGGATGTTGTGGATTCTTTCGAACATATTTTATATATTTTTTTTGTTTAAGGCTTCTTTGTTTTTTAAATTTGCAAAACACACTAAAATACATAATTCTCCAAAGGACCACAATTGTCAAGAAATTCAATGAATAATCAAAATTAATCTCAACAAATGCATATAATTAACTCAATGTGAAGTGCATTTTCATGCCCTAATCACACCACGTGATATTATAACTGGTGTTGAGTCATCGATGACTCCCATGTACTGCAGCATCCTATATTCGAGTTTGGCAAAACTATTGTCACAAAATTAACTCCATTTTCAAAGTAACAATAGTTTGAATTTATAATTAAAAGCATGATCTCACAAACTTTGATTTATTTATACCACAAAACCGTTAGATTAATATTAACCTTGAATTCAAAGTCTAAACTCTGAAGCCTTAACTCATAAGAGAGATAGTATTGTCAAAGCAATGATAAATCAGTAACAATGTTACCCTCCTCAGCATTATTCCTAGACCTTGTCCCATTACTGCCACAAGAGATAAGGACCAGCCCAAAGAAAAGCTATAATCAAAGGTCCAAAATCATCCAGCATAGATACTAAATCTTTGATATACTCCACAGAAACATGTCTGGTATGTGACTACTATGTTCAACATTTGAGATCTTAGCATGATATTACCTCTCCCTTCCCAAGTCGAGCACCAGTCTTTGGATCAACAGCAACTGAACCAATGACAATCATATCCACCTTGATCTTTTCATCCAGTTCAATTGGGCTTCCATACTTGGGTACCCCTACAGACGTGCATGCCTCATTCATGGTACTAGGAGTTAATATATCAGCTTCAAGTACAGAGAAAACACATCCTCAAATGGGGTTGAGGAGCCAAAACTTCTTTCCACCTGTGCATAGATGAGTGTCATGACAGTCAATGATATATTAAGTAACATTCAAACAACATCACAAAACATTGGTTACCACTAGTTCCAGACAAAATATGATCATGGAAACCATGAAATCCAAGAATCTAAGGCTGGGGGAGAATTCAACCAAAAAAAGACTATATAAACATTAACATACTTCTATGGAATTTTGGGCGGAGAATTAAAGTTATAAGACCACTTTTTACAAAGCCTTACTTTGGATCAACACGTGTACCCTTCAATTTTCACTAATCAAGTCTACATACATTCTTTCCTTACCAGAAGAACAGGCTCTATACATTGTTTCAATTCTCATTTCAAGCTTTGTTATTCCTTATATGCTTGGACTTCTCCTCATGCTCTAATTTTCCTTAAATGACATACTACTTTGGATAAGTTGACATTTCCATAGCAAACTATGTGTCACCATATAAAATATATGAACTAGAAAATGCCTGATTGATTTTCTTTCTTCTTCTCTAGTTCTTTCCCCTAAGCTTTTTTACTAAAGATGGGAAGGAGATAAAGGTGTTATCATGGAAACACCTATAGGAGTAGGGTATATTTAACCAGACCATACAACCATTGAACTCATGAGTAAGTTTTGACACGCTTTGTGCAGAATAGAGTACCAGTACATTTTGTTAAGGGTGAAAGAAACCATATTTCTCAGCAAAAATTGAACTGTCGCGTGATAAATCCAGGTGAATTGACTAACTTACCACATGAATTCACGTCTCTATGGACAATAACATGTTTAAATTAAATACAAGTAGATTTTATAGGAGCATTGAAATGATTTCAGGCACCTGCCATCATGTATCTTAATTTGGCTTGGGCACCATCACAAAATTCCTACAGTTCACTAGCATTCAAAACATGACATATATTCCACTTGGGAGAAGAGAGGTACTCGCCACCATAAATTGCAAAAAGTATAGAAATATGAAGAAAAAGGATAGCACATATGATTTTACCTGGTTTGCAGGAAGGGGATACAATTGTTGGCCAATGTTAGATTGTGGTTAACAAATTCAATTGCATAAGCTTTGAGTCCCCAGCAGTGATGCCATTAGTTCCAGAATCAATGCGCAGGCATTCAAAAAAAAGTGATAAAAAAACTGAAGCATAAAACAGTAAAACAATAATAGCATATAAAGACCAATATTAAACCAGCAAAACTAACTGTTAACATTAGTTTGTTAAAATCTCATATTTAATATATAATAAAGAAAATAGTATGTCTATGGATTTCCAGTCAAAACAGAGTTACTGTGTGGAATATCTATGATGCTAGACATAGGCTGAAAAGTTTACAGGGACAAATTAAAAGAATAGTACACGGGAAGAGGAATTTATGGTTCAGGATGAGATTAAATTAGTAACACCCTTATTATGATAATCCATCTCTTACCAGATTCAAAACATTAGAAGACACGGAATCACTTGATGATAAATTATTAGTAAAATAATTAAAATAGGCACCGAAGCTATCTGTATGAATGAAAGTTAACCAATTAAACATACCTGTTTATGACCGAAGGTAGGAGTTACAGTACTATAAATCACTCCTGCATCAACTAGCTGTTGAATGCTAGAAGAATATCAAAAACATAAGATAAAATGCCTCATCATACGAATGGAGATATCCACCTAAAATTTTAACTACAAAAAGAATGAAACAGAAAAAAATCATTACCTCTACTAGTCGAATGAATAAATCAAGCTTTGTCTTGTGATCAAGTAACAAAGTTAGTGATCCATTGCAGAGAGAATCAAGCTCAATTGCAATGAGAAATTGAGCAAGAGAGATCATGATATCAAGCAAGAATGAATGGAAGTAAGGTCGAGCATGAGATCGAGAGGGAGTTGATAGAGAATAGGGTGAACTTGATATTTTCCACCTTTTTTTGGCCTTATGTATTTCTTTTATCTCTTCATTTATAACACATACCTTCTGATTTTTGAAAAACTCAACGATTTTAACAGCCAGTATTGACCATTTCGACTTCAGCAGTTGTCAAAACTGCTAATGTTATCTAACTTACTTGTAAAGGGGGTTGACAATACCTCGGATTGCCATTCCCCCAGTGAATTATCTCTCCCAGCTAGTGATGCTCGAGTTGGAAAACAAAATAACAAGCAACAACATCAAAGACAGTGAAAAGATTCAAAGAAACATAGTAAGGATAAAGAGTGCATAAGCTTTATTTATTATAAGTAGTACATTGAGGTAATGACTTGTTAAATAACATGTACTACATAATCTTACTTACAAAATGCACAAATATAACTCCTTTTAATTCTAGTTAGCTTCCCTTTCATCTTTTTCTTTCGCTTTTTTTCTTTTGCCTTCATTCCTTGCCGAACAACTTTTTAGGCATCTCTTACTCAGTTCATTAAATAATGAAATGCTAGCACTTAAGACAATGTCACATGAGTTACCTCTTGTCTTCCATTCATTGAAACTAAGCTCTCAACATAAATGATAAGCTTCATTGAATACTCATACAAAGGGATTTGCAGATTTTTAAGCTCTTGAGTGCTAGGGTCATACAACACTAGTTGGTGATCATTGTTTTTCATGAACACCCTACCATTCTTCCAAAACCCTAGTAGCCTCTCAATTCCCAAAATGGGCCCAATTGTTAGTTGTTTAACCCAAGATTCTTTAACACCAAGTTCCTTCAATACCAATACCTCATAGCATTTCTCTATAGCCTTGAAGCAGGACATCCATCAAAAGATGCAATATACCAATCATGATCCAACCATGAAACTCCGACATATATATCGTCCGGAAAGCATGTGGTGGTGAACACTTCATTTGCCATGCCAACTGGAAGAATTACCCGAACGTTATATGAATAACCATGAATTAATTCTGATTTCCAGTGATACATTCCATTTGCGTATGTGCTGAGGTCGGAATCAATGTAATAATCATCCCATGGATATGGAATTTCTCTCCATGAATTATTACTTAGGTTGTATATCTCTGTTTGCATAAATTTGTCAACATCTTCACTAGTATAATTTATAATAAATCTTACAACCTTATAATCATTAGTTTTCGAATCAAAACCGAATCCGACAGCATCGGTAGAAGGGCTACAATGGGTTTCAGTTAGGAGGGGACGTTTAAAAGTGGATTCTCTGGTCACCTGATTCCATAGGCCAAGACTATTGCAATCCACCAAACAGGCGATGCCATTAACAGGACCAATAACAGTCGGACCAAAAAACCAATCATTGGTGAAGGGCATTCAAATATTCTCTTTTGTGGTAATAATAATTTCCTCATCAATATGGAAATCAGTGTTCAGAGATGTGAAAAACATAAGATAAACACGAAAATTGTTTTCACACAGCCGTCCGTCCCCATGAAACTGTTGAACGAGCATATTAGAATTGGCATAGTTATGGTCATTTAGGGCCTTTTGCTTTAGGTGATGGGCGGTTATAAAATTAGGGTTTTGAAAACAAGCACACCAAGGTTTGGAAAGGCACCTGAATCGAATCAATGATTTCACAGGAAGCCTCAGCTGGATGTCCATCACCACGTCTTCTGGAAAATGATAGTTGCTCTTTTTTCCCATCTTTTTTAGGTTTTAGGTATAGAGTAAAGTTTTTTTTTTTCATTTGTATTTATCTTTGAAGTGTCAATATTTCGAATGGAAGAAGTGGTTGATATCTATTCTTTACCAATACCTATTCTAAAATTAAATTTAGATTTGAAACGAAAATGGACCATACCCAGCCCAAAGCCTGTTTTCCTCTTCTTTTATTATTAATTGGAAATTTAGTTGGAAACCCAATTTTATTTAAACATGAAAGTTCATGGGCTTTACCCCATCTAGGATTTCTCAATTTGTTGTTTCTATTTTCAGTTTTCAAACAGATGACAAATGCTAAGTCATGTATTTTTCTCACACAAAAAATTCTCAATAGCCGAAAAAAATACATCAAGACATAATTGAAAATAATATCTGCGATGGATGTTCATCGTTGTTAATATCATAAAAATAATATTTTCCTTAACTTTTTATTTTTAAATTGTTTGAGTAAATGCGACGGATAACACTGCGGTCGTAGATACTATTATCAGTAACTGCCTTCATGTGATGGAGTTTCTACGATGAATATCTGTTGCAAAAAAGTATTTGCGATGGATATGAAACAATAATCAATTTTTTTGTAGTGTCAAACAATTGCAGTCTATTGTTAAAATATTTATTTCGTGAAAGTATTCATGTAATTATAATTGTTCAAGAAAACATATGTCTCATGTTAGTTGGTTCTATTACTTGCTAATTCTGAAAAATATAGATGTTAAAGAACCTTATTCTAGATTCAGAGGATGTGCTACTCAACGGGAGGTACCAACTTCCCATGAAAGTAGTCCGACGAAAAGTGAGAAGGGAAGGTTAGTGCTTATCATGTTTGCTAGCCATTCAAAGTTTATGCACTGTGGTGAGAGAAGCTAAAATGTGGGAGGTAGGTGTTTTGTTAAAAATTCTGTAGTTAAATTGACTTTCGTTTTTTGCTTGAGTGAAATGTTTAATTGTAGTGGGACCTCTTGTTGATGAGAGAAGGAGATCTTCAATTTGGTTAATTAACAGATCTATTTGAGTAAGGTAGGTTTCTTTTCTTGATTTGTGTCTGACAAAACGAAATTCCTAGGTATTTTATATATTCATGTGTTAGTCTAACAACTTGCTTAGGTCTAAATCCAATGGTTTAGATTAATTAAAAATTTCACTGGTAATTTTGAGAAGCTACATTGATAACATCAACATAAGTGTGGAACCCAGAAATTAACATTAACAGTAAAGTTTTTTAAGATTACCATTGAAATTTTCAGATGATCTAAACCCAATGGTTTAGACCCAAACCAACCAAAAAATCCTCCTGAATTAGTTCGCTTGGGTTTCTTACTTTCATTTCATTGTTTTAGACAACAAACTGTTTATGTTACGATAGTAATATTATTTTGCATATGAAATTAAAGAATATTATCCTTATTTTTCATATTTCTTTAGAAAAGCATTGTTTTTTTTTTCTTTTTTCTATCGAAAGCCTTCTTATTTCTCTATTTTCACACTAACCAAAAAATAGATAGTGAAATTAAGACAATAGCTTTCTTCGTTTATATGAAACACTTTATGCGATTCCAAGCCTATACCTCTTCATCTATATTTTTACTATGCTCAATAGATGCGAAGGGCCGAAAGTCCATCTTCCAAAGTTGCCTAGTCCACAAGCACCTATATACTAGTAGGTGTAAATTTGTTATTTATACACAGTTTTTTTTTTTTACGTAATTTTATTTGTGTTCACATAATTTCATGAAATATTGAGATAAATAGTATTAAAAAAGAGATAAAAACTCATTAGAAATGAATTTCAAATTAAATATAAACAATTTAATTGAAATATCATGAAATTATATAATTAAAATTTTAATTTAATTCCAAATCTATGCAATAAATCTCACATATTGGATCCCTAGATGTCCCGAAAGTATGATGATCAAAGCAAAAATTGTTAGTGATTATTGCACCAAGAATTTTTGAGCTATTCATTGTATTTAAATACTCAAACTACCAATAGTAAAATGACCTAATACCCACACATCATCACAAGTCTTAGGAAATTCTTGTTAAGCTTATGCCAATACCTAACAGCAGTATACTTTTCACTATCAACTTATAGATTTCAATCAATATCTTGACATTTGAAAAATAAAAGCCCATTAAACTAAGGAAATTTCAACTAAAAAATAACAAAATATAACCATGGAAAGTTATCTAAATGAGTATAAGATTTTTGAGCAGCTAGTTGTATCATATATTTTTTTATTATGTAAAATTGTTTTTCTCTCTTTTTTGCTTCTAGCACGAATGCCCCTTGCTTGTTCAATTAATCAATTATAAATCTTCAGTTGACAAGTCTAAATCGATTCAAGCACAATTTTTTTACTCTAAAGTTGGGTTTTCAATTCATTCCAATATATATGCGACTGACGGAGTAATATATATTGACCTAAATACCCCTTTACTTATCTATAGACCTTTAATGATTTTTTTGATCTTTTAGAGATTCCATAACTGAGTTGGTCACCACCAACTCGGTAGAGACTAACCTTGTAAGCCATCTCCCATAAGTCCCACAAGGCCTAGCCAAGGAACACTCCATCTAAAGATAAAGCACAGACTCACCGCATCCTTTGCATATGAAACACTGATTCACCAACACTCTCCCTCTCCTTTGTAAATTATCAAACTTTTTTTGGTCTTTTCCCAAGAGGCTTCCCAACCAAAGAAACTCACTTTCGTCGGGCCGCCGAAGCACCAAATTGCATTCCAACTGAAGCTGGAGGAACCACCCGCATGAACTCGGACCACTGCCATAAGGAACTTAATTATAGAATGATTTTACCTCAAAACTCCTTCCAACTCATCGTATCCTCTTTAGATAAATCCAACTTATAACTATACTATCCTCAAAAGCTTCTCTATTTTGAACATGAGAGTAAATATCCAGGAATTGATTATTCAAAGAAGAATCCCTATACTAAATATCATGCCAAAGGTGAATAGATACAATTAAGCTTTAAGCATGTTCTTTTGATACAAATGACTTAGGTAACAGCAACGCTTTATATCTTGTAGTGATGAGAGCATGGGATAGACCATATTAGATATACCAAGAGTGGTTCAAAGATTTGATGGCTCTAGAAAGTTTGGTATGTCAAGTATAAAGTAGGGAAGGTGTTTAATAACATAGAAATGAGAGCAATGGCATGCCAAAAAACAGACGTGTAAATTAATTCTTTACTCTAAAAATATTGTATGAAATATAGTGGAAAGCAAAGGTCAATTCCCATAGAAGATTGTAAAATAATTCAATTAAACATTTAATTGTTAAAAAATAAAAAAATTTAAACTAAATAATTTCTAAACTAATTTAAATTCAAAACAACCTAATAAACTAATTAGGGCTTTTTTAAATGATTAACTAAAAATTATGAATAATGAAAAACAACTAAAATATGATTCAAAATTGAATAAACTTTGTAATAATAATGAGAAAACTGGTCAAACGATCATTCTCTACCACTAGACATGAAATGATGAATCGATATCAGAGTCATTGTAGCGATCCATCCCGGGTTGGCCACCTCCGAGACGGTGTCATCATATTTTGAAAATCCTAGCACGACCAATATATGCAACAATAAAAATAAATAACACCGATAGAAAAAAAAATTTACATCAATCTTCAACCCTCAACAGGGGAGATACATCAATCTGATATTAACTTAAACTTAAAATACAATGTAAAATGCATGAATATTTACAAATAAATTTTTATGTTATTTTCTCATTAGTCTGAGGATGTTGGCACGTACGTAGCTTACAGATAATGATTTCATCTGAACTTCAACTCACCAACTATTTTGTGCTGTCTGCTACCTGAAATCATTGCACAATGAGGGATGAGCGTCACAAGCTCAGTGAATTAAATTTTCTAAAAGTACTCAATCTGTATAAAAGGTCTTTCAATATTTCATCATTTCTATCGCATACAACTTGATGCTAGCATTCTACTATCACTACACATATCATAAGTCTCATTCTCTATCAATCTCTTCTTCTTAATTGTTGTTTCACCTTAAGACCATCAATTGTTTCATAATTACCTCATAATAAGGTTCACAGCATAAAGTCTAACATTTAAATAATTACTATCACCTCATACTTCTGTGTCTTTTCTCACTGTAACTGTCTCTCTCTGTGAGACTCATCCATCTATAAATAAATTTAAAATAACACACCACACATCAACATTTCAATAATGCAAGAAATAATTAAAACATATGCAATGCATGAATTATTATTATGGGAACGTCTTCCCACATATCGACATGTTTTTATTATCTTAGACCGGCCCCATCCCGGTTCTTTTCTTTATAGCTTGTCCCGGCTGCCACAGAATTCATTTCCAGCATATACCGGTTGTCACGGTGTCCCTTTTAGTTTCAGCCTATACTGGCTGTCATAGTTTTTCAATTAGACCGACCCTTCCCAATTCTTTTCTTTTATTTAATGCATATGCATATAAACAATGATATGAATTATGCAATGATATAAAAAAAAACAACATTAATTCAAATATTTTTATTCTCATTAGACCGGCTGCCTTTCCAGTTCTTTTATTCTCATTTAGATATGAGTATGCATATAAATAATAAAATAAAAACGAGCATGTATTCAGACTAGCTATCATGATTTTTCTCAATTTATATAAAAATTTTCACTAAATTCCTCTCATCTCAAATCACATCAAATTATCCATTAAAGCTTGTTAAGATCCACTAATTTCATCCTAAATCATATCAAATCATCCATCAAAGTTTGTCAAGATCCACTAAATTTCATCTCCTCATAAATCATATCAAAACATCAACCATAGCTGATCAAGAATTTATTTATCACCATCATTATTAAATCAACTTATTATTCTAATAATATTTCTTCTCACATAATATTTTTTCTACGTGTCCAATATTCATAACATATCTATCAACCAAATCTTTATCTATCACCAAAACATACGCCAATAATTAAATTTAATATTATCACTAGATATTTCATTTTTATTTAGAATACTTAAAGTAAATTCAACTCAACATGTAGCACTTAAAGCTACCCGTGGATTACCTCCTTGCCTTTCTCGTTCCTCTCAGAATTTCTCTCGGTTATAGATCATCAACATCTGACATCATATTTATATTAAATTTATAATTTATTCTTCAATTCGTTATAAACCACACCCTTTGAAAATTCTCACTTTGAATTTGGGGAATTTCATGTATGCTAAAAATTTAAAAATAAACACTATATTATTACTTTCTATTTTTCTGATAGTTTCTCGTGATTCTCTATGAAATTTCGCAGTCGACTCCTTTAAAATTTTACTCTTTTAACCTTTCTTTGGATCCCCAAGTGTTTAAGGAAATAGAGTAATTGAAAGAAAGCTTAAATGAATCGATAAGTATAATATATATATATATATATATATATATATACATTTAAGTTTTTTACAAAGCCTCCACGTTTTTTAAACATGGAGGACATGCATTCTCTGTGTTGCAAATTTTGGTAGCAGGTGACACTTGTTGCCACATTTTAACTTTTTTTTAAATAAAAAAATAATAATAAATGTTTTTATTTAATTTTTTTTCCTTTTTCTTTTTGCTAGATGTCCAGATTTTTTCTTTTTTTTTTCTTTTTTCTTTGTAACAATGCCCCCCACGCATCCAGATTTTTTTTTCAAAAGAATTATTTTACTCAATACTAACTCCTTCGCATTAATATATTATTTTAATTTCATGTCGTATTTATTAAATTACTTTTTTGCCCTCACTTTACGAATACGGGTATTACAAATCTACTTACCTTATAAAAATTTCGTCCCTGAAATTTCTTTTACTCCAGAAACAAATGTGATTAGTATTTCTTTGTAATTGTCTCATGCTTCCACGTAATCTTTTCAACATCCTTATTCCGCCACAGAAATTAAATTAATAAAATTATTTTATTTCACAAGACTTGTTCTTTTGTCTAAAATCCTTATTGGTACTTGTATCTAAACCCAATCTTTCTCAATTTTTATAGCTTAGCTCGAAATATTATAATATTCATCATGTAAGCACTTTCTTAAAAGTGAAACATGAAATACATTATATAAATGTTTTAATTCTGGAAGCAACTTCAGGCTACTCACAACTAGCCCAACTTTCTCAACAACCTCATAGGGTCCCACTTGCCTCAGACTCAACTTTTCTTTCTTTTTGATCCTCAACCCACCTTTTCATGGAGATATTTTTAATTATGCCCAATCACCTACTTGAAATTCAAGAAGTCTTCTCTTAGTATCAACATAGTTATCGGTCTTCTTTGTGCTACTTTACGGCTCTCTCTAACCAGTTTAATTCTCTCAGTTGTTAACTTAATAATTGATGGACCAGATATATCTCTCTCTCCCATTTCTTCCCAACATATAGGATTTTTACACCTCCTACCATGCATTGTCTCAATCGGTGTCATCCCAATACTAGTTTGATACAGATGATCATAAGCAATTTCAATCGATGGCATGTAAGCATCCCAGCTTACTGAGAACTCATCACATTTGCCCTTAACATATCTTCTAGTACTCTAATAATCCTTTCTGTTTGAACATAAAAAAAATTAATATTAAATTAAAATTTTGTACCCGTGGTTTTATGAAAGTCCCTCCAAAACCAAGGTGTAAATCTAGCATCTCTATTCGACACCATGCTTAATGGTGTTCCATACAACCTCACAATTTCAGCTACATCCTTCTTCAATCTTGACCACTAGAAATTCTGTCTCCATTATCTATACATCTTATTGTTACTTGGTTGCATCGGATCTACACCATCATGTACCTTTCTCAAAATCTTCTCTCTCAACTTCGCATTATTGGGAACACAATTTCCACGTTCCAATACCAAAATACCCTCATTTCAAATTTTGAACTCAAAATGCTTTCTAGTAAGCACTCAATGCTTAATCTTTTCTATCTCTTCATCTCAACCTTGTATCTCTAAAGTATTTTATTATGGATGACTATACAACCATATTTGTTAATCATGATCATCTGTCACTGATATTCAATTTAATTCTCATCCCTCTTAAATCTATCATCAATTCCACATCATAACTCCCAATAGCAGTTAAACTTCTTGTAGACTTTCTTCCCAATGCATCAGCTATCACCTTCTTATTTTCTATATGATAGTGAATTGTACAATCATCGTTACTAATCAACTCCATCCAACATATTTGCCTCAAATTCAACTCTCTCTAGGTAGGTATGTCAAACTCTTATAACCCATGAATATCTCACAAGTTGCTCCATACAGATGATGTCTCCAATCTTTAAAGTTAACACTGTAACAACCAACTCTAAGTCATGAGTGGGGTAATTTTTATCATGAATCTTCAATTGCCTAGAAGTATGAGCCACAGCTTTTCTATATTACACATATCCCAATCATTGATGTGACGCATCACTATACACCACAAATCCTTCATCACCAGAAAGAAACACCAATACTGGAGCTATAGTCAATTTCTCCTTTAATAATTGAAATTTTTCTCACACTTCCCTCACCATACAAATCTCACATCTTTCCTGGTCAGTCTATTCAAAAGTATTATAATAATAATAATAAATCTGAAAGAATCTTCTATAATAATTAGCTAACCCCAAGAAGATTCTAATCTCAGTCACATTAGTTGGTCTCTCCCAACTTAACATTGTCTCTCCTTTTGTAGATCAATTGTTATGCCATTTCCCATTTTTACATGTTCCAAGAAAGTTGTTTCATTCAATCAACACTCACACTTAGAAAATTATAGCATACAATCTCTCTCTCCTCAGAATCTCCAACACACTCTCTAATGTTTCACCTATTCTTCCTTATTGTTAGAATATACCAAAATGTTATCAATAATTATAACCACAATTTGTCAAGAAATAGTTTAAGAACCCTATTCATCAAATCCATGAATGTTACTAGAGCATTCGTCAATCCAAATGACATCACAAGAAACTTATGACCATAACGTGTCCTAAAAGCAGTCTTAGGCACGTCTCCTTTCTCTATCCTCAATTAGTGATAACTTAATCTTAGGTTTATCTTAAAAAACGCTCTCACTCCTTGCACTACTCAAACAATTTATTTATCTTGAGAAAAATGTATATATTCTTATTCAACTATTTTTAGTTTATACACAATCTCATTGTTCCATCTTTCTTTTTCACAAACATCACAGGGGCTCCCCAAATACATTAGGTCCGATAAATTGTTTATCTAAAAATTCTTGAACTTTCAATTCTCTTAACTTAATGGCTGTCACTCTGTAAAGTGCTATTAAATATATATGTGAAATAAGATAGTTCGAGAGTATTTTATGTTTTCTTTGAAAGTTACACCCCTCATGTTCATATCTTGAACACTACATTCTTTTTGGAACAATCAACCATAACAAAATACGTCGACAACCAATTCATTCTCAAAACTAAATGAAATTATATTCAAAGATAATAAATCAACTTCAGATTCTCTATCATTGATACGAATCACACAACCCTTGTAAACATTTATGATTATCAATATTTTTACATCAAAGTACTAATACATACTCCAATAGACTTCATATGAATACTAGATGCAAAAGAATGGGTTGCACCAAGATCAACCAACATTGATATGTCCACCTTTTTATAAACAAAGCACTTCAAATTATGACAATTCCGGGATAAATATCTTATCTGAATATATATATATATATATATATATATATAACAAACTTCTGTCTCCCAATCATACATCAGATTACCACTTTCCCTTGGTGGCATACTTACTTCCTCTGACATGACTCTCAATTCTCATAACTTGTCTCCCAAATCTAAAGGTCCAACCAATATTAATCTGAGCTACAAAAGCAACAGATTATGCTTGCCTTTGACATTGTATTAAAGTTCTATGTGACAAAGAACGCCTCCTCTGAGTGGTTTCCCACTCTGTACACTCATACTGGTACCACCTCTAGGTTCCTCAAATCTAGACCTCTTCTGCCAATTCCTCTTACCTCTAATTTCCATCACATCCTTCTCAATCTAGAGTGTTATATCCACCAATCTGACATAATTTATATGCCTCATGTAAGATAGTTTTGATCAAATCTTAAAACATAATTCATCTATGAATCTCTTACACTTTTTTCTCTTCTAGGTCTACCATTTTCGGTACAACCATTGACAAAACCATGGATTTGCTATCATACTGAGCCATAGTCAACCCATTAACCTCAAATAAATAAAATCTCTATCTTGTTGGGCTCTAAAATTCTAAGGAAAGTATTTATCAAGAAAAATCTTCCTTAAACCTATTCCCGGTTAAGGGTCTATCAACATATATACTTGCCATGTTAACAATATCCTCCCACCATTATAAGGCCTCTCTCTCTAACTTGAACGTAGCAAAGACGACCCTCTGCCTGTCAGTCATTGGTAAAATATCTAATAATCTCCCTACTTGTTTCTCCCAAAACTCAGGCTTATAAGGATTCATAGATCCTTTAAACAACAAGGCATTCAATTAATAATCTCTCTGCATCTCATGCTTAAACTCACTTTTCCATTTTTGAACATTTATCATAACTGGGTTAACAACCTTAGGCACTGCTCTAGCCTGTTCATCAAGTCTATACTATAGGCTATCAACTCTATCATCTGTTACATTTATTTTCTCAAGAGCATATGTAAGGGCTTATTTTAGCTCATCTCTTTCAATTTTATATTCTCTCACACCTTTACTAATATCAACTATATTGCTAATATCAATCATGCTATCAACACGTTCCTTTCTAGGAACCACAGATTCAGACTCAACCTCAACTTATCAAAAATAATGAGGCCTACCACACCCTCTCAAATCAACAACTCTAACTCAAGCTCTAGTACGTCTATGTGTCATCCTCGGATATTTAAAATATAATTTATTTTAATCTTCCACTTTCTTACTTTTTATGCTGTTTACAGAATCATAAAACCTGGCTTTGATAACAAAATTGTAATGACTCATCCAGGGTTGGCCACCCCTGAGACGATGTCATCACATTTTGAAAATCCTAGCACGACACATATATGTAACAATAAAAATAAATAACACCAATAGAAAAAAAAAATTACATCAATCCTCAACCCTCAACAAGGGAGATACATCAGTCTGATATTAACTTAAACTTAAAATACAACGTAAAATGCGTGAATATTTACAAATAAATTTTTATTTTATTTTCTTATTAGTCTGAGGATGTTGACACGTACGTGGCTTACAGATAATGATTTCGCCTAAACCTCAACTCACCAACTATTTTGTGTTGTCTGCTACCTGAAATCATTACACAATGAGGGATGAGCTTCACAAGCTTAGTGAATTAAATTTACTAAAAGTACTCAATCTGTATAAAAGGTCTTTCAATATTTCATCATTTCTATCGCATACAACTTGATGCTAGCATTCTACTATCACTGCACATATCATAAGTCTCATTCTCTATCAATCTCTTCTTCTTAATTGTTGTTTCACCTTAAGACCATCAATTGTTTCATAATTACCTCGTAATGAGGTTCACAGCGTAAAGTCTAACATTTAAATAATTATTATCACCTCATACTTCTATGTCTTTTCTCACTGTAACTATCTCTCTCTGTGAGACTCATCCATCCATAAATAAATTTAAAATAACACACCACACATCAGCATTTCAAAAATGCAAGCAATAATTAAAACATATGCAATGCATGAATTATTATTATGGGAACTTTCTCCCACATGTCAACATGTTTTTATTATCTTAGACCAGCCCCCTCCAGGTTCTTTTCTTTACAGCTTGTCCCGGCTGTCACGGTGTCCCTTTTAATTTCAGCCTATATCGACTGTCACAGTTTTTCAATTAAACCAGCCATTTCCCGGTTCTTTTCTTTTATTTAATGCATATGCATATGAACAATGATATGAATTATGCATCTGAACAATGATATAAAAAAACAACATTAATTCAAATACTTTTATTCTCATTAGACCGACTGTCTTCCCGGTTCTTTTAATCTCATTAGACCGGTTGCCTTCCCGGTTCTTTTATTCTCATTCAAATATGAATATGCATATACATAATAAAATAAAAGCAAGCATGTATTCAGACTAGCTATTCTGATTTTTCTCAAATTATATAAAAATTTCCACTAAATTCCTCTCATCCCAAATCATATCAAATCATCCATTAAAGCTTGTCAAGATCCACTAATTTCATCCCAAATCACATCAAATCATCCATCAAAGTTTGTTAAGATCTACTAAATTTCATCTCCTCATAAATCGTATCAAAACATCAACCATAGCTGATCAAGAATTTATTTATCACCATCATTATTAAATCAACTTATTATTCTAATAATATTTCTTCTCACATAATAATTTTTCTACGTGCCCAATATTCATAACATATCTATTAACCAAATCTTTATCTATCACCAAAAATACGCCAATAATTGAATTTAATATTATCACTAGATATTTCATTTTTATTTAGACTACTTAAAGTAAATTCAACTCAACACGTAGCACTTAAAGCTACCCATGGATCACCTCCTTGCCTTTCCTGTTCCTCTCAGAATTTCCCCCGGTTGTAGATTGTCAACACCTGACATCATATTTATATTAAATTTATAATTTATTCTTCAATTCGTTATAAACCACACCCTTTGAAAATTCTCACTTTGAATTTGGGGAATTTTATGTATGCTAAAAATTCAAAAATAAACACTATGTTATTACCTTCTATTTTTCTGATAGCTTCTCATGATTCTCTATGAAATTTCGCAGTAAACTCCTTTAAAATTTTACTCATTTAACCTTTCTTTGGATCCCCAAGTGTTTAAAGAAATTGAGTAAGTGAAAGAAAGCTTAAACAAATCGGTAAGTATAATATATATATATATACACACACACACACACACTTAAGTTTTTGACAAAGCCTCCACATTTTTTAAACGCGGAGGACATGCATTCTCTGTGTTGCAAATTTTGGCAGCAGATGACACCTGCTGCCACATTTTGACCTTTTTTATATAAAAAATAATAATAATAAATTTTTTTATTTAAATTTTTTTCCTTTTTCTTTTTGCTGAACGTCCCTGGACATCCAAATTTTTTTTTCTTTTCTTTTTCTTCTTTTTTTTTTGTAACAACACCCCCCACGCATCCAGATTTTTTTTCAAAAGAATTATTTTACTCAATACTAACTCCTTCGCATAAATATATTATTTTAATTTCATGTCGTATTTATTAAATTACTTCTTTACCCTCACTTTACGAATATGAGTATTACAGTTATCCCCAAATTCCTAATAAAATTACCAACCATAGATAATAATAAGTTATATTATCCTAATCTTTCTTTTGTTTTTTGTTAAGTAAAACAAACTCTTTACTTAATCTCTATCTATTAAATAACCTAGAATAAGCTCTCTAAATTTAATTTAATAGAAGCATTAGGTTAATAAAGATAGGTTGGTCCAAGAAACAAACGCATAAGCTCGGTTAATTTATCTTGAGTTATGTTCCATATAATAATCACACGAAAATATCCCATCATCAGTGATTATTAATTGCTACCATTGATTAGAAATTCAAAACAATTACGGATCAAGATTCCTAACCTAGCAATAGATAATTACCCTATTTTATTTGGTTGGCCACCTCGAATAAAATAAAATAATAATCATAAGCAATTCTTATGGAAGAACATAAACAATTTTATTAGAAATATGGATAATAATATATGAATATTCAATCACAAAATCATGTCTAGAGCTTTGAAATCACCATTAACCAAAAATAAAATTAGCTAGACATAATCCTAAAATTAAAAAAAATAAAAAATATTCAAAGACATGAAAGATGGGAAGAATGAAGAATGAAAGCGAATATCAGTAATCTTGAAGAGTCTTCTATGCAGATGAATCTCCTTCATCACCAATGGCAACTACATTCTTCCCATTTTTCTCTTCTCTTTTTTTTTTTGTCTAGGAAAAATCTATTATTCCCACAAGGCATGGGCAGCCGGCCTTATATAGGCTAACTCCTAGAAGAAGAAAAAAGGAAAGTACAATAATACTACTCCTTCTAGGAAAGGAAATACACTAAAATGGGAAATACTTCTACTGCTAGGAAAACATGAAATAGGAAAGTAACTAAAAGGAAATATGACACAAAATAGGAAAAAGTACAGCCTAGGAAAAGGAAATACATTGAAATGGGAAATACTTCTACTACTAGGAAAACATGAAATAGGAAAGTAACTAAAAGGAAATATGACACAAAATAGGAAAAAGTGCAGCACAAGTAAAATTGGTATATATATGGAGGCACACAATATTCATTAGGGTTTTTTTATTATTTTTTATTATTGCCCTCTCCACCCATACGGGCCGCAGCCCAAGAAAAGTATGTCGCAACCCGTGTCCTTCTTCGAATTCAACTATTTTCCTTTGATAAAACGACATCATCTCTCTCATTTTGACTTCGATTTTCAAAACTATTTGATCTCAGACGTTCTAGATCTTCTTGCCAATATTATTTTTTAATCCAAATATTATTTTTAAGCACGTGTGACCTGAAAAATACATCAAAAATACACATGATTCCGAAAAAACACATTTTAAAGACAATTAAGTAAAAATGCAAGATTTAAACCTAATTTTCCCCAAATAATACCGATAAATCACTAAGTATTAGTGTATTTTCAAGTACTCATCAGGAAACTCAGTGGCCGTTGGGCCTATTGGCACCTTGTACCCCCATAAAAAAAAATTTGAACTGTGAGGCTAGTGGTTTAATCCCACATGGATGAGTGTGTTAAGCAAAGGCATTCTTGTACTGGACTACCGGTGTATTTCGTTTCTTAAGCTTGAGAATACGTGCACCTAGAGCGACTTTACTTCTTTAGGTTTATACATCTCCCAATTAATAGTGTTTGCAAGTTTGAATGTGTTTATGATCTTGTGTAAAGTAAGGAGGCAGGATTGGGTGATGATGTGATATTGTTAGAAATCAAAATTTAATGTTAACCCCTCTTCACAATACAGCTTTTCCGAGGAAGAATATGTTAAGAAAAATAGCAAGATTCGAACAATGCACACACACAAAGAATTGACACAGAGATTTAACGAGGTTCAGCAATGTGCCTACTCCTCGGACCCACGCCCAAAGTATTTTACTATTTGGCAAAAGCCCAAAGAAAAAAATCAGAGCAATGCTCCATTACAAATAAACCACACACTTGGTTTTGTACAAGACACTTATTCCTCACAATGTTTTCTCTCTACACAAGACACTTCACTTGTTTTCTATTAGAACCGAAGTCCTAATGCCAATTTATAGGCTCAGAAACAATTGTGCATTAATGAGAGTTGTTGTTGCATTTACAACTCGACTGCAGCTACTTCACATTGCATTAATAAGAGTTGTTGTTGCATTTACAACTCTTATTATTTAAATCTAAGGCTGCAGCTATAGACAAGTCTCACAATTAATTGTTGTGCGACTATGTAATTAATAAATCTAAAGCTGCAGCACATTGATGACTTTGACAACAAGATGGAAGCACATGGCCTTGTCTCCATTTTTAACAATCTCCCACTTGGAGACAATATGCCATTTATAATGAAATTCGAACATAGTCAAACTAGGTGTGAGTCTTCTCTCGCTTCTTTAAGCATGAAGACCGATCGAAGCTGAACATCCTTTCAGCTTTTCAATCGTAACAGTCTTGGTTAACATATCTGCGGGATTCTTGCTGGTGTGAATCTTTTCCAGCGTAATAACCATTTCTTCTAAGAGCCCCCATATTAAATGGTACCTAATGTCGATGTGCTTTGTCCTGGCATGAAATGCATAATTTTTGGCCAGATGAATTGCACTCTGACTGTCACTGTAAATCTTACAGTCCTTCTGCTCTTTGTCTAATTCTCTTAGTAGACTTTGTGGCCATACCATTTCCTTACATACTTCTGTCGCTGCCACGTACTCTTCTTCTGTAGTCGAGAGAGTTACGATCTTTTGTAATCTCGAGACCCAACTCACTGCTGCACTGCCCAGTGTAAAGACGTACTCTGTAGTACTCTTTCTACCATCTAGGTCTCTTGCTATGTCAGAATCGACATAACCCTTCAAACTGATCTCTGATCTATCATAGCATAGGGATGGATTAGTGGTACCTCTCAAGTACCTCATAATCCACTACACAGCCTTCCAATGCTCTTTGCCTGGATTATTCATGAATCTGCTCATGACTCCCACTGCTTATGCAATATCTGGTCTGGTACAGACCATAGCATACATGAGGCTACCAATTGCTGAGGCATATGGTACTTTTGACATGTATTCCTGTTCTTTGACTGTCGTCACACCTTGCCCTTTTGAAAGTGCGAAGTGACTTGCTAGTGGAGTGCTCACCGGTTTAGCCCGATCTATGTTGAACATTTTTAGTACCTTTTTGATGTACTATTCCTGAGATAGCCACAATCTCCAATTCTTTCTGTCCCTACTGATCCGCATTCCAAGGATTTGTTTAGCCATACCCAAATCCTTCATAGAAAACTATTTGGAGAGTTGTTCCTTCAACATTGTTATTTCCATCATGTTTGATTCTGCAATAAGCATATCATCCACATACAATAGAAAAATGATGTAGGAATCATCAAACTTCTTGAAATAACAACAGTGGTCAGCGTTACATCTTGTATACCCGTTTTCAGACATAAAATTATCAAACCTGATATACCACTGTCTGGGTTCTTGTTTTAACCCATACAAGCTTTTCTTAAGCTTACACACCAACTCTTCCTTCCCTAGTTCTTCATACCCCTGTGGTTGCTTCATGTATATATCTTCATTCAGATCACCATGAAGGAAGGCGGTTTTCACATCTAGCTATTCTAGATGTAAGTCATCTACTACAACAATGCTCAATACAGATCTGATGGTACACAACTTTACAATAGGAGAGAAAATCTCAGTATAGTCGATACCTGCCTTCTGTTGAAATCGTTTGACTACTAGCCTGGCCTTGTATCGCTTAGTTCTATCGTGTTCTTCTTTCAACTTGTAAACCCACTTGTTATGTAAAGCCTTTTTGCCTTCTAGAAGCTCAGCCAAATCCTATGTCTGATTTGTTATCAGGGAGTCCATTTCTTCATTCATTCCAGCCTCCCACTTGAGCTTATCCTCAATCTACATTGCTTCTTCATAACATTCTGGTTCACCATTGTCAGTTAAAAGCAAATAATTCAGAGATGTTAAATAACGAGTTGGGAGTTGACCTTTGTTAACTCTTTCTGATCTCCTCAATTCTTGAGGGGGAACTTAGGGAACAGGAGTGTGAGATTCTATATTCTCATCTCTGGGTTGTAACACTCCTTTTGTAGAAATTTCCTCAAGCTTTACAAACTATTTCTTTTCTGTTTCCCCTTCCACCTTTTTCATCATGTCCTTATATGGAACATTCTCGTTAAACACTACATCTCTACTTCTGAAGACTTTTTAGTTTTCTGGATCCCAAAACCGATAACCAAACTCATTAATGCTATATCCAACAAAAACACACTTTTTGGATTTTGGGTCTAGCTTAGATCTTTCATCTGAGTTTATATGGACATAAGAGGTGCAACCAAATATTCTTAAGTGTGATAGGTTTACCTCTTTTCCTATCCATGCTTCTTCTGGAAGTTCAAACTCAAGTGCAACAGATGGTCCTCTGTTGATCAGATAGACTGATGTGTTCACCGCTTCTGCCCAGAACTGTTTGGGTAATCCAGCATTAATCCTCATGCTTCTAGCACGTTCATTAATGGTTCAGTTCATGCATTATGCCACTCCATTTTGCTGCGGTGTTTTAGGAATTGTCTTTTGTCTCCTGACACCATTAAGAGCACAGTATTCCTCAAATTCATCGCTGCAATATTCTCCACCATTGTTTGACCTCAGACACTTTAGCTTCCGACTTGTTTCATTCTCAATCATAGCTTTCCACTTTTTAAAGACATCAAATACATCAGATTTATGCTTCAAAAAATACACCCATAACTTCCTAGTGGCATCATCAATAAAAGTAACATAGTATTGAGACCCATTAAGAGATGGTACCTTTGTTGGTCCCCACACGTCTGTATGGACCAATTCCAACTTTTCAAGCTTTAGTTTTCTGCCTAACTTAGAAAAACTCACCTTTTTCTGCTTTCCATAGAGACAGTCTTCATAGAAGCTCAGGTCTAGATGCTTCAAATTTGGAATCTTCCCTTTTGATAGCATGACCTTCATACCTTTCTCACTCATGTGCCCAAGTCTGCGGTGCCAAGTGTCTGCGCTCGAATCTGTTGATGCAGCTGTTAGAACACTATTTGTTTCACTTGTCACATGGAGAGTGCCTTCTTTCTTTCCGTGAGCCATCACTATAGCCCTTTTTGACACCTTTCATGAATCACTTGTGAAAGTGGTTCTGCATCCTGAATCTAATAGTTGACCTACTGATATCAAATTTCGTGTAAGATTCGGAACATGTCGCACGTCCTTCAAATGTAGGGTAGTCCCATTCGCCAGGTTTATCTGTACATCTCATCTTCCAGTTATGTTACATGGTTCATCATCTCTGAGATACACTTTCCCGAAATCACCCTGCACATAATTTTGGAGTATCTCTTTCTGACAGGTAGCATGAAAAGATGCACCAGAATCTATCACCCACAAATCATTACGAACAGCAACAGAAAAGATCAAAGCATCAGAATCTTTATCGGAAAGATTAATAGAATTTTTACTTTCCTGATTATCACTCTGCTTTGGTGCAGTTCTAGCAACCTCCACTTCTTGATTTTGGTCCTCTTGATTTACTCTTCCTAAATTTAGAACTTTCACGGTTCTTGTTTCCTCTATTTGAAGATCTTCCTCTTTCTTCTATGCTCAAAGCGTTCCCAAACGTTTCCGCAGATCCTGAAGATCTTCTACGCAATTCTTCGCTTAAAAGAACTCCCACAACGTCATCGAACTTTAGCTTTCCAGAGCCAGAAGAGTTACTAACAGCCATTACCAGACTATCCCAGCTATCTGGTAACGTTGACAAAGTTAGCAGTGCTCTAACTTCGTCATCGAACCTGATCCTAACGGATTCCAACTGACTTGTCAGTGTGTTGAAACCGTTCAAGAGTTCAGCGATGCTACCGCCGTCTTCCATCTTCATATTGAAGAGTCTTTTCATCAAGAATACCTTGTTTGAGGCTGATGGCTTCTCGTACATTTTGGACAGAGCCGCCATTAAATTTATAGTGGTTTTCTCCTTTGAGATGTTGAACGCGACAGTTGCAGCGAGAAAGAGTCTGATCGTGCCAAGAACCTTTCTATCCAGCACCTCCCACTGTTCATCTGTCATTTCTTGTGGTTTCTTTGTTTTGCCTTCAAGAGGAAGATAGAGGTCTTTCTGGTAAAGATAATCCTCTATTTGCATCTTCCACAAACCGAAATTTGCTCCATTGAACTTCTCGATCCTTGTTTTACCTTCGTCCGCCATTACTCCCACTCGAATATGGCTTTCTCTAGATATTTTCTGACAATTCCTGCGAACCTCCGTGTATTAGAACACTGTTGCCAATGAATCGGTACCACCGACAAAATTTCACTATTCACGAAATTCACTATTCATGTGAATAGTAACCTCACAAAAAAGCGGACAAAAATTTATCACCAAACTCTCTGATACCAGTTGTTAAGAAAAAATAGTAAGATTGGAACAATGCGCACACATAAAGAATTGACACAGAGATTTAACGATGTTCAGCAATGTGCCTACTCTTCGGACCTACACTCAAACTATTTTACTATTTGGCAAAAGCCCAAAGAAAAAAATCATAGCAGTGCTCTGTTACAAATAAACCACACACTTGGTTTTGTACAAGACACTTATACCTCAAAATGTTTTCTCTCTACACAAGACACTTCACTTGTCTTCTATTAGAACTAAGTCCTAATGCCAATTTATAGGCTCAGAAACAATTGTGCATTAATGAGAGTTGTTGTTGCATTTACAACTCGGCTGCACTACTTCACATTGCATTAATAAGAGTTGTTGCTGCATTTACAACTCTTATTATTTAAACCCAAGACTGCAGCTATAGACAAGTCTCACAATTAATTGTTGTGCGGCTATACAATTAATAAATCTAAGGCCGCAGCACATTGATGACTTTGACAACAAGATGGAAGCACATGGCCTTGTCTCCACCTTGTCTCCACCTTTAACAGAATATTTTGCAAGTGGATGTTCCCATATCGGACAAAAAGTAGCAATAACCATGGGTGGGAACAGTGGTGGCTGTGATAGTAGTAGTAGTAGTGAGATAGTGATTGTCGGCCTGTGGTAATGTTAGTGGTCAAAGTTATGATTTGATGATGGTATTGTATGGTGCTTGTGGCAGGTGGAGATTGTTGGTAATAGTATTACTTATAAGTTGATAATCACTTTCCCAAAATTGTATTTAAAAAAAGTAAGGGCCTGCTCAATTTATAATTTTTTGTAGACGTTGTTTAATCTATATAGAATAAGTTTGATTTAATTATGCTAGTTGGTACCTGTTACTCTATTAGTAGTCAGTGAAAAGTTTACATTGATAATTTTATTAGGTTACATTTTCTTTACACTTAGGTTCTTGATGGCGTAGAGAGGGATGGTTAAATACCCTAAGGTTTTGGTTCAAGGGAAATTTTATGCATATGAGGATGATCTTCTAAGATTTTGTTGACCTGCTATTATGTAGATAGCTTTTTTGTACATGAGTTGCACCCTTTGATGCCATATATATAAAATATCTACCTATAACAGAAAAGATTTTGTCTAATATAATTTAGCTTTAAAAGTTTTGATCTTTTATTTGACAAGTCTTTAAATTTTTTATCTTATTGTATGAGAAAATAACCACATTCTTAAATTCAAAAGCTAAAATCTTTCATTTGCTTTTTTATCCCTCAATTCTTGAAGTCCTGTTAAGATTTTCATAATAATCTGTTTAAATAGACTGACATGCATAGCACATGGTTTCTAACTAGTTACAGTAAAATTAGAAATTGGAAGGATTAGCCTCGGCTTATGTCTGGGGATTATTATTGTACGTTTTTGTGGAGCTTTTGCATTCCACATTTTAACCCAGGTCTGTGATTCACATCTCTTTAATATCAACGGGAAAAAACAAAGATAATGATATAGGAGAGTAGTTGAATAGATTACTGTGCAGGTTGATAGTTAGTTGTATGCGTTTTGATCAATGATCTCCCACCATTCGATCAGACACTCGGCACTCAAGTTGGGGAAGGAGAGGTGGGAGCTGGGAAATCGCACCAGATGTCCTCGCCAACTCCACAGTCACTGAGAGCAGAAGCTACATAACTCCTAAGGATGCACGCCAATGATGTGGTAGTTTCTGTAATTGATAATATTCCGTGACAGGGTGAAGTGCAATTTCTTGATGTTTCTTTTAATTTTTCTTCCTTCTAGTGTCAAAATGGAAATTGCCATTGATTTGAAATTTGCAATCACCAAATGGGAGTCAAATTTACTTCCCTTTTAGTCACAAAGCATGTATTTACCTTCTTTTTTCTAATGGGAATTCTTGCTCTTTCTATTTTCCTTCGGAAAGCAGTGGCAAAAGGATGTGTGCAGTGTGCATGTAATTGTTGGAGATGACAAGGGGATAAGTCTTTTTTCCGTCTCTCCTACCTTTATTCTTCCCCTCGATTGATATTGTTTGACAATCTGCTACCTAGATTGAATGTCTAGTACTGGCTTTATTCTTTGTGTAAAGTAATGTGGACAAAATTTCCCCTGATTTTCAGATTTGTTTTCTCTGGTTGGAGTAAAAATTTGTTACAACGGCAATAGAGATCACATGCAGACCACACTTAACATTCTGAAATTGCCCCTTTCGTTAGTAAACGCTGTCTTAATCAAAAGTTTGGTTCGGGTCATTTATATTTCGGAACAAATAACCCTAAAAAAACCGGCTTCATCATCTTCACCTTTATCTGTTTTTAGTCCCATTCTTACCAAGGAAGCATTTTGGTTCCATTGATAGCAAGCTGATCATCAATTAGATTGCTGTCAGCTTCTGATCACTCAACAAGCACCATATACCATATACCATAAAGTTCTCCGTTGCTGTATGGTATATGATATGTTAGATAATGATATGTTCGAATCAAATAAAAACAAAATTCTTGAAAATTTATACCAAGCAAGCAATCCCTGAGAATTTACAACAAAAACAATCTAACAATCTAGATCAAAGATATTCTTTTTTTTTTCTTCCCAAAAAATAAACCAAATATAATGAATGCTCTATGCTACTATAGACAATCGTCACATGGTAACAATATAGATCATGTGTTGTGCCCAGCATGCATCACATGTATTCCGAAGCTCTATGAAAGATTAGCCAACGTTACATCAAATCAATTTGGCCTACATCTCTAAACATTATTTTGGTTAATTCGACTGAAATAAATAGTGTTCATTAACCAAAACCGAACCGAATGCCAGAATTTGTGGTTAAAACAGATAACATTTTTCAATAAAATCTGTTTCTGGTGCATTCACAACTCTACAATAATTCTATTGTGATTGCTAAAAATAACAGCTTAAAAACAAAAGAAAAAGAGAATGATAATAACCCAAAAAAATATTGCTCGTCTTCTCATAAGATTTGTTGTCGTCGCCAAAAGTAACACAAAGAATTGGTGGTGTTTAACAACAAATCTTCTTAAAACAATATGGCTTCTCCTCCTCCAAATAGTAATTTTTGTTATTTGCAACACCACTTTTCCTTGCCATTAAGATTTCTCCTTCACAATCGTTGCCGAAAGCTCACAAATCTCCATCAAAATTAACCCAAAGCATATGCAATGAAACCACCGTATATGTGTTTTGCATGAAAGTTTTTGCATCAAATCCTCAAGCTCTAGCAGCTAAAGATGCGGTGCTTCTTTCAGATGTTGCTCTCACCTTAGGAAGAGATGATGCAAAAGCGACGCTGAGTTTCATCAATCGGATGCTAGCAAGTAAAGATTTCAGTTTTATTGGATTAAAACCAGCTCTCAACGTTTGCATCAAATCCTACGAAAGTATGATCAACTCGTTCTCGTTGGTGAAAAATGAAGTAAAGGAAGATGCACAAACTGCGAATTACGATGTGATGGTTATGCATGATCAAATTCGATATTGCAGCGATGCATTGGTTAAGGCAAAGGGTAATGTTAAATCAAATATTTCTCAACAAAATCGAAGGATGAGTCAGTTTGTTTCAATTGTAGCTAGAGCAACAGATGCTATACCGACCAAGAGCCTGGAAAATTAATCCAATAATATTAATTTATTTTGCATTTTAATCAGTATATATGATTTTTAAAAATATTAATCAAGTCAAAAGTCCGAATAACTCCATTCTAAAAAATGCTACGCAATTCCTATACAGACCACACTTACCCATCTGAAATAGGCCATCTTGTTAGTAAACGCTGTCTTAATCAAAAGTTTGGTTCGGGTCATTTCTATTTCGAAACAAATAACCCTAAAAAAACCGGCTTCATCATCTTCACCTTTATCTGTTTTTAGTCTCCCATTGATTCTTACCAAGCAAGCATTTTGGTTCCATTGA
Organism: Bretschneidera sinensis; assembly: GCA_023935145.1. Lineage (NCBI taxonomy): Eukaryota > Viridiplantae > Streptophyta > Magnoliopsida > Brassicales > Akaniaceae > Bretschneidera > Bretschneidera sinensis. The sequence continues at coordinate 1,337,817 of JALCZK010000548.1, read as the reverse complement.
TTAGAAAGCTGATCATCAGTTAGCTTCCGACCACTCAACAAGCACCATATAACATATATCATACAGTTCTCCTTTGCTGATTCGTTAAAATGTTTGTTTCGTGAAAGTATTCACGTAATTATAATTGTTCAAGAAAGCATCAGCCCCATGTTAGTTGGTTCTATTACTTGCTAATTCTGAAAAGTATAGACATTAAAGAACCTTATTCTAGATTCAGAGGATGTGCTACTCAACGGGAGGTACCAACTTCCCATGAAAGTAGTCCGAGGAAGAGTGAGAAAGGGAGGTTAGTGCTTATCATGTTTGCTAGCCATTCACTGTTTATGTACTGTGGTGAGAGAAGCTACAATGTGGGAGGGAGGTGTTTTGTTAAAAAAGCTGTAGTTAAATTGACTTTCGTTTTTTGCTTGAGTGAAATGTTTAAATTGTAGAGGGACCTCTTGTTGATGAGAGAAGGGGATCTTCAATTTGGTTAATTAACAGATCTATTTGAGTAAGGTAGGTTTCTTTTCTTGATTTGTGTTTGACAAAATGAAATTCCTAGGAATTTTATATATTCATGTGTTAGTCTAACAACTTGCTTAGGTCTAAATCCAATGGTTTAGATTAGTTAGAAACTTTACCAGTTATTTTGAGAAACTACATTGATAACGTCAATATAAGTATGGAACCTAGAAATTAACATTACCAATAAAGCTCTAGAAATTTTGAGAAGCTCCAATGGTTTATATTACCAGTAATTTTGAGAAGCTACATTGACACATTTAACCCGTTTAATAAACGGATCGTGTTAGACACGACAACATGACAACCTGACCTGACACGACTAACATATTAGACACGACAACCCGACATGACACGATTAACATGTTAGACACGACAATCCGACACAATTAATCAGACACGATCTGTTTATTACATAAACAAATATAAGTTATATTACATGACTATCCATCTAATCAATCATAATCCAAATTTCAACATATTTATGATCTAAATACACATAAAAAATTCTAATTAATAAAACAAATATTATCTTATCAACTATCATCTATATTGGGAGAGATGAGAGAGTCTATAGACTCTGTGATGTGTCCCTATTGAGTGAGTCTGTGAGTGAGTGTTTTGTGTCTGTGATGTGGTGAAAATAGGAATTAGAGTTTATTTTATACACAAACAAAGAAATTTTTTTTTAATGTAATAGACAAATTTTTTAAATGGGTCATAAATAGGCCATGGGTCATAATCGTGTCAACACAACTCATCAGATCCATTAATTTAATCGTGTCATTTCGGGTTGGTGGGTCAACCCGCGACACGACATGATTTTTCTATGTCATAATCATGTTGACACGAACTCGATTATACTCAACACTAACACGCTTTATTTCATGTCATATCATATCGGGTTCACGTATCGTATCCAAAATTATCAACTCTAATAGTAGATACCCTGTTATCCAAGCAAGCAAAAACTTAATTTTTTCGGTGACAAAAAGACTTGGATTAATCATGCAAAGGAAAAAAAAAAGAAAAAAAAAGGCCTAAGGGTCCAGGCCCAATAACGGCTAGTCATGCTTTAGTTGGGTTGCTTGGACTTTAAAAGACCAAATAATAACTGGGTCCATTACAAGCAAACCATATGGCAAAAGCGACAGGCCCAGTAGGCCCAAATATTGCAAATCAAACGAAAAATGTAGGTTGTTAATATCTATAAATATAAATTCATGCTAGGGTTTTTCCTTGTCTGTAGCGACTGTGAGTAACCACAGCCCGCACGAGGAGCTCAGTTTCTCTATCTTGTTTCTTCCATTCTCTCTCTGATTGGTTACTGAGAAAGTGTGTTTCATTCTCATTGTCTACTTTACTTTGTAGTATTTTGTATGTCAAAACCGTGCAAACTTATGTGTATGAGTTTACATGATTAGTGGAAATACTCATTTGCTCTTTATTCGTCATTCCTTTGATTTTCTTTTATCCGCATGTTTTGTTTTATTGTTTTATGTTGATTTGACATTATGCGTATTAAAGAATTAATGATCTCCATGGAATCCATGTGGTTGATTGTGGTGCTTGTAATCATTTGATACTTGTCACTGATCTTGTATAACACAGTTGATTTTGAATTCTTATATGAGTGGTTTTGGTTTACTTATCAGTTCTTACTAAAAATATTGTGATTTTGTTTTCAAAATTTGCTTGTTACTCGTTTGATTATTTTTTTCTCATGTTTTTGATTGTATGATTCAAGTACCATGAGAGGGACACCCTGTTGTAATTCCAGCACATTGAGGAGAAATTTTTTCTTATTGATTTCTCTTTTTTTTTCTGTACTGTAAAGTAGGAGAAGAAGAATGTCTCACAGGAAGTTTGAGCATCCCAGGCATGGGTCCCTTGGATTCCTTCCAAGGAAGAGAGCAGCCCGCCACAGAGGAAAAGGTATAATTATCTTCTTTGTTGGTAATTATATTTGTTATTGCTTTCCCATCATAAAGCATTATGAATTACAACTGGTATTTATCAAAAATGAATTACAACTGTTAATAGTCTTATATTTCCAAGCAGTTTGGATATCTCCAGAAATATACAAGCATTATGTCTCATTTTGTGTGAAAAGGAGTCCAGGAATTAGGTAACCAAGGAAAATGTACTCATTGATTTCATACGATGAAAAAGTCTGAAGCGTAAGCTAGCTCTAACCTTTATGGTATTTTTAATCTATATTATCATGACTTGGATATGGGTGTCGAACATGAGTTTGTATCGTGTCGACTCTATATTTTGTAATTTTTCCTAAATTTGGAGTGTTCAAGTGCCATAACCTTATCCAAGTGTTGGAGGTCCGACACAAGTATGGCGGGAAAAAGTAAAGAGTCCATAAAGCATTTTTAATAACTCTGGTTATATTTGAGTTTTCAAAATTTTATATATACACTGTTGTCTGGTTCATTTATTGCATGTTTTACATCTACAAAATCTAAGCTACGTGTTTTATCAATCTAATTTGCTTACTGTTGTTTGGTCTGATGCAGTGAAGGCATTTCCTAAGGATGACCCAACCAAGCCTTGCAAGCTTACCACCTTTCTAGGTTACAAGGCTGGGATGACACACATTGTTAGGGAGGTGGAAAAACCTGGATCTAGTAAGTGGTTACTTGTTTAGCTACTCTTTATTTGGCATGCTTCAATTCTGTCATCTTTGCTAGTCATTCAAGATTTCATGTTAAATTTTGAGGCAACTTGTTTTGCCTGTAGTTTGATTTAGTACTATGGATATATTTTTATTTGCTTTGTGAGCTGAAGTCCAGCAGTCCAGCTGCTATTAGTATTGTCTGGTAAATGGTTTTGCATGGGTGTTTAAGCATTGTAATTACAGTGCACATATTGTACTGCTAACTGGGACCCACAACTAACATGTTATGTCAAAATATTTCTTATTTTATTCTTTTCATTGTGTTCATATATAGGTTTTTATGCCCTATTAATTGTATTGCATTTTGCTGGAACATGGGGCAAAATATTATTTTGCTTTCTATTATAGTGTGCTATGGAGTTTTTGTCATATTCCATATAGAGCTCCCACTATGATTTGTTAAATTCTGGTAAATATTTTTATGTTAGAAATTTGAATTTTCTTGTACATATTTATGCCATTTAATGTTGCTGATATCATTTTCTAGGTTACTAATTTTGAAATTGCTTGCTGTAGAGCTTCACAAGAAGGAAACTTGTGAGGCTGTTACGATCATTGAAACTCCTCCCATGGTGATTGTTGGAGTTGTTGGGTATGTCAAGACTCCACGTGGTCTCCGTTCTTTGAACACTGTGTGGGCTCAGCATCTAAGCGAGGAGGCCAAGAGAAGGTTCTACAAGAACTGGTGCAAGTCCAAGAAGAAAGCTTTCACCAAATACTCAAAACAGTTTGAGACTGAAGAGGGCAAGAAGAACATCCAGGCTCAGCTGGAGAAGATGAAGAAATATGCAACAGTTATTCGTGTTTTGGCTCACACTCAGGTAATATCCTTCATTGTTCAAATTGGTGATATTTATCCCTATACAAGGAGTATTTGGGTCACTGTTCACTATTAACTACTAAAAGGTGCTTTTAGGGAGGGGAAAGTAGCCTGCCATTTTATATAGTTTGTTGGTTTTATTAATCTTGATTCTTACTCAATATTTGGTGTATACGGCTGCACTCTTCGTTTTACTATCTGACATGATCACCCTTGCTTTCTTATTTTTCTGGACTTATATGTTTATTGTTTGTCTTATAGATTAGGAAGATGAAAGGATTGAAACAGAAGAAAGCACACCTAATGGAGATTCAAGTCAATGGTGGGACTATTGCTCAGAAGGTTGATTATGCGTACAGTTTCTTTGAGAAGCAAACCCCTATTGACGCTATATTCCAAAAAGATGAAATGATTGATATAATTGGTGTCACTAAGGGTAAAGGTTATGAAGGTGTTGTAACTCGTTGGGGTGTCACCCGTCTTCCCCGTAAGACTCACAGGGGTCTGCGTAAAGTGGCTTGTATTGGTGCCTGGCATCCTGCCAGAGTATCATTTACGGTTGCCAGGGCTGGTCAGAATGGATACCACCACCGTACCGAGATGAACAAGAAGATCTACAGGGTTGGTAAGGCCGCTCAGGAAACTCACTCTGCTATGACTGAGTATGATAGGTTAGTATCTGGTCTAATGAAATCTTTGAAAGTATTGTTTCCTCTCTGAATTGCCCTTCTGCTCAAGTGTGTGTCTCCTATTGTTTTATCATAGGTTCCTTGGCATTTGTTTGATACATGTGCTGATATGGTTTTCTGATCATACTGAACTGCCCTATGATAGAATGTGGAAATTGTGTCTAAGTCGTATCTAGTGTGTGTCTCCTATTGTTTTATCATAGGTTCCTTGGCATTTGTTTGATACATGTGCTGATATGGTTTTCTGATCATACTGAACTGCCCTATGATAGAATGTGGAAATTGTGTCTAAGTCGTATCTATATTATTGTTGTGTTCTACAATAATTATGTTATTTCGAACTGTTTGAATTTGTTCTGACATAATCCATGATTTAGGACTGAGAAGGATGTCACTCCAATGGGTGGCTTCCCTCACTATGGTGTGGTGAAGGATGATTATCTTATGATCAAGGGGTGCTGTGCTGGACCTAAGAAGAGGGTTGTTACACTTCGCCAGTCACTGCTTACACAGACATCTCGTGTGGCGATGGAGGAAATCAAACTCAAGTTCATTGACACTTCCTCAAAGTTTGGACATGGCCGTTTCCAGACAACACAGGAGAAACAGAAGTTCTTTGGACGTCTGAAGGCATAATTTTTCCTAGTGATCAGAAATTGAATGACTAAAATGCGTTTGCAAATTAAACTTTTCATCGTTACTACTTTTGTTTTGAATTATTATTTTTTTCCCAGAGTTTGAGGTATAAATTATTATTAGAGATGATTGAAGCCTCCCGATTGGTGGCTTCTCTCAGAATTGCTACTATCAGTAAAGCCTCTGAAAGTGTTGTGGTTATAGTATTATTTTGTTTAGATGCTTTAAATTCCAAATGTGATTCCTTGAGAACCTGTACGCAATATTTTTTCTGATTTTGTTTTTCTGGAAACTGTAGTATGTTTTGTGAAATGCACTGCAAGGCATCTTGCAATATATTTTAAAGAACAAACAATGAAGCATATGATCCACTTTTTCTATTTCCGATGGAGAATATGAAAACAAGATTACAAGCTGTGTGACAATAGAAATTGATAGGTCATAGCACTAACTTGAGCTTTAAAGCTCAAACACTGCACTGTCTCACTCTTTCGTTTCCTTTGGCTGTCATACATTCTACGTTTCAGAAGTACGTATGCGCAAAATTCATGGAAGCCCGGATGTGCATTGCAAATCTTAAAATGTAAGAACTTTTAAGACTTTGTCGTGCAGGAGCCCTTTATAACTAACAGTGGAATTCGCTCTCTCTTGTTTCATACCCACCCTTTTCTACCTACAATAGATAAATTAGCAGAGCCGGCATCCAAATTTTCTGCAACCTAAACTAGATCTCCTATACCCAGTGGTAGATAAAAAAATCCACTGAAGAAATATATATATTCATTGCAAATTATAAATATAAATATTATATGTAAACTGTAAATATAAATATTATCTGTATTTAAGAAATACTAACTTGCTCTTACGACACTAGTTAACGTTGTGTCTCAATTTTTTTAGAACACAATGCCCCCGACTCTTCCCTAACACCATCAAAGTAAGGATTTTGGGGGTATTTTTTTCTCTTTACTCAGAAAAACAGTAACTGAAAATCACCCACCGCTCAAAGTAGACAATGCGTGGGGTGCAAGCGACTGATTATGATTAAATCATACAACCGCGATTTGACAGGTCGGTAGATCTGACTATTTTAGGTTTGATGACGTTGGTGTTGGTGGTTTCCGATAATACTTATCGATAAAGTGTATATCTAAGTCGAGCCCCTTCCCTTCACACGAACGACACGTGAGGACGGCTATACCAACTGAGGAAGATGCAACCAAGGTCAGAATATAAATTGCATGACAGTGACTCCAATGGTATCAATGCATTTTTTCAATCACATGTCAACCGTAAATTGCAAAATTCTCAATTGCCCAATTACCCTTATAGTGTTGTTTTACATTAAATTGGATACACGTCAATGATATTTACATTTCTTAACTTAGATTTGTAATTTTTCATATTATTCAAGATCGTTATATTTTTCTTTTCTTTACAAAAGCTAACATAAAGAAAATATTTCTACTAGTTTCATTTACGGTTGATCCATGTGTTTTTATATTTTGGAATCAATGTATAAGTTTTTCATTCTTAATATTATAAAAAATATCTCTTAAATTTTATTTAACCAAAAAATCAATCAACCATCCATCTCCTATACAATTATGCATTTGATTATTTATAATGTTTAACGTAAAATGCTAGATAATTTACACATAAACTCTTATTTTGAGAATAAATCTATTTTTTTTAGTAAGATTAAAAGTTTTATATGTAGGATAATTTGTGGGCAATTTACATTAAAAATAAATAATTTACCCATAAATTCAAAACTTTTGAAAAATGTAAAAAATTTACATAAATTATTAATAATTGCTCAAGTCTAAGTAAACCCAACCATATGCAGAAACCCAATTGACCCAGTAGGCCCAAAACTCTCAAATAGATAGGGCTGTTCAATCATGTCTACTCGCAATTATATAAATACCTGCTAGGGTTTTTCTTTGGTTTCTGTTTTTGATAGTGTTGCCGCATACCGCAGGAGGCATCCAAGCTCAGGTTCTCTTTCCCTCATTTTCTCTGTTCTCTCTCTGTTTGATTGATGAGACAGTGTAGGGAAACTATAATAAAATGATTTTTGCTTCTATTTTTTTGCTTGTATTTTGTTTAGCTTACATTTTCCCAGTAGCCAAACAGATAACCGATATTTTTTTAAACTATCAGATTGTATGTTATTTGTAGATTCTGTAAATCGAAACTGTGCAAACTTATCATGTATACGTTTACATGATTAGTGGAAAACTTCATTTGCTTTATTAGTCATTTCTTTAATTGCCTTTTTGTCCGCATATTTTGTTTTTCTTGTTTTATGCTGATTTAACATTCTAGGTATTAATGGATTAATGATCTCTATGGAATGCATATAGTTGATTGCGGTTTTTGTAATCATTAGATACTTATCATTTATTTTCAATTCTTAAAAGGTTTGTTGTGTTTGCATATCAACTCTTAACTAAAATTACTCAACTCTGTTTTTATAACGTGTTTGTTACTCGTTTGATTATTATTTTCTTTTTCATGTTTTTGATTGTATGATTGAAACTAATCTGAGAAGGGACACTCTGTTGTAATTCCAGTGCACTTTGAGGAGACATTTCCTTATTGATTTCTTTCTTTTTTTAACTTTAGAAAAGGAGGAGAAGAATGTCTCACAGGAAGTTTGAGCATCCCAGGCATGGGTCCCTTGGATTCCTTCCAAGGAAGAGAGCAGCCCGCCATAGAGGAAAAGGTATAATTATTTTCTTTGTTGGTAATTACATTTGTTATTGGTTTCCTATCATAAAACATATTAATCACAGTGGTGATAGTTTTATATTTCTAAGCAGTTTGGATATCCTCCAAATTATACAAGTATTAGGTCTCATATTGTGTAACAAGGATTTAGGTAACCTAGGAAAATGTTTTCATAAATTTTATATAAAGGAAAAATCTGAAGCGTAAACTAAACCTAACCTTTTTGGTAATTTTAATAACTCTGCATATAGTTGCAGTTTGAAAATTGTCTAAAAACTGTTGTATGGTTCACTGAATACACGTTTCAAGGCTACAGGATGTTGATTCAGCTTTTCAACCAGCACACCATTAGAGTGGTCACCTAGATGTTTCCGCATATATGGTTCCCTGGATTTTTTGAAATTTAAACTGTATGTTTTATCAATCTAATTTATTTTGTTTGATCTGATTCAGTTAAGGCATTTCCTAAGGATGACCCAACCAAGCCTTGCAAGCTTACTGCCTTTCTAGGTTACAAGGCTGGGATGACACACATTGTTAGGGAGGTGGAAAAACCTGGATCTAGTAAGTGGTTACTTGTTTAGCTACTTTTTATTTGGCATGCTTCAATTCTGTCATCTTTGCTAGTCATTCAAGATTTCATGTTAAATTTTGAGGCAACTTGTTTTCCTTGTAGTTTGATTTAGTACTATGGATATATTTTTATTTGCTTTGTGAGCTGAACTCCAGCAGTCCAGCTGTTATTAGTATTGTCTGGTAAATGGTTTTGCATGGGTGTTTAAGTATTGTAATTACAGTGCACATATTGTACTGCTAACTGGGACCCACAACTAACATGTTATATCAAAATATTTCTTATTTTATTCTTTTCATTGTGTTCATATATAGGTTTTTATGCCCTATTAATTGTATTGCATTTTGCTGGAACATGGGGCAAAATATTATTTTGCTTTCTATTATAGTGTGCTATGGAGTTTTTGTCGTAGTATTGTTCCATATAGAGCTTCCACCATGATTTGTTAAATTCTGGTAAATATTTTTATGTTAGAAATTTGAATTTTCTTGTACATATTTATGCCATTTCATGTTGCTGATATCATTTTCTAGGTTACTAATTTTGAAATTGCTTGCTGTAGAGCTTCACAAGAAGGAAACTTGTGAGGCTGTTACGATCATTGAAACTCCTCCCATGGTGATTGTTGGAGCTGTTGGGTATGTCAAGACTCCACGTGGTCTCCGTTCTTTGAACACTGTATGGGCTCAGCATCTAAGCGAGGAGGTCAAGAGAAGGTTCTACAAGAACTGGTGCAAGTCCAAGAAGAAAGCTTTCACCAAATACTCAAAACAGTTTGAGACTGAAGAGGGCAAGAAGAACATCCAGGCTCAGCTGGAGAAGATGAAGAAATATGCAACAGTTATTCGTGTTTTGGCTCACACTCAGGTAATATCCTTCATTGTTCAAATTGGTGATATATATCCCTATATAAGGAGTATTCGGGTCACTGTTCACTATTAACTTCTAAAAGGTGCTTTTAGGGAGGGGAAAGTAGCCTGCCATTTTATATTGTTTGTTGGTTTTATTAATCTTGATTCTTACTCAATATTTGGTGTATACGGGGCTGCACTCTTCGTTTTACTATCTGACATAATCACCCTTGCTTTCCTATTTTTATGGACTTATATGTTTATTGTTTGTCTTATAGATTAGGAAGATGAAAGGATTGAAACAGAAGAAAGCACACCTAATGGAGATTCAAGTCAATGGTGGGACTATTGCTCAGAAGGTTGATTATGCGTACAGTTTCTTTGAGAAGCAGACCCCTATTGACGCTATATTCCAAAAAGATGAAATGATTGATATAATTGGTGTCACTAAGGGTAAAGGTTATGAAGGTGTTGTAACTCGTTGGGGTGTCACCCGTCTTCCCCGTAAGACTCACAGGGGTCTGCGTAAAGTGGCTTGTATTGGTGCCTGGCATCCTGCCAGAGTATCATTTACGGTTGCCAGGGCTGGTCAGAATGGATACCACCACCGTACCGAAATGAACAAGAAGATCTACAGGGTTGGTAAGGCTGGCCAGGAAACTCACTCTGCTATGACTGAATACGATAGGTTAGTGTCTGGTCTAATGAAATCGTAGAAAGTATTGTTTCCTCTCTTAATTGTCCTTCTGCTTCAGCGTCTCCTATTGTTTTATCATAGGCTCCTTGGCATTTGTTTGATACATGTGCTGATATGGTTTTCTGATCATACTGAACTGCCCTATGATAGAATGTGGAAATTGTGTCTAAGTCGTCTCTATATTATTGTTGTGTTCTACAATAATTACATTATTTCGAAGTGTTTGAATTTGTTCTGACATAATCCGTGATTTAGGACTGAGAAGGATGTCACTCCAATGGGTGGCTTCCCTCACTATGGTGTGGTGAAGGATGATTATCTTATGATCAAGGGGTGCTGTGCCGGACCTAAGAAGAGGGTTGTTACACTTCGCCAGTCACTGCTTACACAGACATCTCGTGTGGCAATGGAGGAAATCAAACTCAAGTTCATTGACACTTCCTCAAAGTTTGGACATGGCCGTTTCCAGACAACACAGGAGAAACAAAAGTTCTTTGGTCGTCTGAAGGCATAATTATTACAAGTGATCTTGAATTGAGCTGTGATAGTAAATTAGTTCATTTCAATTTCTATCTCTCTTGGGACATTTATCCCCTGCGATCTTTTTTTTTTTTTTTGAGTGATGAGAATTTGGCTCTACTTATCTTTTGTTTGATCAGAGTATTTATCAATTTTGAATGACTAAAGCGTTCTTTTTTTGGTAAATTTAATATTATGTTACAATTCCGTCTGACAACTATCTTGATATGTTATGCTATGTTGGTCTTAGTGATTTAGTTATACGTGATTGGAATCTAACTTTTCTCCTCAGTAGTTTGTTATTTTGTTTGATAACTAAAGCGACTTTGTTCTGGGTTTTTGACTGGTTTTCCTTCATAGACTCATGAAATCGGCTTCTCTTATTCTTGCTGTTTAAAATGCCTTTTAGTTTGTGATTCTATTCATAAGTATTTTTGGGATTTTATGTTCCTTTTAATCAGGATAAAATTACGCACTCTGGGGCTGAGTGTTGCATTTGCTAGTTGATTTGTATGTACCAAAATAAGATAAAAACAAAGTGATTTTAGAGAAATAATAAATTTGGAAGGTGAAGCATTTTGCCTACCTTCAGAAGTTTTAGGTCTTTCCTGTTCTCATAAATTGAACTAGATGTATTAGTTTAATCAAAGGTTGCGGTGAGCTAGACAATGAGTTTTAGCAATGTGTTGATGGAAACGGTGGGGAATCGACGGGTTGTGCTCTGTAGGTGTTGAGGTGATAATGATCTGTTAGTTCAAAGTTGTTATTTTGTCAAAAAAATAATTCTTTAGGGCGTTAGAATTCAAAATGTGATTCCTTGATATCAATCAATAAAGCATATAATACTTCTATTATTTCGACAGAGACTGAAAACAAGATGTAGCTGTGTACCAATCTTAACTTGATATATCACAGCACTAACCACAGCTTTCAATCTCAAACATTGTACTGTTTCACTCTTTTGCTTCATGTCACGCAATCTACATTTCAAAAGTCCGCATGCAGCCAGGAAAACTCACACAAAACTCATGGAAGCACATATCTGAATTACAAATCTTAAAATATAATAACAATGAAAGAATGTACTGCACTATTATTTCCTAGGAAAGAAGAAAATTGTACAACTTTTAAAATTTTGTCAGCAATAACGAAAATACTCCCTGCCTTTAGACGAGAGAGAAAAATAAAAGGCTACTGCATACAAAGTGCAGTAGCTCTCTAAAACTAACATGCCTAAAATCATTAGAGAATTCGCTTTTTTTTTGCTCCTTTCTTTCTTCTCCACCCTTTTCTACCTAGAATAGATAAATTAACAGAGCAGGCATCCAAAATTTTCTGCAACCTAAACAAGATCCTCCTATATCTCAAAGTCTAGGAATCATTAGCTGCCAGGACAAGACCATTTGATCTGAAACCCCAACTACGCCCACGGCCTCTGCCTCGTCCACGCCCTCGGCCTGCAAGACCCAAAGAGTCTTATTTAAGAGAATATATCACTCAAAATAAGAAGTGAAAGGCAAAGCAAAAAAAATAATTTTCTTTTCCTTTTTTGGTACTACTAAAAAAAGGTCATTAATGCCCACAGAAAGTAATGTTTGTGCACTCCCAAGAGCACAAATATTGCATCCATCAAATCAACACTGCTAACTACGAAGACAAAACAAACCCACAGGAAATCTAAAGCCACCCACCAGATTAAGTCCTTTTCTGTCCCTCCACCCTCCACCCTCCACCCCCCACATTCTAAACATTTACCATTAGAGGTGGCAAAACTAGACAGACTGGCCCGTAATTACAAGTATTTTTTTTTTCTGGTTAAAAAGAGTTGCTTTAATTTGGTACAATTTAAAAAACTTAACCATCCTTTAAAAAAACTTAAATGTTGAAATTGTATATTTTTTCTGCTATTATACGAGTAAGATTTTTACATTTTAATATATATATATATATATAAAATCTTTAATATTACACAAATCATATTATAGCATTTGAATATTTTTGCTTTTAAATTTATAGTTTATACTTCTTTATCAAGAACTTAGGATGTTTAACTTACATAAAAATGCAAGAATATACTATTTAAATTAATCATCATGATAATTGCAATTTAAAAGGAAAATATTTACGTATACTATTAAGAAAATTTTGATTATATAACCCAAGTTAATTAAAAAAAATTCTACAATCACTAACTTGTTTAGTGACCCTAACTACATTTTTTAAAAGAGAGAATGGAGGTAAAATCAAGTTGATTGAATGGGTCAATCCAAACCTGAAATGACTCGTACTAGAATGACCCAATCCCAAAATGACTTGAACCCGGAATGGCCAACTCACATACGGCCACCTCTACTTGCCATATGTATGACCAGGCATGTCCACAAAATCAATGACGCCAGATTGAATGAAAAGCAAGTCACCGATGCATTCAAATGCAGTACATATGACAAGTGAAGCTCAAAATTTTTAATGTAAAAAGAATAAAATAGAGAACAAAAGGCATGAATTGACAAAAAGAATATATATAGAGAACATAAATAGATACCAGCAAGCAAAAATTTGGAATGTGCACTGCAGCATAGGATATGAATGACTAGTTAGACTTATAAAAAATGAATGATTTAGTTAAAGCAAGAAACAACTATGCATCACAGCTTTGAAATCCTAAAATCAAAATTGAAATTTTATGTCTCTACACAACTTGCTAGTGATTTGTTTGCATATTTCTTTAATCAGTGAGATGAGTGCAAAAAAAGTTACTATAATCTACATATGGAAGCTTACCGCATCCTTGAGCAGCCCCTCCACCACAGTCATTGTAAAGACCAGATTCTTGTTGTATATTCCTACCACCAAAACGTCTTCCACGCCCACGAAACCAACGGCCTCTTCCACGACCTCGACCCCTGCCACCATAACCACGCCCACCATCCCAGCCACCATCTCCATTGTACTCCATTTCGTTATTATTGTAATTCCCTGCACCCAAAACAAGTCAAACAATTTACAACTATTGTTCATCTTATCTTATTAAGATGATGCCAAGAGAAAACAATAACCACATGGAGGAGATTTGATCTTTTAGTGAATTCAAAATTCAGATCTTTCTGAGTTTCTGTTTTAAGCAGTCCACCTCTCTAAGAGGAGGGGGGGGGGTGTTCACCCCAAAATTTCTCCAATACTTTCATACAGTTCAAGCTCAAAGTTCAAGAACAAGCAAAATACCTTATCTCCTAAATTATATACTATTTATAATCATATTTAAGCATTGTTCAAAAGAAAGATATTTTACCCCTACCCCTACCTCTACCCCTTCCTCGACCACCGCGTGCTCGGCCCCTATTCTTAGGAGAACCTCCTTCTATAGCAAAAAAAAAAAAAGAAGAAGTGTATTTATCATTTATGCTTAAAAAGAATAAACATCATAAACAATTAACTATTATTTTACCTCCATCGTAATCATGCTCATTCCATGGTTTCACTTGATCAGCAGGAATAGGTGGTTGATACCTGCAATGGTAAAAACAAAATTAACCAATAAAATTTAGGAGGCACCAGAGGTTCAAATGAAGCAGTAGTTTTTATAGATAAGAATGGTTCTATCCAACATAATTAAGAGATGTTGCTCTAAACAATGTGATTCTGAAAATAATAGGCCACAAACAAAACACACATCATATCATTATGATTATTTGAAAACCCTAACCAGGAGCATTCAGCCCATTAGTTATTGGCCCAAGTCTAAGTACTTGGGTGACTTAAGGTCCTGGTGATGAATCCTCAGGCCAGCAACTCCCTTATGAATACAGAGAATTGTTGTGGTGTGGGTTGGGGGGAATTAGGGTAGGTTAGAATCGTCGTTGTACTAAAAAAAAATTAAAAACCCTCATGCTTTCATAATTAAAAAGGTATTAAAACATAACACTATCCTAGTCTTTTTAGGGATGTGGGCAACTAGGTCATTACCTAATTGTACATACATTTTTTTCTAACAATTTGTATTAGACAACAAATATAGGCCCCTAAAAAATTTGTTAACAGCAACAAAGGAAAAATGAAAAGTTCTTCAGAAAGTTCTACAAAGCAACATTTAAACAGAAAAGAGTAATTTTTACCAAGGATAACTATAGAGCCCTAATAATTATAGGGGCATAACTCCACAATCATTATAAACAAAAAAGAGTAATTTTTACCAAGTACAACTATAAAGCCCTAAAAATATAGGGGCATAACTACACAACCATTATATATAGTCTCAACCAATCACGATTTATTAACACAGAAAAGACAGGGAAAATTATCACAAGAAGCACCACCCAGTAACCGAAACCCGAAATACCCACCTAAGAAAGGGAACAAAGTGTTTAAGCAAAGCTACAACCTGCTACAAAGAAGACACAAAAGGT
This sequence comes from Bretschneidera sinensis, assembly GCA_023935145.1. Taxonomy (NCBI): domain Eukaryota; kingdom Viridiplantae; phylum Streptophyta; class Magnoliopsida; order Brassicales; family Akaniaceae; genus Bretschneidera; species Bretschneidera sinensis. The sequence goes on along the minus strand of JALCZK010000548.1, from coordinate 1,322,696 downwards.
TGTCCATGCATGAGTATGCTTGTCAATGATTATGCATGTGCCAGTAAGTGAAAGGGGGACTGGAATATCAGAAAGTGTATACTTGAAACCCAAAGTTGATCAATGGCTAAATCAAATAAAAAGGAAAAATCTTTATAAACAAAACAATTTTAGTTCCAATGTACCCCATGGACGATGTATCCAGTTCCTTCTTGGACAAAGTGATAGTTATCACTGATACATGGCGAGTAGTTTCCAACCTGCATTTGTGCAAAATACACAACCAAGTAAGCATCATGTCAAGACCATGTACTCTAAACTAACCAGGGGCAATATAGAACATTAAATTCTTACGGAAGAAGGCCCTCTTCTAGAGGCTCCCACAAGTCCGTTATATCAGTAGAACCAATAGATGTGTTCTGATGAAGTCCAGCAATCCTTCTCTGAAAGAGAAAACAATTTTTTTTAAGTGAATACATGTATGAGCAAGCACAAATGGAAAGATGAAGGAACAATTAAAAACCCATCAGAATGGCCCACATAAAGAGGGACAAACTGAAAAATCACAGTAGAGAATTACCTTAATCAATTCAGCAATCATCACAGTCTTGTTTATCGCTCTGCCCATAGCTTTGAGAGCAATTTCATTTGATCCTTTCTCCTGTTTGATAAACAAATAAATAAACAAGAACTCATCACATTTTAACGGATAAGACATGGAGTACAACTGTTTAATAAAGGTTCATCTATTAAGAAAAAAATTAGAAAGTTCTGTTCGCTTTGGAGCATTGGTAAGGACATTTCCCTGCCTATTTGTGGAGGCATGTGTGTCGGTTTTAACAATAAAAAAATCTCAACAAATAAAAAAGAATTGGGAAAATATCATTAAGGCGTGTTGCAGATTAAATATTCCCAGATAAGTGTGACCAAATTAAGAAAATATCATGTGGACATAAGTTACGTCATCCAAGTGTAAGAAATATCATCATGGGCATCCCTTAAACACACATCTTTCTCTCATGATGATACAAAATAAGCTCAAATGATATTTTCTTGATTGGCCACACCTATCTAAAAACATTCTTCTGCAACACACCCCAATGATATGTCTCGGAAGAATTGTCATACAAAAAACGTATATAACTGTCAAGTAGAATGAGTTTGCAAAAACTGAAAATACAAGAAGAGACATAATAACCTCATCCCAAAAATTGAGTCGAAAAAGGAAATTTGATCTGTATCTAATTGTATGGTACGAAGAGCAATAATACAGTGACACAAATTATTGAAACACTTGCACTCCGTTTGGAATTCATTTTGTTCCAAACATACTCTTAAACACATTGTCCACAAAAAAGCACACGCACATCAAATGAATCAAATCCCAAATTCAGTTTCTTCTTTTTTTGTTTTAATATTTTGACCACTAGAAACTTGAATAAGAAACATAAAATTGAAAACCAAAAACTCATATCCATAGAAGAAACACACACATTGTGGAATCACTGCTTACAACTTTCCCTATCATTACTTCACACTATGAAATGTAAACACACACATTTACAGAGTGAGAAGACCTGAAGGAGAGTGGTGGCATAAGTAATGTAGTTCCTCATTCTGCCCTGAGTGGTAATGCGAATCTCATTCTCGTTAATCGGCGTCTCTGACCTTGGCTTCTCCACTCGCTGGTACCGATCCATCTCTAAACACACAAAACACAAAAAAAGAAAAAAACAGAATCACATTTCCACAACAAAAGGCCTTATTAAACAGATCTGAAAATACCCAAAAAAAACATAAAACAATTTCTTAGGGTTAAGAGTGGCACCTCTTTGGCTTCTTCTTTCGGTTTTTTATTTTTTGCTCTTGCACTCTGCTTTCTCTTTTTGTCAGTTTCCAGTGAAGCCCAGAAAAATGAGAAAGCACTTGTGTGTAGAGAGAGAGAGTAGGGTTTCAAAGTGAGTGCGGTCGTCTCGCCCAGGAGACCGCCTGAATTAACTGATGATGACGTGGATGATAGGGTTAAAGTTTGTACTTTTCAGCTTTGCTGGGCCCCATAAATCTTTTTTACTCGTTCGATTTTCCTAAGCAAATAGATATTTGCCACGTGGTTATGTCTCCGGTGAAGGATGCAGCTCAATCTGTGATTCGCTTGTTAAACTGAAGCAGCGTCGTTTCGTTTTGCCTTAAAGCAGTGATACGGCAGCGTTTTGACGTTGTTCGCCATCTTAGGGGACAAAGCACTGTGAAGTTTGTTCTTGCAAGTACGGTACAGATTCATTGAAAAATTTGAGACTTGCGTCGTGGATAAGAGAGGATTTGTTTTTAACTTCTGTTTTTTACATAAATTGTAGAATATATTCATAAGTTCATTTGCAAACTTTATATCAATTTTTATAAAATTTATCAATAATTTATTTAATTTTATTAAATTTATTTAAAATAAATTATATATTTTTACTAACAAATCGAACACTATAAAATTCAGTTGAATTTCATAAAAATTATGTAATTCATTTAAATTATAAAAAAAATTATTACTCTCAATTCTTAATAGCATCTGGTTACTCATATGAATTTTTTTTTTTAAAGAGTTTAATCAGTTTTTCTACATAAATAGTTTTTGTCCCAATTTACAACATATTTAAAAACTGACTTACTAACTAAGTTTATTAATGAACTTTTAAGATATTTATTTTTGTTGTTGAAGTTAATTGTAAGAATATAATTGCTCTTCATTAACGAAAAGGCAACAAATGTGGACATTACGTTCCATTCTTCACTACAATAATTATTTTTATAAGCAACTAAACATTAACGGGAGATTAAAAAAAAAAAATTGGTTACACATAATACAAATCTACTTAACCGATAATTTTAAAAAACTTGATAATTTTTAAAAATTTATTAATAACAATAATTATGTTTGTTGGGTGTTATTAAATTTTTCTAAAAAAAATTATTAATTAAATTTTTAACACATATAATAAAAAACTTATCATAGATTAAAATGAGAATGAAACTAATTCAGTAACCTTAGGAAACACGATTTTAGTTTCCTAAACATTAAAATAGAAAACGATAAAAATGTTGAATAAACTCAAAATCGAAAATCTAACCGTCCGTTTCTTATAATCCAATTTCAATTTTCAACGAAACCGAACAACACACGGCGAAACACTCGCGTGGGCCGTGACAGCATAAGCCATAAGCAACATAACAAACAAACCCGGATTCCTTGTTCATGGAGTCAACTATAATCCGGTTATCATCCCCTTTCACTCTTAAACACAGTCTTTCACTGTTAGTATTTGATTCGAAGAACAAAACTCAAAAGTCCCATTCTCTCTCAACAAAATTTCTATTCACAAGAAGTAAACTCGCGCATTTCAAGCTGCAAAGTAGCAAAGCTCAAAACGACGGCGTCCTCTTCGACGAGTCGGCTTTTGAAGCCGAGAGGCTCAGCCTTGACGCCGAGGCACGGGAATCGATGGCTGAGACCTCTAAAAGAGAGATCGAGTCGGCCGCGGATGCTGACCCCAAAGCTTGGAAATGGACAATCCGAGCGAGGATTTGGGATTTGATGGAGGTCCGTAAGATTGCCCAGAACCCGCGACCCGTTCACCATCGGATTCCCAACTTTGTTGGTGCGTCAGCTGCTGCAGACAAAGTACATTCTTTTCCATTCTTTTTGTTCTTTTTTTTTCTGGTGTAAATTTGTTTTCTCGGCTTTATTTGGTTACGAAAATGTGGTAAATTGTCTGAGGAAATATTTGGCAGTTGGGTGGGTTAGAGGTATTCCGGGTCGCGGGTTGCGTGAAGGTTAACCCGGATTCGCCTCAAAAGCAAGTCAGAATTCTCACTCTTACTGGTTAGTCACTTGATTATTTTGTAAGTGTAATGATAAAAATAGTATAATTCTTAGTCATTCATTAAATGCATTTCTTTATTGTTCTTTCTTTTTGGATTTTGAGTGAATGTAGTAAATCCGTAACTAAATATCATAAATGGCGAAATGATAATTATAGTAATAGGAAGCGTATGATATAATGAATGAGTTCAATTTATGTTGTTTCATCTCCTTTAATTTGTTTTTAAGGAATATTTCTCGAGACTACACTTAGAAAATATAAAGGGAATGAAGGAAAAAGAAGGAGGGATACGTGTACCCTTGTTTGGATGTTTAATGTTAAACAATTTACTCACTATCTAAGCTACGTTTGGAGGAAAGTGGTGCCTATGGGGAGGGGTTTGGAAATGGATTCGAAAAGGAAGGGATGACTTCTTTCTTTGTGTTTTTGTTTTGGTTGTTAACTGAGAAAGAACTCGGTTTTGGCATAACATTTGGTGTGGGATTCTTCTTTCAAAGTTCAATTTTCGGATGTTTTGCTTTCGTGAGAGATAAAGATGCCCTCATTAATTCTGCTTTTCTTTGTCCAATGTTGTTTCATGCATGTTCTGTTTATATTATTTGCAATGTCCATGGTTGGGAGCTTGAGTTCGTTGAAAGTTTCTTGGAGGTTGTGTATAGCTCTAGCATTGATGTGATTCGGGATGATTTGGTTAGATGGAGGCCTAACCTAGATAAGGAGTTCGAGGTAAAGTCTTCTTTCTTTAAGATGAGACTCCTTTGAAGGTTCGCCAAACTTCCCTTGGAAAACTATTTGGAGCCCTTTAGCCCTTGGAATAGTTTCTTTGTGTGGGAAGCCTCTTTGAAAAAGATTTTTACTATTGATAGTCTTCAAAGAAAAGAGAAACTGCTTGTTAATTGCTGTTTTCTTTGAAAATGTTCTAATGTTCTTAATACTCCTCATGTTGATTTAGATAATGAATAGGCACTAAGCATACTAGAAAATCCTACAAATTAATAACATTCTTAAAATAAAAAGAAATAAATCAAAACATAATAACTCTTAAATAAAATCTCCAACATAATTGGAAATAAATCAAAATATAATAATTCTCTAATATCCCATAAATCCTAGAATAGTACATAATTCTTTTCCTATTCTGCATCATACTATCCCACTTGCAAAAAACTCGACCTTGAGTTTTTGAAGTGACGAAGGATCAAAACTCGTGATTGGTGAAGATTGAAAATTGTCTGTATGTAGTGTTTTTAATTGGGAACAATACTTATATCTAAGGAGCTTCAACCCAAAGCGGTAGAACAAACTCGATGAAAGGAATGTTAGGCACACACATATCGACATCCATATTTTGGCAATGGTGATCTTCATTGTGAAGGGTTTCAAGAGATGCATCATGTGCGTAGTGAGACTTGAGTCCTTCTGCAATGATTAGAGTCTGCTCATCATGTGCATTGTGAGACTTGAGTCCTTCTACAATGATTAGAGTTTGCTCTTCAAAGTTTTCTTGGATTGGAGAAATGACTTCGCACTGGGTGTCATCGTGACACGAACCTTGATGGATAGAAGTTTTGACAAAAGCTGCTTCCACTAATTTTGCTGTTCGTGCAAGGAGTTATTGAAACTTAAGGAGTCGAATTTCAAAGTTGGAATATTTGATCTCCAATTGGTAATAGTTGTCATAAATACAAAAACTATCAAGCTCAGTTTAAGCCCAGACAACATCTTGAGGCAAGCTGTAAGCGCTTGAAAATCCAATAAATTTGGGAGAAGGCTAATTTTCTCAATCTGACCAAAAGAACGAAAAATCTGATAAAGCTCATCTTATGTGATTGGATGCATTACATGACGTAAATAAAAAATGAACATATAAATTCAAAAAAGGAAACTTTGATTTTTTTTCTTTTTTTCTAGTTTTTTTTCACTATATTTTTTTCTTTTAAATTAGAAACCGCAAAAAATCAGATATATAAATAAAAAAACAAAACACTATTCATCAGCATTGTAGCAACGACACTGTTCATGTGCACTGTGGCAAAGATAATGTTCACAGCACAGAAAACAATTTTTTTTTTATACAAAAATCTGATTTAAGGGATAGATAGAGATAGGAATGTAGGCTTTTCGGCTCTGATACCAATTTGATGTAGTGCAGATAAATAGAGAGAAACAGATTGGGAATGAGAGAGAAACAACAGAGAGATTAAACCGAGAGAAATTAGATCAGGTAGAGGAAGACAGGGATAAGGAAATAGAGATTAGAAAAGATAGGGCAAAAAGACAAAAGATACCAAAATCATTAATTCAATTCATAATTCAGCTCTCTCAAAATTAACATAATAAGGAGCTTATACAGGCACCAAGCATACTAGAAAATCCTACGAATTAATAACATTCCTAACATAAATAAAAATAAATAAAAACATAATAACTTCCAAATAAAATCCCCAACATAATAGGAAATAAATCAAAACATAATAATTCCCTAATATCCCATAAATCCTATAATAGTACATAATTCCTTTCCTTTCCTGCATCAAGTTGATAAAAGTTTTGGAGCTGATTTTGAACTTTTTGGTTGAAGATGATCCTAAAACTTATAATGAGGCTATGATATCTCTAGATGCTTCCTAAAGGAAGCAATAAATAGTGAAATGGATTCAATAATGACTAATAATAGTTGGGATTTTAAATAAGTCTTGAGATTGTCTTGAATTTTTAATGCTCTTATTGAAAACAAAAATTCACCATGTCTTGCTTGAAAAACATGTTTGTGGAAAATAAGAAAAGTTTAGTTTCCTTTAAAGCTTTACATGTTTTTTTTATAAATTGTGGGCTTGCTCTTTTACATGACTTGAGATGATTGCTCAATGAGGGGCGTGTGATTGCCCGCTTAGAGGCGTGGGATTGGAAGGAATCATCCTGTTGAAAACCCCAGGGTATCGGCCGTCATAAATAAATGGGATTCAAAAGGAAATGAAGGGATACATGCAACCCCTCGCTTTCCTTTCCTCTCATTAAAAAGACTTCCCAAACAAGGGGTGCAATCACCCCTTCCTTTCCATTCCCTCCATTTCTCTCAATCCAAACACACTTTAACGGCTAGGGTTTCATTGTAGTAGTCACGATGCTACCAAATATAGTTGAATCAAGTACTATGAATGACAAATGGTACCTTTTATTTTGGATATTGTAGTTTTAATTGGTTATATTATGTAGAATTGGAGAAACTGAATGTTTCATTCATATATCGTAAAGTGTACAAGGTACCCCTATTTAAAGGGGTAAACCTAACCTGATAACAATCAGATTTGAAATTAGAATATTAGTTACACAACTAATTCCTAGGATAACTCCTATATACAAGGTTCTATTTAAATTCAAATTTAAAAATATCTACACAGCACTCCTAGAATTACACGTGTTTTCCCACACTCCCCCTCAAGCTGGTTCGTACACATCGTAAAGACCCAGCTTGCTCACTAAGTCTTCGAATGTCTGTTTCTGCAACCCTTTTGTAAACAAATCAGCTAGCTGTTCCTTTGTAGGGATGTAAGGCATATAGACAACTCCTTCTTCTAACTTCTCTTTAATGAAATGTCTATCAATTTCAACACGTTTCGTCCTGTCATGTTGAACAGGATTGTGACAAATGTTAATTGCTGCCTTGTTGTCGCAGTAAAGCTTCATAGGTCCTTCAACCTTGATACTCATTTCTTCGACTAGTTTTTTAAGCCACAACAGTTCACATATACCTTGAGCTGTAGCCCTGAATTCTGCCTCAGCACTGCTTCGCGCCACAACAGTTTGCTTTTTACTTCGCCAAGTGACCAGATTACCTGCCACATATGTACAGAAACCCATCGTTGACCTCCTGTCATTGATACATGCAGCCCAATCTGAATCTATATAAGCTTCAATCTTCAATGGGTGCTTATTAGTAAAAAGCAATCCTCTACCAGGTGTTCTCTTCAAATACCTTAAAATCTTATACACAGCTTCCAGATGTTCATCTGTTGGAGAATGCATGTGTTGACTGACCACACTAACCGAGAAGGCGATATCGGGTCTAGTGTGGGATAGATAAATGAGTTTCCCGACTAGTCGTTGATATCTCTCCTTATTGGTCTATTTCTTGTCTCCACTAACCTGCAGTTTGAAGTTTGGTTCAATGGGAACCTCACTAGGCCTGCATCCTAGCATTCCGACCTCCTTGAGTAGATCCAGTGTATACTTCCTTTGCGTGACTGCAATACCCGATTTTGATCTTGCTACTTCCATCCCTAAGAAATACTTTAAATGTCCAAGATCTTTGATTTCGAATTCCTTCCCAAGATACTCCTTAACCTCCTGAACACCTTTACTGTCATTACCTGTCACTATTATGTTGTCAACATATACGATTAACACAGTGATTCTCCCTACCGAATACTTCAGAAACAGTGTGTGATCAGCTTGACTTTGTGCAAACCCGAAACCTTTGATTGCTCTTGAAAATTTGTCAAACCAGGCCCTTTGGTGATTGCTTCAGGCCGTATAGTGATCTTTTTAGTCGGTATACGCTGTCCTTTCTGTAGTGTTTCTCAAATCCTGGGGGGAGTGACATATAGACCTCTTCTACTAGCTCTCCATTGAGAAAAGCATTTTTTACGTCAAGCTGGTGGAGTGGCCAATCTTGATTTGCAGCTATGGACATGATCACTCTGATTGTGTTCATCTTTGCTACGGGTGCAAAGGTCTCTTGGTAGTCGATGCCGTAAGTCTGTGTGTACCCTTTGGCAACCAGCAGTGCTTTGTAACGGTCAATCGATCCATCAGCCTTGTATTTGAGAGTGAAAACCCACTTACAGTCAACAGGAACCTTGCCTTCTATCGATTTAACAATCTCCCAAGTTCCAGTTTTTTCCTATGCCTTCGTCTCCTCCATTACAGCCGCACGCCACTCTTGTTTCCCCAAAGCTTCTTCAATATTCCTGGGTATTTCTACAGAAGCAAGATTGAGAGCAAAGGACAAATAGGCAGGAGATAATCTGTGATATGATGTGTATTTAGCAATGGGATGTTGTGTGCAGGTTCTTACTTCTTTTCTGGTTGCTATGGGTAGATTTAGATCATTACCTTTTGCGTTTGAATCCTCAATCTTGGCTGAAGGATAAGGCAGTATTGGTATGGGCTGAACGGTCTGCATTATCCTGTTAGGATTTTTCCGCCTTGTATAGACACGAAGTTCAGGGCAGTTAGACTCCTCCCCCTCTTTGCGATTTTCTAGCACCGGGATTGGGACAGGATGTTTTGGAGTTTTTGGAGAAATATCTGCCGAGTTCCTAGGATTTTGTGAATTTTCAGTTTGCTGATTTTTTTGAGGAACTGAAAGATCTGAATTTGAGTTCGGGTTTAGAGAGATAGATGGAGAAGTTTGGGTGTCATTCGAATTTTGAACTGGAGAGATATTTGGAGAGATTTGAGACTCATTTGAATTTTGAAACGGAGAGATATTTGGAACTGATTCTGCTGATTCTGATTCCCAAAATTCAGCTTCTGATTCGAATTGTAAGCTTATCTCCTCCTGAAGATGAGTTTTGCAGAAATAAGGAAGATTTTCAAAAAAAGTGACATCGACTGACACAAAGAATTTTTTAGAGATTGGATCAAAACACTTGTATCCTTTAGAAGTAGGAGAGTAGCCCAAAAATACACACTTAATGGCCTTAGGGTCAAGTTTGCTTCGAAATTGAGTGTGAATATGGACAAAGGCTTGACAACCAAATGTTTTTAGGGGTAAAGAATGTAACAACTTTGTATTTTGATAGAATTTTTGAAATATTTGAATGGGTGTTTGAAAATTAAGAACTTTAGATGGCATACGATTAATTAAGTATACAGCAGTCAAAACAACTTCCCCCCAAAGATATTTTGGAACTTGATAAGTGAACATTAATGCCCTAGCCACTTCTAGGAGATGCCGATTTTTTCTTTCGGCGAGACTATTTTGTTGAGGACTATCGACACATGAGGATTGATGAATGACTCCTTTTTCAGATAAGAAATTGCCAAGTACATTAGAGAAATATTCACGACCATTATCCGTTCGAAAGAGTTGAATAGAAACACCAAATTGGGTTTTAATCATGTTATAAAAATTTTGAAAGCACTGAAACGTTTCAGATTTGTCTTTTAAGAGATATATCCATGTTAAACGAGTATGATCATCAATAAAAGATATAAACCATCTTGTACCTAAAATATTTGAAACACAGGATGGACCCCAAAGATCGCTATGAATAAGATTGAAAGGCAAAGATTTTTCATAAATTTTTGAGTGAAAAAGTGCTCTGTGATGTTTTGCAAGTTCACAAATCTCACATTGAATTAGAGAAGGATCTTTATTAGAAAATAAAACAGGAAACAATTTTGCTAAATAACGAAAACTGGGATGTCCTAATCTACGGTGCCATAACATGATGTTATCTTCTTCAAGAGAAGTGGAGGCTTTATTTGCGACTTGAACTTGTCTACCTAAGCTTGATCCTTCTTCAAAATAATACAGACCATTCTCCAACCTAGCACTGCCAATCCTCTTCCCCGAGATCAAGTCCTGAAACTCACAATAGGTAGGATAAAAGTTAGCAACACAGTTTTGGTCTTTAGTAAATTTGCTCACAGAAAACAAATTACAGGTAAGATTGGGAACATGTAACACAGAATTAAGAGCAAGATTTTGAGAGATAGGAATTTTTCCTTTTCCTGCTATGGCTGATAGATATCCATCGGCTATTCTCACTTTGATACTACCCGGACAAGGAGAATAGGAGATAAACAGATTAGATAAACCAGTCATGTGGTCAGACGCTCCTGAATCTATTATCCAAGGTACGTGAGAGTTGTTTGTCATACCTGCTAAGGAGCAAGATGGATTAGGAGTGGATGCAGCTGGCGATTTGATCTTCTGAATCAGGTCCTGAAGAAGATCCCATTGCTCCTTGGAGATGACTGAGTCTTGAGAACCAGTTTACGAGCCTGAATGAACGGACTGGGTGTCTTCAGTGACATGAAGAGCACGATTATTGCTCTCGGCTGGCTTATTGTTCTTCAGGTGCGCTGGTTTTCCATGCAGCTTCCAACAGGTTTCTTTGGTATGACCGACTTTGTGACAATGGTCACACCAAAGGCGTCTGTTGTCACTCCTTCGATTGTAACGCTGCTGAGTTGTTAGAGCAGAGTCGGTAGCCAACGCAGATTTATCGATAGGTAGAGTGGGCTGATTTCTCCCCATCATCACAAACCGGCAGCTTTCTTCCCGGCGAACAGCAGCAAAGACTTCGGGAATGGAAGGCAGGGGTTCTCTTCCAATTATTCGTCCTCGCACATCGTCTAAGTCTCGGTTGAGGCCAATCAGAAACTCAAAGATGCGCTCTTGTTCAAGCATCTTGCTGTACAGCGTACTGTCAGCAGCACACTCCCATTTCGCTTGTCGATATTGATCAGCCTCTTGCCACAGACCTTTGAGAATGCTGTAGTATTGAGTGAGTGAGAGCTCTCCTTGTTTGATTCGGCGAACCCTTTGAGTAACCTCAAACAGCTGTGCAGCATTACCAGCATCAGAGTAAGTTTCGGCAGCGGCTTCCCATATGGCTTTGGCAGTAGGAAGAAACAGATATAATCGACCTATATCTGGTTCCATAGAGTTGATCAACCAGGCCATCAACATGGAGTTTTCGGCCTCCCAAGTAGGGTATGAAGGATCTGATTCTGGCGGGGCTGTAGTGGTGCCCGAGAGATAGCCGTATCTCCCTCGACCTCGGACAAACATGGTGACAGATCGGGACCATGGCAGATAGTTCTGGCCATTCAGCTTGTGTGAGGTGATTTGTAGTGAGGGGTTTGTTTCAGGGCTTTTGGAAGTGTTTTCACCTGAAAGATCAGACATGGTGTTTGGTTGGTGTTTCGGCTGTGATAGGGACTCTCTGGTTTTCTCTCAATTCTTTGTTTTTTTTTTTTTAGGGATCAGTTCTGCTCTGATACCATGTAGAATTGGAGAAACTGAATGTTTCATTCATACATCGTAAAGTGTACAAGGTACCTCTATTTAAATGGATAAACCTAACCTGATAACAATCAGATTTGAAATCAAAATATTAGTTACACAACTAATTCCTAGGATAACTCCTATATACAAGGTTCTATTTAAATTCAAATTTAAAAATATCTACACAGCACTCCTACAATTACACGTGATTTCCCACATATTATATTGACAGTACTTTCTTTTCATGCCCACGATCATATTTTGTCTGGAACTAGTGCCAACCAATGTTCTTTGATGTTGTTTTAATGTAACTTAATATATCACTGACTATCATGACCCTCATCTATGCACAGGTGGAAAGAAGTTGTTGACTCCTCAGCCCCGTTTGAGGACAGGGTTTTTCTCTGTACTTGAATCCGGTATGTTAACTCCTAGTACCATCAATGAGGCATGCACTTCTGTAGGGGTAGCCAAGTATGGTAGACCAATTGGACTGGATGAAAAGATCAAGGTGGATCTGATTGTCATTGGCTCAGTTGCTGTTGATCCAAAGACTGGCGCTCGACTTGGGAAGGGAGAGGTAATGTCATGCTAAGATCTCAAATGTTGAACATAGTAGTCACACGCCAGACATGTTTCTGTGGAGTATATCAAAGATGTAGTATCTATGCTGGATGATTTTGGACCTTCAGTTATAGCTTTTCTTTGGGCTGGTTCTTATCTCTTTTGGCAGTAATGTGAGTATGGGACTATGTGTAGGAATCATGCTGATGAGGTTTAAGGGTTCAATCAAATTAACGCCACTCTTTTCTACATTGTTGCTGATTTAGCATTGCATTGACAAAACTATGTCTCCAATAGATTTTAAAAACTATAATACTCTGTATTTTTTTTTTTTTACTTAACAATGCTTGTTAAGTCTTGAGGCCTGTTTTTTCTGTCAGTATATCTTAGGTGTATCTTGCCTTTTACTCTCTTATGAGCCAAGGCTTTAGAGTTTAGACTTTGAATTCATGGTTAATATTAATCCAACAGTTTAGTGCTATAAATAAATCAAAGTTTTAGAGATAATGCTTTGAATTATAAATTCAACCTATTGTCACTCTGAAAATGGAGTTAATTTTGTGTAATTTGATTGCATTATAATATATTGTGCTTGGAATTGTGGCTTTTAAAACATATTGAGATCCTCCCTTTTTTTCCTTTCTTAAGCAAGAAATTTGGGTTGCAGGGTTTTGCTGAACTCGAATACGGGATGCTGCGGTACATGGGAGCCATTGATGACTCAACACCAGTTATCACATCAGGTAGTGCAGTTACTTCCACTTCTAAATGCGATTCATTGAATGCTTCGAGTGGTGATTGCTCCCTTTCAATAAGAAGGCCTATAACTATTTCATGCCAGTAGTCTTAATTAGCAACAAGAAAAATCATGACCATTAAATAACATATTTTACTATCTGATCTGCAATGTTATTTTTAAAATAGGAGGTCATGTTATAGCTCAAGAAAAGTCATGACTACTAGTTGAATGGTCATTTTCTGCACCATAGATTGCAGAAAATGCATGGTCATCAGTTGCCAAGTATCCCCTCCTCCTCCTTTGTCTTCTAGATATCTCATTGATAAATTGAAGTATCATTAATTCAACTCATGTGATGAAATTTGTTTATCCTTGTTCAAAAAAATTTCTCTTTTTCCGCATTAATTGCATTACATCTCATTTGTAAACTGTTCATGCAGTGCATGACTGTCAACTGGTAGATGATATTCCAATTGATAAACTGCTGATCCATGATGTTCCTGTGGACATCATATGCACTCCTACCCAAGTCATTTTCACCAACACAACAGTTCCGAAGCCTCAAGGTATATGTTGTATATTAGTTAGTTTTTTTTTTTAAGTGCTTGACCTTTTTTTATAGTTTCTTTCTGTGCGAGGATTGATTAGGGCAAAATACAAAAGTAGGATTACCTGTTTATATGAAGATTCAGCTTTTGAAAGGTTTACTAGTTGGGCACCATTGCACTTGTTGCAGTACGATCTGCGGACATACACACGAGTTTTGGGGACTTCCGGTTGGATTTTGTGGGGTTTAGATCTTGTCTTTGGGGCCTTTTGAAAAATCTGAATCAAACTTTGACACATAAGCTAGTCTGCAATTACCAACATTCATACCTAGATTGAACTCTTTTCACTTGTAGGCATCTACTGGGACAGACTGTCTCCAGAGAAGCTGGGACAAATTCGGATACTGAGAGAGCTCAAGAGCAAAATTGAACGGGAAACTGGACAGAAGCTTCCTTGTGGTCCATCTGAGAAATTACCACCCACAGCTCAACGTAAGCGCTAACTGTTTATGTTTTTATGTATTGGAAAAAAAATGAAAATGGAAAATGGAACACACAACTGCTTTTAGATGAAAAAAAAATTGTGTTATATTATATCTAGCATATTCTTTGAATTTTATTCAAAATGTATGTATTCTTCGACCAATAAGATGATGACACGTTTTCATAAGAGGAATTAGATGTGTATTTCTGATTTGAACTATTAATTACCTAGTACCTACCACTCTTCAGGGTAAAGTGGTAAACTGTAAATATCCATGTCTTAGAGACGGAGCCTGTGCTGAATTGCCTAAAAGTTCTCAATTAAGTTTATATATAATGAAATTCTGAAAATAAGTTTATTTGAGAGAACAAAGAGCGGTTAAAAGATTGTTACATTTTCTGGGAATTTCAGAAATATAAAAAATAAAAAAATGAATTATCGCTAGAAGATGGCCTTGAACATTCGACCTTGAGGTTAACAGCCACACACTCTAACCAACTGAGCTACTCCAGAAGACGCTCTACATTATATGATATTTATTTTAGTTTATTTCCGCCAACATTGACTTTCTTAGAAGTCCACTAATGACAGTAGCAAACGGTAGTTTCATTCTTAGCCTTTAAATTAGCAGAAGCTTGTGTGTAACTTGAACTTTTCAGTGTTAGTTTCCGAACTAAAAAACTTCAACATTTCAATTAAATTAAAATTCCCATTAATTTTCAAAAAAATATATATATAATTCAATTATATTTTCATGAAATTCTTTGATTTCTATTTTGATTAAATTACAATAAGGCCCTCAAGGTATTATTTAATAGTATTTCATATAATTTTTCCACATTCTAATTAATAAAAATTATGTAGTGATTCGGTATGAGTATCTTATTAATTATAATTTCATGATGATACATAGTAATGCTAATTTCCTAGTTTGTGAAACGACTGAAATGCCTCTGACTACCTTTAGCATATTTTTGCAGTAATGACCCATTTTGGCAAGTTTTATCGACTTCGATATCATAATGGCATAATTTGATTTGATCTGATGCTCTTAATCTAATAGTTATCTCAATTCTCAGGTCCCCCATATAAAAGACCTAAGTTTGATCCCCTTCCCACCAATGTACTTGAAAATTTTGGCACAGTTTGCAAACGACTAAACTACCGTTCATCATTTCCATGTCATTAGCTCAAGATTGAAACAAGCACTTACTATCAAGTTACATGAGAAGAGACTGGTTGAGATGCCAGGCGGCATAAAACCTAGTTTGGAATGAAAATTATGACAAAATCATGCTATCTATCTCATGTTGCCTGCATGTTTCATCAAGTGCATTGACATTTCTTCTGTTGAATGAAACTCTTCAGTCTAATGGTATACAATGTAAGTGCAGAGCATGTAATTCTCACTAATATAGAGTAAAAACTAACGTATATAGGATTTCTTCTCTTTACATGACAAACAAATCTTAGAACATACAACAATAGGCCATAGACGATGGTGGTCTAACCATTGTGACAATCGCATCCCATGATCATAGATGGCTTTGCCCTTCCCCACATAGGAGTATCTCCTCTAACCACAATAATCCACTAATCGCTCAGAACTGTTTCAGACAGAAACATGCGATTTTAACATTCATATCTTTTTCTTAATCAAAACCATCAACAAGATTAAGCAAGATGTTCTGTTCTAGTTAACAATTTGCTTCTTTGCTAATTAGACTATAAAGCGGGCAAAAGGTGGATAAAATTAGCTGCTTCCCGTGATAACATGAGAAACAAAGCACCCAAAAAATGGTTTTTCCATGTCAGCTGGAAAAGAAAAAAAAACAGAAACACTTCTGTAGTAGACAAACATAACCAGAAAGCAACTTCCTCCAAAACTAAACATACTGACATACATTGCAGCACTGGCTACTGCCCTCCAACACCACCCCCAAAAAAAGAAGAAAAAAGGGGATAAAAACAATCACCTGTATTCAGTACCTTCATGTTATATTCTGTTGAGAGGGATCCTATTGCCCTGATGAGGAATCCTTTCCGCGCGAGAAATTACCTGTGGCATTGTCATACCAACTGAAACAATGATCTCTGCAATACAATGGGGAAAAAAATAAAGTCAATAGAAATACACAAGCATGAATATGTATAGATTATCTATAACAGAATTACCACTTAAAAAAATTTAAATAATGCATAACATGCATGTAGGCATGTAGGCATGATGTACATTCAACCATTAGGCTGCCTACTTTCTGTTAACACCTATGGTACAGCTTTAGTTTCCATTCGAGAACAACCTATTCCTGCTCATGGCACCTAGAGAGGTATCATCATGCCCTTAAGACCATTTGTAGTGGGTAATCACTTCCACTCGTTCTTCTACACTGTAATATATAGCAACCAAGGTTGGCTAACTTGTTAAGGGGAGCATCAGTTAATTTTTTCTTGGTCATCCATTGCATAATAAAAGTGAAAAGGTATGCCTTCTTTCAAGAAAATTAGCAGGTGTCCACCATGCAGTCCAACGTATCTTCATGGCACAGTCCTAGACCCTTATGTTATACTATGAATCTTTTTTTTCCGATAATAATGTTATACTATGAATCTAAGTGCCCTAATTTGTGGGTAGGCCCACGAATTTCTTCAAATCCTCGCTTCTTGCGGATTGGGCGCAGAGCAAGGGAAATTTGCGGATTTTCAGCCATTTATCCACGGATCTCTAGCAATAGATCCGCGTATTTACTAGAAAGAATGAAACCCTGCCTTCTTGATAAGGCTCGACCCCGTCACCTGTTGATAGATTAGTTATACATGCAACCATTGAGGTAAGATGGACCTGCTTGGAACTTGAATCATCTACAATATATTTTAAACTTATTATTTCTACTTAAAATATAACTTGCTCTTTAAACGAACTAAACACTTATAAATATTAACCAGAAGTATTTATAAAAAAAATTGTGAACGAAAAAGTAAGTCAAGCATATTTCTTATAATAGTGTGTACTTGTACTTATATTTATATTTATATAACACATCTATCACTTTCCAGATAATTTATAGTTAATAATACTTGATGGTTTATTCAATTACTAAATCTAATAATAAGGTAGCTCGTCAATATATTACTGCTTAGTTTTATTTTAATAATATATAAGCTAATTAGTTTTACCTTTATTTTTACACTTACTATAAAAAATTTATAGGAAACCTTCTTTACCTTTATTTTATTATAGCTATTATTTACTTAATAATATATTCTAAGCGCGCTCAAGATGCTCTCATCTATCAAAATTTGAAAGTTGATGCTTTCGCGCTCTCGCTCCACCACCCGGTCATCTAGCTATGAATCACTACATTTAAACTTCATTAAATCTAATTTGCAGATCAATTTAACATTATGCATTCCAAAACAGAAAGCAAAAATTTGGGTACAAACATCAGATCCAATAAAAACTTCAGAATAGTGTGGAAAAACAGACCTATGCCTTCTCGAATGGATAAATTTGGCCTTATAATCTCCTCTGAATTGACAAGAAATATGTCGCCAATGTATAGATGGTTTGTCGGGACATAAACACTGCATAACTCTTCGTCTCCATTATCCCTCTGGAATAGACCAAAGAATGATCATGTCAGACAGAAGCATCAACGCGAAACATATTTAATGTATGGCCACTTTCAGTAACCCAAAATGACACCTCAGTTTAACATTTTAAGAGTGTTGTGGACCAGAAAGCACTCTCTCCTTTTACTTAACACCAGAAGTTCACTTTTTTAATTTCAAAATTTTAAAACTATACTAGTAACCTTCCTGATAACTGCAACAATACCAGCTTATGATGTTTCACTGTCAAGTCATCCAAAAGAAAATTTCTCTGCTGTTACGTGGTAGGATTTGAACCCACAATGTCCCCTCCCATTCCCCCCACCTCCAAGATAGTTACTGTTTACCAGTAGCCCAAGGTATTTCTGGGACATGCATATAATCTGTTGCTCTGTTATTTTGTTACTCAACTAGTAATCCAACTTCATCATTTTCCATGTATATTTGCATACGTAAATTTTTATTTATAAAAAAAAAATATTTGCATATGTCGCTCGGTCTACACATTGGAACAATATTAGTTGCTATATATATATAAAATTCCTCCAACTAAAAAATACATCACTTTTAAAAGATGCAATCTTTTTCTCTTTAAAATGAAAATTAAAGACAATGCATCTTGAAGGATGATTAAGTATAAGCATTTCCATTAGTTCCAATTACGTACCATGTATACCCATTTCTAGCATTAGGAGCAAAGAACAAACAAAACAAGAGAATCACTGATGTAAGTAAAAGTCTAAGAATACATACGATAAACGCTGTCAACCAATACCTTTGAAGTGAATGAGCAAATTGTCAAGCAAAGAGATCAGCTTTTTTAGATTGGATATATAATATTTACCTGAAGGACAACAGAAGACGTGATAAAACCAAATGCATATTCACCAAGACGAGGATGACGAATAATTGCAACCTCTTTAAAAGCAGTAGTATTTTGATCTGTAGAAAAGAAGGGAAGAGAATCATGGATTTGTTCTCATACAGAACTCACTGATCAAAACATGATTCACCATACATTATCAGAAATCTAAGATTGCTAAATTAGTTGTCTGAACAAAACGTTCGGAATTGAATAATATAAAAACAACCTGGTATACATGTTTTCACAGGAAGATCTGACCAACAAAAAAAGTTGTGCAGCCAATTCAACTACTCGAGAAAAAAGTAACATAACCCAGCCCAGCAGGTACAATTATCAACAGCACCACAATTCTCCCTTCTGCTTCCCTTGAGAAGAGATGAAAAACAGAGACAAGTAGAATGGAGAAGAAAGAAAGATTGACAAGGAGAGAAAAGGAAAGAAAGGCAGGTAGGGTAGAATACTGGAGGAGGAGGAGGAGAAATGGTCGCTGAGAAAGAGAAGTGTCTGACGCTTCAATAACGTGTCAGACACAGATCCCCTACAAACAACAGGATTTTGTTGTGTCGACATGCGTGTATGTATTTATGCAACAAAGCATAACGTATGTATTTATGCACACATATATCTATAAAAATGTACACATGTATAGAGAAGGTTGATAATCAAAATCTTCTAAGCACCTCAGCTAACCAAACCAGGACTGATTACATTAAAATATTGCAAAGGCAACTTGTGTAAAACCACATCAACTTGCTTTCTCAACAAAGGAAAAGGGGTAGAAAGGTGGCATGCAATCTAATCCAAATCATAATTGATCGCATCTTTGTTTTCTAGGCTCAGTATTTTGGAAATTCCTTTGAACAATCTATCAAATTTCCAGCAGACTTTATTTCAACAAACTCTGTAATCAACAAAGAGGAGAGGGGGATAAATGAAAGCTGAAAAAAACCTTAGCTCTCTGTCGTGACTGAAATATTACTCAAAACTTCACATGTAGACTCTCATTATTTTTCTTATGAGAGTAATAGGAATAAGGACATCATAAACCTCATGTTATAGATAGTATAACATAGTTGTAATAAGGCAATGACAGTATAGAAACCAAAACAACAGGTATCACCTGGGGAAATAGCAGCACTAATTTGTTTGGAGGCTGAGTATAGATGCTTCACAAAGGGCATCCGCTTTATAAACCATTCTCCAAGCCAGAAAACAGTGGCACCAAACCATGATGAAGCAAATATACCAACAAAGAAAATAAAAAGTAGAGATGTAACAAAACCAAGGCCTGCATCATACAACAACATAACTTGTAAGATCTAGTCAGTGAGTAATTTTTTTATAAGTAGTCAGTGATGAAGTAATAAAAGAGATATGAGGTTCATTACAAATTGCAGCAGAATAGGAAATGAATAAAACTAGCATCAAATGCTATAATGACTCCTTCTCTACCTACGAGCCTGACACCAGACCGAGGATTCTTAAGCCACAGAAGATGAGAGCTACGGGATCTAATAATCTCCTCAAGAACCAAACAAAACAGAGCCCATAACAGGAAGGGCTCCATAAAACTCTCCACCATTGGTTCACCAACTCTGTTGACCTACGGGAAATTCCAAATGAACATGGAGAAGAGATACTAAAATAAAGATGCAATCAACCAGGCACCAGAGATTGACATGAAAACCTAGCAGGGGGCAGCATACCTATGATCAACAGGAGTAGCAACCCAAGTGAAGAGCAAAGCAATCAGTGATACTCAGCCCTGTACTTTTGGGGGCTTGTAACCACAACCAAATTCAAGGCAATTCTTTTATGAACGCACATCAGCACAGAATAGCAAATGTTGGACACAGAGCTCATGATACAAGCAGTTCCATCACTAGTTAAGCTTCGGTTTCACATAAGTGATCAAGGTAACTACACAATTTTTCTTTAGCAGTGGAAAATCCATTAAAAAAATAAGGAAATCAGAACTTCCAGAAGATAACTGAATATTCAACAAGTTCACCAATAATAGTGCATGTTTGGGAATCCACTTTAAGTGGGTTCCCAAACATGCACAATATGGTACTACAAGTCACTATTTGATGCACAATTTATATTACAGAGCTGAGACTTGAAAGCCAAGGAGGACCAAATTAGAACCATATCCAGGTGGAACTTGGAAAAACTTTATCCCAGAACTCATATGGAAATACCTTCTGTTTATAAGGTCAAAGGAAACCAAAGCTAAATTCAAATTCCATTTCATTAAGCAAGGCAGTCTTTTAACCTTGTCCACCACCGTTCACTCAAAATGATGATGGTTGCCGTTTAGCTACAAATTAATACAAATAATATAACTTACAAGTTTCAGGTCAAGAATTGAACACCCTTCCTTACATATTTAGATAAACATATTTATTAATGGAAACTTTAGTGCCTAATCCCTTCAAACAAATTATTAGCTCTTACCCTATAAGTTTAACTAAGACACCACTTATCCCTCGCAAGAACCATTATTTCATATTCATAGTATTTTATCATAGACAGCACCACAGGAAGAATGGAAAAATGAACTTTAGAACGAGATATCACATTTTATTCTCCAGAAACCAAAAGAAATTAGATAGCAATCTTGACTGTCCCTATCAACAGCAAGGAAAGCAGCAGAGTCGCTGTGAAACCATTTTATGCACCAAAAAAGGGAGAGGAGGAGAAGATAGAAAACAATGCAATAAGTAATGGCTTTGTTTGGATTAGCTTCTTTTAAAATAAGCAGCACATTAAGCACTCAATTATTCAAACACTAAATCAACTTAAAACATTATCAATAAAAGCATCTGATTATGATTTTAAGTTGAAAATAAGTTAACTCAAACGAAGCCAATTAATGGTCCGATGAACAAGCAATATAGTTTTGATCTAGTGAGAGAAATAGAAGTCGAACCCACCTAATGATGTTTTTTTATAAGTTAAATTGTATTAAAAGGCACCAAGAGGGTGCAACTCGACACCAAAGGCTAATTACAATAATAAGTTCCGCAAAATCTATAAAATCTACCTCATTTACAAAAAAAATCTCTTTAAACCAAAAACTAAGGATATTGAACCATCTATCTCTAATAGCATCTATAGACCTTTCTATGCCATCTTATGCTCTACGATTCCTCTCATTCCATACCATCCAAAAAATAGAAAAGATGATCAATGAAAAAACCTTCTTAATCTTCTTAGGCGCCCTTAACCCACTCCAAGTCGAGCCGGCTACCACCCAAGAAACCCTCGAAACCCTATAAGCCATCTCCCTGAGCTTCTAGCCAACAAAAGATGAGACATAGACTCGGCGCACCGTTTGCAAATGTAACACTTATTAACAAGCACTTTTCCTTTTTTTGGTAAATTGTCAACCATAAGATAAGAATCTTCTTCTTAGAGGCCTCCCACACGAAGAAAAAAAAAACTCACATTCTTAGGGGCACAAGGACACCAAAGTGCTTTCTAAAGGAAGTTGGGATATCCTTCCGAAGAAACTCCCTCAAGAAGAGTCCTATAATAAGATTCCACCTCAAAACCTTTGTCCACGCTAGGTTTCCACCTAACCAAGTCCTCCCTAATCATATCCAACCTCACCCAATACAAAAAGTTTCCAAGAACTTCTCAATCTCCCAATCATGGACATTGCTAATAAAAGGCACGTCCCAAGAGATCACACCATTAGACAAGGAGATACAAGAACCAATAAGAATTTTTTTATCTCTCACAATATCAAAAAGGCCAGAAAATTGGTCTTTAAAGGGAGAATTCCCCAACCACATATCAAAACAAAGTCAAGTTCTTCCTCCATTACCTACCAAAATGGAAACACATGAGAGAATCCACCCACCCATTTCGAATCCACTCCCACCCCCCACGCCATAAGCCCCCTTTCCTCCTAAGACATCCAACCGTTTGGATCCAACCCAAACTTAGCCTCCACCACTTTCCTCCAAAGATGATCGCTCTCCACCATAAATCTCCTTAACTATTTGCCAAGAAAAGCTTTGTTAAATAAAATGAGAGATTTAATACCAAGACCCCCTCTTTTTAAAGGTTGCTTAACCACTACCCATCTCACTAAGTGATATTTATACTCCTCCCAAAAGGAATCATTTTTTAATACTCTCCAACCGCTTAGCCACCGGACAAGGAATAGAAAAAAGAAACATAAAGTATATGGGCAAGCTAGAAAGAGTGCTTTTGATAAGAGAAAGTCTTCCCTTTATTGAAAGATAGTGAAATTTCCACCCGGCTAGCCGCTACTCAAACCTCTACTCAATATTATTTCACACTTTTGTCTTTGAATTTAGCCCCAAGAAGTAGACCGAGATAAGTAATAGAAAGTGACCTCACATTACAACTCAACAAACTTGCAAGAAAGTGATCATTAATATTTTCACCAAGAGGGATTAAATCACTCTTACTTAGATTAATTTTAAGCCGCGAGACCGCCTCAAAACAAAGAAGGACGCATCGGAGATGCAAGATTTGAATAGCTTCTCCACCACAAAACACAATTGTGTCATCGACAAAATGAAAATGTCACACACTCACTACCCACATTGCTTCCCACCTTGAAATCACTCAAAAAAAAACCTTTCACCGCTTTCACCAACAGCTTACTAAGAGCCTCCTTCACCAAAGTGGACAAAAAAAGGACAATGGATCCCCTTATCTAAGACCCTAGGACAACCATTAATAAGGATAAGAACGAGGTTGGAGATATACACTTGTAGATCTACGTACACCATTTGTCCCCATCTCAATAAGTAAATCACAAAGCCCCAACAAATATGGTCATAGGTCTTTTCCATGTCAAGTTTACAAATCACCCCCTTCCATCTTTTAGTGGCCATCCCCAAATTCATTAACAATCAAAGTCAAATCCAAAATTTGTCTACCCTCAACGAAGGCATTTTGATTAGGACTCACCACTTTCCAAAATACTTTTTTCAATCTAGAGGTAAGGACCTTCGAGAGAAGCTTATAAATGCGCCCCACAAGACTAATAGGCCTAAATTCTTTAACATTGGAAGCTGACCTTCTTTGGGATAAGGACAATGAAAGTAGAGTTAAGACTCCCCACAAACTCTCTTGAAGAATGGAACCCAACTAATGATGTTTTATATTGTTCCCCCAAACATTCTTAGAAAGGTCTTTTAAAACCTATTGTAGGCCATATTGCAAGGCTGAAATAGAGGAATATAGGATTTGACCCACCCAAAAAGGCTTCAAAGACAAGGGAAATTCAATATCTGCCTTCTATAATAGTAAATGATAACAAATTGAGTTAAAGTTACACAGAGCAATTGTTAAAAGTTTCAACTTATATCATGCATTGCCCTTTTGCTTTTGCTCATTTCTGTTGCTAAATGGCTAGTTAAGTAAGTTAAGCTGTTAACAAACTTCCAATTAATGTCTGCAGCAAAGACACAATTTTTAGCTTTCATTTGAGATGTCAGAAATGAAGACATGTACACTATTTATTGTTAGAGTTGGTGCATACTTCAACAGGTCCAGATCTGTAAAACCTCCGACGACTACGAGGTTTCCGTTCCCCGAAACTTTTAAGCTCTGAACATGAGTTGGGTCTGTTTTTTGCTTAGTGGTTTGAGCTATGGCCCATGAATAGTCGTGGTTTTGCAGCATAGCGGAAACCCTAATTAAGGCTTCTTAAATTGCTTATAAATACTCTTTATGTACTGAGCACACATTGTAACGAGAGGTTGTGAGATTGATAATAGTTAAACTTCTGGCAAGATGTAACCCTATTCTAAGGTGAACCTGGGTAAATCGTGTCTTATTTTCTTTATATTTATAATTCATGTGATTGACAAGTCTCGAATCGTTCATTTATAGATTGTTTCGGACATCTCACATATTTGCAATAGTTTATTAACTCAAATCAACTACATTACCCACAACTTGGCAGCTCGAAGTATAAATTAACAGTCAAGGCCCAACTATCAGAATAGTAAGAACATCTAGTTAATTCTTTAGATCTTACCAAATATGTCAAAGCCAAGTCTGGCATATATCGGACTGAAGAAACCATCAAAGAATTGAATAAACCACCATGTGACTAGGAATGTAACAGCTACGGGAAAGAGAACCACACTGTAATTTCACCATCAAGACTTAGTTATGCTAATCACGAATAAGATTGCAAACGAAACTACAAGAATATCAAGTACCAACGAAAATTTGAAAAAAGGAAAAACAATACTGAGCTAATTACCATCCAGTCATGAACTTCGTTGAGACCCAACTCTGCAGAACAGCATAGCAAGCCTGCCCAAACGCAAAAGTCAATGATGTATGACATGCAAATAAGTTGTTTCTATAACAAATCTACAGGCCTATAGTCTAAGAAAATTTACCCACTTGGATAAATTCTTTACAAGCATGAATAGGATCCACATAATGCTGTACCCATGCAAATTAAAGCAGTCTAACTACAAACAATCTTCCTCTTCTTTTTCTTTTGGGGGTGGGGGGGTTGAACTAGATGCATTCATCAACTGAAACATGTCTAATGCCTGTGCACAGACACGCTCATGTTGCACGTACTTGCACGTGTTAGAGAATAAAGAATGGAGAGAATGGAGGGGTGCTTAGAGGAGTCAACCAGAGCTACATATTAAACCACCCATTCTCAATTTGTAGTTCATAGAACTTCCTAGGTTTGTCTTCTATTTTTTTCCCTTTTCTTTTATGGAGAAGAAAACAAAAAAGGCTTTATTTGACATCAATCAATCTATCACTCAATCACAAGCCACTTGAATCTTGGCCCTCTCAAGAAAAGGAATAACTGAATTGCATAAATCCCCTTCTTGAAGCTTGTTCTAAATTTTAATGCAACCTCTTATAAGGTTATGATATTTCCTGCAACTGCTTCATACAACATTGGAACATTTTGGTTGAATGACCCTCATATTTTACCTCTTCCCTCGAATTTCTTATGGATTAATTCAAAGCATTAGTATGTCTCAGTTTCCCTGGTAAATGGGCTGATGTCATGTCAAATTGCCATCATATATGAGCATCATTAACAAAGTAGACCAATCTCCAGGACTATGCAGGCATTACAACGATAATGTCACATATTCTACCTCTCAACGATGATGCATGTGCACGGTGCACTATAACATGTTAGAACCTGCATCAACTTCCATCTAATCATCACTTTACACCGCTACAATCCAATTTTTTTGGTAATATGACAATCTCATGTCCGATTTCCCCCAATTTGTTAAAATGAAGCTTAAGCTGCACCAATAATCAATTTGTTGATCTTTTTATATACTTGTTTAAAATCTTAATGACTAAGATAAAACTCACCACGATCACATATATTTCAGTTTCAGCAAAAGAAGCGTCCTTTCTAATTACTGCATTATCATTATCACTAGCCCACATGTAACAAATATGCCAATTGTCTAAATAACCAAACTGTTTCCATCAAAGAAAGAATCACCAAACTGAACTTGTACCCTAATGGATTTCATTGAATAACATACACTCACGGTTCAATTTCCTTTAGCAAAATAAAGTTATTGACATCCCAAACGATGAAATCAACGCCAGTGCCTGCAGATATCCATTTTCTCAACTCCAAAATAGAAATTTCCGAAGTTAAATTCCCAGTATATATAGACAGAAAGATACATTGATCTATAATATAACATTTACAATTTTGCAAACATTAACTTCAATTGCACCAATATTAATTATCCATTGTTGTCTGCGATTCAACACTAAATATGTACCACCGTTGTACATACTTAGACAGACTCAACGTTCAAAAACAACTTAGACTAGCACAAATGGTAATTATTTACCAATTAAAATAACTAAACAGTTTTAATGCACTAAACAAAACCGAAACACATAAGATAAACAATAACCCCAAAAAAAGGGAATTTTAAAGAGAAAAAAATGATTAGGAAGTGAGGCTTTGATAAAGTGATTAGGGGAATTTATAAATTACCTTGCGAGTAGATGAACTAGGTGAGTTAGGAGGAGATTTTGGGACGTCGTCCGGGTCATGAGGAGTTAGGCCTTGACTCAGTGAATTCGACGTTGATTCTTTATCTTCTGCCATTTTTCGCGTTCAAAAAAACAACACGCACAAGACAGGGAGAAAGCAGACTTAGCTGGTGCTAAATCTCGGCGACTATTTCTCTGTCGGGTAAACCGCTTTCTTTGATGGCTATGTTGGTTTGGGTACACGGGGCACCGTGTGATAATCGCGAATTAGATCTCTCTCTCTCTCTCTCTCTCTCTCTCTATATATATATATATATATATATATATATATATATATATCTCTCTCTCTATATATATATATATATATATATATATATAACCAAAAATGAAATTCATTTTGTTTTTAAATGAATTGAAAAAATAATTTTTTAATTTTAATTTTTTATATAAATTTATAAAATTCAATTAAATTTTCATGGTAAAATGTTTGAAATTATTGAGATTGAATCTAATGTTTAAATTCTAAGAATTTTCATTAGAGAAATTTATCATTTTTATTCAACTACATGATGGAGAGTTTTGATCAAATCCATAACATCTATAAATGAATTCTATAGTTTTTTTTTATTTCTACAAATGGATTCCATAAATTTTATAAAACTAAAAAAAACCTTATGTTATGCACAAGAATTATATTTAAAAAAAATATATTAAAGATCTATAAATTTTGAAATAGATATTGATCTCATCGGACGCATTGAAAACTTTAATTCTAATGCATCTAGATTTATAAATTTCAAAATATTTTTTGATTAAAAATCTTAAAATGGATTTCAATTGACACGCACCACCAAAGCTTTGACCTAATAATAATATTTATACCCTCACTAAATAGAATTCAATAGATGCATAACATGTTAAGTGCGTCAATGATATAAGTTAATTACTTAGATTTTAGTGTGTAACACATTCGAAATATGATATTTTTATTATTTAACTTATTGCATTGAATTATAAATTGGTTAATATATACTTGTTTGTTAAAAAGATTCATAATGGAACGATGGATTGTAATTTTGAAGATTCTGGTGTTAAAAAAAATAAAAATTGACCTCTTATTTTTATCTTCATTTCGCTTTATGCCTTGAGTGTCTCATCGAGTCTTTACTCCATGGTTTTTTTTATGATTGTTTGGTTTAGTGGTTATGACTTGATTAACTTAATCTCATTTTTATCCCTGGTTCCATATTTTGTTCAAAATTGTAATGGATTAAACTAATTTCAGGCAATCCTTAATCCATTTTTTTGTGTCCCACTCTTCCATGGGACAATAAATGTGATATTAAGTGGGGAGTGGGATTGACTTTTGCGAGACCAAAATAACCATTTTTTTCCTAATTCCCAAATTACCGTTAGATATTCACCGCCCCAAAAAAATCATTATACCAGCAACCTTTATTTTTTCCTTCTCCTTCTTCCTCCTTGCTCTTCGTCTTATTCTTCTGCCTCATTTTTTCATGCCTCTCATTCTTTATCCGCATTCTATTTATCTTCGTCCTTTCTTTTTCTTTTATTAATTCATTCTTCTTCTGTGTCCAAACGTTGATTTGCTATATTCAATTATCAACCACAAAGAAATGTATGTCATAAAGAGATATGGGCACCAAGAAGCGGTCAATTTCGACAAGATCACGGCTCGCTTGAAGAAGCTGAGTTACGGGCTGAGCAACGAGCACTGCGACCCGGTGCTCGTAGCCCAGAAGGTCTGCGCCGGGGTCTACAAGGGTGTCACCACGACACAGCTTGATGAGTTAGCCGCTGAGACTGCGGCTGCTATGACTGCGAATCACCCTGATTATGCCCTGGTTGGTAGTTTGACATGGTTTTGCTATTTGGGTTTGTGAGAATTTGAAGTGTTCTTTGGTCGCTTTTGTGGTTAATTATTGCTTGGTCTTGAGTATCGATAGCCTTTTTATGGGGTTGGGTACTTGGGTTGATTTCATGAACACTTCTTTTTCGTCTATGTGCTGTATTGTGACGTAACAATCGTGATTATGGGTTGGTTGTTAGTTTTGATATACGAGTTCGGAGAATTTGCAGTTTTTTGGTTGATTTGACGGGTTATGATGGAGCATGCGCTGTTTGAGGGTGCATTGATATCTGGGGTTTAATGGTTTTGGTTCTGGCTTTGGCTTTGATTTTATTTAATTTTGGTGTGTGATTAATTTGATATTTTGACAGATTATGTTGTGCAGTTAGCTGCTAGAGTTGTAGTTTCAAATCTGCATAAGAACACAGAGAAATCATTTTCAGGGACGTGAGTGCTTGGTCGTCATCATCATTAATATTATTAAATTTTGATATCAATAGCTTTTTATTTAAAGTAATTCAACATGGATTGTTGATGCAGAATCAAGATCATGTATAACTATTTTAATAAGAGGTCCCAGAAAAAGGCTTCTCTTATCGCCGATGATGTTTACGAAATAATCATGCAGGTACTCAAACGTTGATTTTATTAATATTGATATTGTTATTGTTATCATTCTTTTTCTTATTCTAACTGATATTGTTGTTGTTGTATTACTAGATCATTGCACATGCCCTTCGGGTGTGTTACGTGTACAAACAATCACACCAGAGAAAAAAGGAGAGTGAAAGAATATGTAGATAATTACAAGAGAGAGTGAAATATAATGAGGGAGAGATGTGAGATTAGATAGATAAAAACATGGAATCAAGGAGATTTAATTATAAATAAAATTGCTATAACTAAAAAAAAAAAGTATAAATAAAATTGCAAACCAAAAGAATTATAAATGAAGTTACCATTTTAATTTTTTCGAAAGAAAATTTAAACATTTCAAAGGGTTTTATTTGCTGTTTATAACTGAGTTGGTCCCTTTGTATGCAAAATCAAAATTATGTATAACAGATCATGTATAACTGTTTTAATGACACAGCTGTTCAAACATATTTATTGTTTTTGTTGATGGTGCCAGTGTTTTTGGTAAGTTGTAACGTCAAAACACTATGTACAACCTCAAAAGTTATATTCATGAACTTTTTCAGCTTCACTTTAGACTCTCAATATATACACTGACCATGCATATAACTGCTAGTCATACTCATATAAACTGTTGTCCTGATAGTTTCTTATGCTGAGATTCAGTGGCATAAATGAAGTGAGCGGTATCCTAATAGACTAATAGCTTTACATTATGCTCTATATACAAACCTAAGGATTGAAACTAGAGGAATTTTTTTATCAATAGTTTCTTGATTTTAAATTTTATGATTTGACTCAAAAGTGTTTGCCTTCTTTGGTTTTAGAATGTCACGTGCCTGGACAGTGAGAACATCTATGATAGAGATTTTGACTATGATTACTTTGGCTTCAAAACTCTTGAGAGATCCTACCTGTTGAAGGATGATGGGAAGGTTGTGGGACGGCCACAGCACATGTTGATGAGGGTTGCTGTTGGTATTCACAAGGATGACATAGACTCTGTTCTCAAAACATACCATTTGATGTCTCAACGTGGTTCACGCATGCTACTCCTACACTTTTCAATGCAGGAACCCCGCAGCCACTAAGTATGAATGTCATATCAATTTCTTTCTGCTTTAATTTATAGTGCTTGTATTTTGAATATTTACTTATCTCTTTCTTCCACTATGAATGGCAGTTGAGTAGCTGCTTTCTTGTGTGCATGAAAGATGACAGCATTGAGGGTATATATGATACTTTGAAGGAGTGTGCTGTTATTAGCAAATCAGCATGAGGAATTGGTCTCTCTATTCATAATATTAGGGCTTCAGGGAGTTATATTTGTGGGATGAATGGGACTTCCAATGGCATTGTTCCTATACTCCGAGTCTTTAATAACACCGCTCGTTATGTTGATCCAGGGGGAGGCAAGAGGAAGGGTATCTCTATTGAGCCTCATAATCTTACATGTTTGCATTCCTATTCTTTGTTTTATCATTACACTCGAGTGATTGAGTGAATATGTGTATGTGCGTGTTGATGCGTGCATGGAGGGTTAAAAAAATGTATATATATGGATATATGATGTATGTATCTACATATTAAAGTATGTCCAATATACAAAACCTGTTTTATATGTATACAATGTTCTGTTTTGTTTATGACATGTAATTTATTGGGTGCTTCCATGTTCTGATTTTTTTTTTGCTTTGTTTTAGGTGCTTTTGCCATATATTTGGAGCCATGGCATGCTGATATATTGAACTTTCTAGATCTTAGAAAGAACCATGGAAAGGTACTGTTGGGTGGATTCTTGGGCTTAATTTTGTATAAAATGTTTCTGAAATCTACAAAATTGCCCTTCCCTTAATTTTTTCTTGTTTTGTATGATGAACATCGGGCTCGAGATCTATTTTATGCCCTACGGATTCCTGATCTCTTTATGGAAAGAGTCCAAGGTGATGCAAAATGGTCTTTGTTTTGTCCCAGTGAGGCTCCTGGTTTGGCTGATTGTTGGGGTGAAGAATTTGAGACTTTGTACACCCAGTATGAAAAAGAGGTAAACTTGACCATCTGCTTCCATGTGAGGGAAGTTGTTTGATATGATTAGTATTTCACTCCATCTCAGAACTGGCAATTTGATCTATCTTTTGGAATCAGGGCAGGGCAAGGATGCTTGTCTCTGCAATGAAGCTCTGGTTTGAGATTTTGAATTCCCAAACTGAAACAGGAACTCCTTATATGCTTTTCAAGGTATTGTCCTAACAAATTATTGTTTCGCATCATTTGGATGATTTCTTGATCCATCTTCCCCCACCAGTATTCTTGCAAGAGGAAAAGTAACCAGCAGAATCTTGGCACTATCAAGTTTTCAAATTTATGCACTGAGATCATTGAGTTCACGAGTCCCACAGAAACAGCAGTTTGCAACCTGGCATCCATTGCTCTGCCATGATTTGTCAGGGGAAGGGTGGGTGTTTCAACTCTCATTAGCCTTTAAGAACTCTCTTTTTGTTTTTATCAATTCCTAATTGAGCATTCTTGTTGGTTGTAGGGGGTTCCTACTGAGTCACACTCGAAGAAGCTGGTTGGAAGTAGAGATTCAAACAACCTTTTATTTAATTTTGAAAAGCTAGCAGAGGTTCTCTATGATAAATTTGGTTCTCATACTGAGAAATAAAATTACAATCTAGTCAAAATACACGTTTGTTGTTCCGTGACTGGGAAAGTTGGACTTCTGAGTTGTTTATTCATTCTTCTAATAGTTTACTGCAACAGTTATTGCAAATCTTAACAAAATTATTGATATTAATTACTACCCTGTTGAGAGTGCAAGGAGATCAAATTTACAGCATAGACCAATTGGGATTGGGGTTCAGGGTCTTGCTGATACCTTCATCCTTCTGGGTATGCCATTTGATTCACCTCAGGTATGACTTGCTTATGATAGGTTTAATTTGATTTTGCTTGGGCTGGTTTAGCAAGATTAAATGCTTCTTTATTGATTACAGGCCCAACAGTTGAACAAAGACATTTTTGAGACCATATACTATCATGCGCTGAAAGCTTCTTCTGAGTTGGCTGCTAAAGATGGTTCATACGAGACATATTATGGAAATCGTGTGAGCAAGGTTTGTATCACTGAGCTTGTTACAATTTCAATCATGGCTAACACATGTCAGATAAATGTCATCATAATGTCAGGTTGATGTGCCAAAAAGGATGCGTGCTACACTGATTTTGTGGAAGCAATTGTTAGACAAAACCTAGATAGCTTGCACTCAGAAAACTTTTTTGTCGTCTTAGTATTGAAAATTTGGTTAAATTTTACCCTTACTATTTGAATTTATAATCTTCATAGTGTGGAAGAAAAAAACATGAAAAAATGTTCTGCGAGAGTTCAATTTTGTGTGCTTTGTATGGTGGGCAATAGCTTTTCATTGCACTGTTATACGTGAGAAAAATAATAATATTCTTTGTTGCTCATTATGATAAGCGCAAATTGTTTCTAAATAGCAATATGCAATGACGTGATGCATGATATATGCCCATAGAAAGAGATATAGAAAAGAATACAGCCTTTAAGCTTGAACTTTAACTGCCTTTTTCCTCCTTTTTGTTTAGAGAATTCTTCAGGTGGACAAGTGGGGGGAAACACCATCAGATCAATGGGATTGGGGTGCTCTTAGGGAAATGATCTCAATGAATGGGATGAGAAATTCCCTTCTCATAGCACCTATGCCCACTGCTTCAACCAGCCAGATACTTGGGAACAATGAATGTTTTGAGCCTTATACCTCCAACATCTATAGTCGAAGGGTATTAAGGTTTGAATAATTAACTTGGTTTCTTAGAAGTGTGGCTTTACCGCTGTCCACCATCTAACCCTTTGATTTTCAGTGGTAAATTTGTTGTAGTGAACAGACACCTCCTTCATGATTTAACAGAAATGGGACTTTGGTCCCATGCTATTAAGACCAAGATAATTTATGAAAATGGCTCAGTTTCAAAAATCCCCGAGATTCCTGAGGAGCTGAAAGCTATCTACAAGTATATATTTTTCTATGTTATCCTTTTAACTACTCCATAATGTTTCTTTTCATGCTAAGCTAGTATTAGTGTGTTAATACCAGGACTGTTTGGGAAATCAAGCTAAAAACGTTGGTTGACATGGCTGTTGATCGTGGGTGCTACATAGATCAGAGCCAGAGTCTTAATATTCACATGGAGCAACCTGATCCAGGGAAGGTAACTTCCCTGCATTTCTATGCTTGGTCTAAGGTATCAACTGCTGCATTATGTATGAAGTTTTAAAACCGACTATAAAACTTTTGGAGGGCACTGGTCCTACCCAATTCAATAGTTAAGATAGCATGTTAATTCTACTGCACTACTGGGGTTTTTGGTTGTTTCAGGAGGAGTTTTTGGTTGTTTCGGGTCAAAACCATTGGGTTTCGACCGTTTGGAAATTCTATTGGTAATCTTAAGAACTTTACTGGTAATGTTGAGTAGCACATCCTCTGAATCTAGATTAAGGTTCTTTAATGTCCATATTTTTCAGAAATAGCAAGTAATAGAACCAACTAAAATGGGGCAGATGCTTTCTTGAACAATTATAATTACGTGAATACTTTCACGAAACAAACATTTTAATGATAGAATGCAATTGTTTGACACTATAAGAAAATTTATTATTGTTTCATATCCATCGCATATAATTTTTTCCAACAAATATTTGTCGCAGAAACTCCATCGCAAGAAAGATAGTTACTGATAATATTATCTAAGACCGTAGTGTTATCCGTCGCATTTACTTAAACAGTTTAAAAATAAAAAAAAGTTAAGAAAAAATATTATTTTAATGATATTAAAAGCGATGAAAATCCGTCTCAGATTTTATTTTCAGTTATATTTTGATGTATTTTTTTTTCGGTTATTGAGAATTTTTTGTATGAGAAAAATAGGCGACTCAATATTTTTCCAAAAATAATACTCCTAAAAGGATGTCATTGAGTTTTGAACCTACAAGTTAGCCGTTTGCCGTTTGAAATCTAAAAACAGAAACAGTAAATTGAGAAATCATTAGATGGGCTAAAGCCGATGAACTTTTATGTTTAAATAAAACTGGGCTTCCAACCAAATTTCCAATTAATTTTAAAAGAAGAGGAAAGCAGGCTTTGGGCTGGGTATGGTCCATTTTGTAAGTCAAGAAAATTTAGTACATGTTATTTAACAAGTCATTACCTCAGTGTACTACGTATAATAAATAAAGCTTATGCCATCTTTATCCTTACATTGTTTCTTTGAATCTTTTCACTATCTTTGATGTTGTTGCTTGTAATTTTGTTGTCCAACTCTAGCATCACTAGCTGGGAGAGATAATTCACTGGGGGAATGGCTATCCGAGGTTTTGTCAACCCTCTTTACAAGCAAGTTAGATAACATCAGCAGTTTTGACAACTGCTGAAGCCGAAATGGTCTATACTGGCTGTTAAAATCGTTGAGCTTTTCAAAAATAGAAAGTAGGTGTTATAAATGAAGTGATTAAAGAAAAATATTAGGCCAAAAAAAGGTGAAAAATATCAAGTTCACCCTATTCTCTATCAGCTCCCTCTTTCTGCTCTCACTCCCTCTCGATCTCATTCTCGACCTTACTCCATTCATTCTTGCTTGATATCATGATCTCTCTTGCTCAATTTCTCTTTGCAATTGAGCTTGATTTCTCTCTGCAATGGATCACTAGCTTTGTTACTTGATCACAACACAGAGCTTGATTTTTCATTCGACTAGTAGAGGTAATACTTTTTTTCTCTTTCATTCTTTTTTTAGTTAAAATTTTAGGTGGATATCTCCATTCGATTTAATATTCTTCTAGCATTCAACAGCTAGTTGATGCAGGAGTGATTTATAGTACTGTAACTCCTACCTTGGATCATAAACAGGTATGTTTAATTGGTTAACTTTCATTCATACAGATAGCTTTGGTGCCTAATTAATTCTTTTACTAATAATTTCTCATCAAGTGATTCCCTGTCTTCTAATATTTTGAATCTAGTAAGAGATGGATTATCATAATAAGGGTTTTAATAATTTAATCTCGTCCTAAACCATAAATTCCTCTTCCAGTGTACTATTCTATTAATTCGTCCACACAGTAACTCTATTTTGACTGGAAATCCATAGACATACTATTTTTCATGATTATATATTAAATATGAGATTTTAACAAACTAATGTTAACAGTGAGTTTTGCTGGTTTGATATTGGTCTTTATATGCTATTATTGTTTCTGTTTTATGCTTCAGTTTTTTATCACTTATTTTTTTTGAATGCCTGCTCATTTATTCTGGAACTAATGGCATCACTGCTGGGGACTCAAAGCTTATGCAATTGAATTTGTTAACCACAATCTAACATTGGCCAACAATTGTATCCCCTTCTTGCAAACCAGGTAAAGTCATATGTGCTATCCTTTTTCTTTTCATGCTTCTATATTAGGCCAGACTTTACTTTTGGCAATTTATGGTGGCGAGTACCTCTCTTCTCCCAAGTGGAATATATGTCATGTTATGAATGCTAGTGAACTGTAGGAATTTTGTGATGGTGCCCAAGCCAAATTAAGATACGTGATGGCATGTGCCTGAAATCATTTCAATGCTCCTATCAAATCTACTTGTATTTAATTTAAGCAACATGTTAATGTCCATAGAGACGTGAATTCATGTGGTAAGTTAGTCAATTCACCTGGATTTATCATGCAACAGTTCAATTTTTGTTGAGAAATATGGTTTCTTTCGCCTTTAACAAAATGTCCTGGTACTCTATTCTGCACAAAGCGTGCCAAAACTTACTCTTGAGTTCAATGGTTGTATGTGTTAGAATTTAAGAGAGTAAAGAGATGTGAGAATTGAAGAGAGTAAAGAGATTGTACAAATGCTTACTTGAGTTCTTATTATTGAGAATACAATTAAGAGTATATATAGGTTGTTAAAGGAAAAAGACATTCCTTAAAACAAGGAAGGAAACATGGCCTAAAGTAAGCCTTAAAACAAGGAAGGAAACATGGCCTAAAGTAAATCTTAAAACAAGGAAGGAAACATGGCCTAAAGTAAGCCTTAAAACAAGGATGAATATATGGCAAGTGTGGGTGAAGTGGAATAGTTAGTGACATTAATTAAAGAAAAGAATATGGACTTTGTCATCCATTGACAGCCCCCCTCAAATTGATGCAGGTTGATCAATAAGCATCAATTTGCTGCTTAAGAAGCAATGTCGATGGCGAGTGAGCGCTTTGGTGAAGATATCAGCAATTTGTAGGTTAGTGGAAACATGTGGAAGAGTGATAACACAAGCTTCAAATGCTTCGCGGATAGAGTGACAGTCGACTTCAATATGCTTCGTGCGTTCATGATAGACAGGATTGGCCGTGATCTGAATAGCACTTGTATTATCAGCATGTAGAGGTGTAGGATCAGTTGCAGAAAAATCTAGCTCAATAAGCAAACCTCGAAGTCAAATAATTTCGGAACAAGCAAGAGACATCGCCCGATACTCAGATTCTGTAGATGACTTAGAAACTCTGTCTTGCTTCTTACTCTTCCATGAGATCAATGCATCACCTAAGAACACACACCAACCAGTAATGGAGCGACGTGTATCAGCACAACCAGCCCAATCAGCGTCGCTATAAGCAGTAAGTCGAGGAGAATTGCCTGCAGGAAAGAATAAGCCACGGGCAGAAGTGCCCTGAACATAGCGTATGATCCTACGGACAGTAACCAAATGAAGGTGACGAGGGGTCTGAAGAAACTGGCTGACTTGTTGTACTGCAAAAGAAATGTCCGGTCTAGTAATGGTGAGGTAGACAAGACTGCCCACCAACTTTCGGTATAAACTAGGATCAGCAAGTAAATCACCCTCCTCTTTGCGAAGCTTGACATTCAATTTCATGGGAGTATCAACAGAAGTGGCCTTCTGTAGGCCAGCTGTAGCGACCAGGTCACTAGTATACTTATGTTGATTGAGTGAAATACCCGACGGACTATGATGCACCTCAAGACCGAGAAAATATGTAAGAGACCCAAGATCTTTCATATGAAAGGGCTCGGAGAGATGGGTCTTGAGCTGGCCAAGTAAAACAGAATCGGAACCAGTAATCACAATATCATCAACATAAACTAAAAGAACAACAATACCCGTGTCTGATTTTCGAAGAAACAAGGAAGTGTCATACTTGCTCTGCTTGAATGAGAATTGTAATAAATTAGTTCGAAATTTATCAAACTAAGCCCTTGGAGCTTGTTTGAGACCATAAAGGGAGCGATGAAGCTTACACACATGTGAGTTTGGAGAAGGAAACAATCCCGGGGGTGGCTTCATATAAATACACTCTTTAAGATCCCCATGAAGAAAAGCATTCTTGACATCCATCTGATGTAGTGGCCAATCATTGGAAGCAGCAAGAGCTAGAATCGTACGAACAGTGGTCATCTTAGCCACAGGAGCAAAGGTTTCTTCATAATTAACACCATATTCCTGTTTATTTCGAAGTGAAACAAACCGAGCTTTATAACGATCCAAACTTCCATCAGATCGAACCTTGACGGAGTAAACCCATTTGCAACCCAGGGGGACTATAGTGGAAGGACAAGGTGCAATGTCCGAGGTGTGATTGGCCTCTAAAGCAGCAATTTCTTCCTGCATAGCTTGTCGCCAACAATCATGCTTGACAGCATGTGAGTAACATGTGGGAATATCAAAATTAGACAATGCAGCAGTAAGAGCAGAAGCAAACCACCCATACCTATCCGGAGGTAAAGATATTCGAGAAGAGCGACGTACCAAGTGTTCTGAAGGTGCTGCAACTAACTGAAGCATGGTAGGATCAGATATCGGTTAAGCCATCGGAAGAGACTGTGGGCGGGAGCGTCTCGTATATACAACACCTGGTTTAAAGCGAGAGCTGATTTGATGAAGATCTAAAAATTGTTGCTCAAAGGAGGGGAGGACCACCGTAGAAGAAGAGGGCTCAGAGGACATAGGAAAGAAATGTTGATTTTCAAAGAAAATAACATTTCTAGAAATACGTGTACGATGTAAGGTAGAATCATAGCAAACAAATCTCTTTTGACACACATTATATCCCAAGAATGCACATCTAATAGATTGAGCAGATAATTTATGTCGCTCATGGGGAGGTAAATGGACAAAACATACACAACCAAAGATACGGAGATTATCATAACTAGGTTGTTTAGCAAACAAGCGGAAATAGGGAGACTCCATGTGTAAGATTTGGGAAGGTAAACGATTAATCAAGTGAGTAGCAGTTTTCAAAGCCTCGACCCAGAACATTGATGGAACAGATGATTCTAACAAGAGAGTACGTACCACATCAAGAAGATGACGATTTTTGCGTTCGGCTACTCCATTATGTTGGGGAGTAGCAGGACATGAACGTTGATGAATAATGCCTTTAGAAGCCAAGAATTCCTGAAACTCAGTAGACAAATATTCACCACCAGAATCTGTGCGTAATGTCTTAATA
Source organism: Bretschneidera sinensis (assembly GCA_023935145.1). Taxonomy (NCBI): domain Eukaryota; kingdom Viridiplantae; phylum Streptophyta; class Magnoliopsida; order Brassicales; family Akaniaceae; genus Bretschneidera; species Bretschneidera sinensis. Next base: position 1,283,962 of record JALCZK010000548.1, on the reverse strand, counting down.
GTCGCAGAAAATTGATTGTCAACATACGCTAAAAAATTAGTGAAAGTACGAAAAACCTCATATTTAGAGCGAAGAAAATAAACCCAAGTGAATCTGCTATAATCATCAATGAAAGTCACATAATATTTAAATTTTTCATGTGAACTAACAGGAGAAGATCCCCAAACATCACTATGGATAAGATCAAAGCAGTGAGAAGCTCTACTAGCATGTAAAGAAAATGGAAGAATTTTGCTTTTACCAAGTTTGCAAGAATCACACTTAAAAGATAAAGAAGAACGTTCTTTTTTATCAAGAAAACCAGAGTGCAATACATGAGATAAGATCTGAGTATTGGGATGGCCTAAATGATGATGCCACACCATACTCAGATTTGAAACATTATTGCAAGCAAGAGACTTAATAGACGAAACTGGAGAAATTGCTGGGACAGATAAAAATAGTGGAAACAAGCGCCCCACTTTAGGTCCCTTCGCGATCAGCTCTCCCGTTACCTTGTCCTGTACAACACAACCATCACCAGAAAGGTTAACAACACAATTGTTATCAACTAATTGACCAACAGAAATAAGATTCATGGAAAGTTTAGGAGCAAGAAACACATCAGTGAATTTAGAAGAGGCATCTCCGACAGCAGCGATTGGTAAAGAACTACCATTGGCAGTCTGAATGGCAGATGGACCAACATAGGGTCGAACATGACACAGAGCGGTGGGAGTATTCGTCATATGATTAGAAGCCCCCGAGTCTACGTACCAGAGTTTGGTAGAATTTTTACCTTGAAACCCCATTGCAGATAATGCTGAAATTAGCATCTGTTGCACCATTTCGAGTGTGCAGTAATTCGCTGCAGGAGGTGCCGGAACTGGGGAGGCACTGGAAAAAGAGCTAGGAGCTGCGGAGGGTACAATAACAGAAGTCTAAAATGCTTGAGCCTGACGATTCTGTGGGCGGAGACGACATTCTTTGATGTTGTGACCCTTCGAGCAATATTTCTTAGGACAATTGGCAGCAATATGCCCATATTCCTTACAGCAAAAACACTGCAAGTTTTTAGAATGCATAGGCGATCCGCGTCCTTGGGCAGCATAAGCAACAGTTCTTGGACTACCATAAGATTGCTCCAGAGTGGCTTGAGTACTAAGACGTTGTTCTTCACGAAGTAACTCACCAAAACAAACATCAAGAGAAGGAACAGGAGATCTATTCAGCAGAGAGGAGCGAATAGATTCATATTCCAGGCGTAGTTTCATAAGAAATTGATCACGCCATCTAGTCTCGTGGAGTTGCTGAATAGTCGAAAGAGTGGCAACAGGAACAGCCACTGCAACAAGATCAGTATAGTCAGTCCAAAGAATCAGAAAGGCCGAGTAATAGTCTTGGATGGAAAGACTGCCATGTTGAAAGGTGGCAATTGCATGCTCTAACTGAAAGCGATAAGCATCATTATCTTGATGATAAACCTTCTTCAGATAAGTCCACATGGATTGAGCAGAGCGATGAGTACGCAAGTTGGTGACAATATGTGGCTCCATCGAACCAAGAAGCCAAGACATGATCCGAGCATCAAGCACAGTCCAAGAAGGAGAAGACCCGACATCCTTCGATTGGTCTGTATTGGATGTTTGTGCAACATCTGTGCCATCGATATGGCCCCAAAGTTCTTTTCCCTTGAGGAAAATTTCAAACTGAAAGGCCCATGTAGAGTAATTTTTGCCCGTAAATTTGACACACACAGGTGTAGAGTCCATTGCAAATAAGTGCAAAAAAAATAGCCCGACCAAAAAAATGCCGAAACCACCCAAAGCAGAAAAAAAACAAACTGCCAAAGAGATCTGAGAACAAAAAAAAAACACCGAGAAATTTGAGACCCAAAGCCACAAAACACCTCTCTGAAAATAGAGGATGTCGTGAATGCCGAAACTGCTCAAACCAAAAAAATAAGAGGTGCCGACAACACCAACCCAAAAAGAGAAGACCGAAAAACAACAAAAAAAAAACTTTCACGTCGAGTTCACTGAGAACAACACAGAATACGCCGAAACACGAAACCGAGAAAAATTACAAGCGAGAGAAGAACCTAAGCAACCGGCTCTGATACCATGTTAGAATTTAAGAGAGTAAAGAGATGTGAGAATTGAAGAGAGTAAAGAGATTGTACAAATGCTTACTTGAGTTCTTATTATTGAGAATACAATTAAGAGTATATATAGGTTGTTAAAGGAAAAAGACATTCCTTAAAACAAGGAAGGAAACATGGCCTAAAGTAAGCCTTAAAACAAGGAAGGAAACATGGCCTAAAGTAAGCCTTAAAACAAGGATGAATATATGGTAAGTGTGGGTGAAGTGGAATAGTTAGTGACCTTAATTAAAGAAAAGAATATGGACTTTGCCATCTATTGACAGTATGGTCTGGTTAAATATACCCTATACCTATAGGTGTTTTCATGATAACACCTTTATCTCCTTCCCATCTTGTAATAAAAAAGCTTAGGGAAAAGAACTAGGGAAGAAGAAAGAAAATCAATAAGACATTTTCTAGTTCAGTTCTTCTGGGTAAGTAAAGAATGTATGCAGACTTGATTAGTGAAAATTGAAGGGCACATGTGTTGATCCAAAGTAAGGCTTTGTAAAAAGTGGTCTTATAACTTTAATTCTCCCCCCAAAAATCCATAGAAGTATGTTAATGTTTCTATAGCCTTTTTTGGTTGAATTCTCCCCCAGCCTTAGATGCTTGGATTTCATGGTTGCCATGATCATATTGTGTCTGGAACTAGTGGTAACCAATGTTCTTTGATGTTGCTTGAATGTTACTTAATATATCATTGACTATCATGACACTCATCTATGCACAGGTGGAAAGAAGTTGTTGGCTCCTCAACCCTGTTTGAGGACAGGGGTTTTCTCTGTACTTGAATCCGATATGTTAACTCCTAGTACCATCAATGAGGCATGCACCTCTGTAGGGGTAGCCAAGTATGGAAGACCAATTGGACTGGATGAAAAGATCAAGGTGGATCTGATTGTCATTGGTTCAGTTGCTGTTGATCCAAAGACTGGCGCTTGACTTGGGAAGGGAGAGGTAATGTCATGCTAAGATCTCAAATGTTGAACATAGTAGTCACATACCAGACGTGTTTCTGTGGAGTATATCAAAGATGTAGTATCTATGCTAGATGATTTTGGACCTTTGGTTATAGCTTTTCTTTGGGCTGGTCCTTATCTTTTGTGGCAGTTATAGGACTAGATCTAGGAATCATGCTGATGAGGTTAACATTGTTGCAGATTTAGCATTGCTTTGACAAAACTGCCTCTCTTAGAGTTAAGGCTTTAGAGTTTTAGACTTTGAATTCAAGGTTAATATTAATCCAACGGTTTAGTGGTATAAATAAATCAAAGTTTTAGAGATCATACTTTGAATTATAAATTCAACCTATTGTCACATTGAAAATGGAGTTAATTTTGTGACAATAGTTTTGCTGAACTCGAATATGGGATGCTGCAGTACATGGGAGCCATTGATGACTCAACACCAGTTAAAATATCAGGTTGTGCAGTTTCTACCTCTTCTAAATGCGACTCATTGAATGCTTGGAGTGGTGGCTGCTCTCATTCAACAAGGCCTATAACTATTTCATGCCAGTAGTCTTAATTAGTAACAAGAAAAATCATGACCATTAAATAGCATATTTTTAATATATGATCTGCAGTGTTATTTTTAAAATAGGAGGTCATGTTATAACTCCAGTAAAGGAAAATCTGAATCTACCTTTGACACAAGCTTCCTGATAGCTGCAACCCAGCTAATGATGTTTCACTGTCAAGTCACCCAAAAGAAAATTTCTCTGCTGTCAAGTGATAGGATTTAATGTCCCCTCCCGTTCTGGGACATGCATATAATCTGTTGCTCTGTTATTTTGTTACTCACCTAGTAATCCAACATCATTATTTTTCATGTATATTTGTATACGATCTATGCATTGGAAAAATATTAGTTGCTACATATAAAAATAATTCCTCGAATTATAAAATATCTTTTAAAATGTGTAATCTTTTTCTCTTTAAAATTAAATTTAAGGACAATACATCTCGAAGGATGATTAAGCATGAGCATTTCCATTAGTTCCAATTATGTGCAATATATGCCCCCTTCTAGCATTTCGAAGCAAAGAACAAACAAAACAAAAGAATCACGTACAGATGTAAGTAAAAGTCTAGCATAGGACAAACGCCGCCGAGCAAGATATATCATTGAGTGAACCAAGTGTCCTCACATAAATTTTGAGCAAATTGTCAAGCGAAGAGTTCAGCTTCTTTAGATTGGATATGTAATATTTACTTGAAGGACAACAGATGACATGATAAAACCAAATGCATACTCACCAAGAAGTGGATGACGAATAATTGCAATCTTTATTTGAAATTGAGATGGAGTCAAGTTTACGATGAGATTGAATGTCATATTATTAAATGCAAAACATTCAAATTTAAATTTGTTACCATAAATTTGATCTTCATTTCAATTCTTAAATGGAAAGGATCGTGGTCTTTTAATTAAAAGCAGTAGTATTTTGGTCGGTAGAAAAAAATTAATGATTTTTTCTCATAAAGAAGAACTCGCTCATAATAACATGATCCACTATACGTTATAGCTAAATTAGTTGTCTTAACAAAATGTTTGAAATTGAATATTATAAAAACAACTTGGTATACGTGTTTTCACTGGAAGATCTGACCAAAGAAAAAGTTTTGCAGCCAATCCAACTACTCGAGAAAAAAATGAACATAAACCAGCTCAGCAAGTCCAATTATCAATAGAACCAAAATTCTTCTTTTGCTTCCCTTGAAGAAGTGATGAAAGACAGACAAGTAGAATGGAGAAGAAAGAAAGATGGACAATGAGAGAGAAAGAAAGAAAGAAAGGTGGGTAAGGTAGAATACCAGAGAAGGAGGAGAAGAAAAAGTGTCTGACACTGAGAAACCGACCAAGACATGTAGATTGAGAAATGGTAGCAAGAATTAATCTAATCCCTAACCTCAAAAATAACATAAAATTGAAAGAATAGAGAAGAACAAGAAAGGACAAAACCACCGATGTAGTTTAGGTTAAGAGAGAGATTGATGATGCAATTTGGATAAAGAGAGAAGAAAATAATTCGTTTTGTATTTTATAGAAAGATATAACAGTTATAATATATTTTTTGATATATTGATCAAGAGAATAATCGAAAACAAAGATTTTTAAATTAACTGCTAAATAAAATTTATGCAACCAAACAATTACAATCTATTAAAAAAAATGTAGCATTAGTGTCACCAAGGTTCTAGTGGGACAAACTTTCCATGGGACCGGATTGGATTCTTTATCTGCCCTCTAATTTGAACCAACACCATGATTTGGACACAATCGGTAAAAAATTGATGTAATTATATTTAATTTTGTTTATGGACCTCTTGGGAATTAAATGATTTGTTAGGTACCGCTTAACATAACCCATTAATAATTACAATTCAATATTTACTTTTTAATATATTTATACATTGACAAGATGATAGTAATTAAATTCAAATTATTTATATGAAATGCATGAAAATGCTAGAAGGTCCGCGGTTTTCGCTCTTTTAAAAGTCATTTTAGATTAAGTTAGGCTTAGTTTTACCTACTTTTCTCTACCAAAGAAATGCAATGATTTTGTCAATGGCACTGGAGAGTTTTGTGAAAATTAAAAGACTAATAGGTAGGGGTGTTTACTAAATGGTTAAAACCGATTAATAGATCGTTTTGAATCAATTTGATTAAAACGGTTCGATTAATTGGTTAAATTGATTAACTAAATAAGATGTATCCGTTAAAATAAAATATTCAGAAAATTGAAAAAAAAAAAGGCATATATGCAAGTGGTATCTTTTTTCCTTTTATCAAGCATATTACGCCCACAGATATATAAAGTAAAAAGTCATGCAAAATTATGAAAATGAAAAAATTCTGACTGAAAATTGTACTTTAAAAAAGATGCGAGAGAGAAAGTAAATAAAATAAAGATGAAACTTGAAAGTCTAACCGCCTACTTTCAATCCCACAAAAGAAAATGGAAACAAGAAAGTTAGGCAATCGATTGTACTACTCGAAATGTTCATGCAGCGAAAGAGAAATAAAGCGCGTTTGAGGTGAAATTTTTATTTGGATATAATGTAAATTTCAATTTTTTATCAGATTTGAAACTTTAACTGTAATTATAAGATAATTTTATTGATAACTAAATAGTGGTTGTGCATATGTTACTAATAAAATTCTCTAAAATTATCAACAAAATTTTCGTCCGATACAAAAATGGAAGTTTACGCTTGATATAAGTAAATATTTACTGCGTTATAAAAGGAACTAGGTCAACACTATTTTATAGGTACTTAGTAATTTTTGTTATTTATTATGATTCTCTCCATCTTATTTAGAAGTTCTTTTGATAAAATACAAAGATTAAGAAAATACTTTAATTACATACAAATCACTTAATATTATTAAAATACTCATCTTAACATAAAAAAATACATTAATTGCATACAAATCACTTGCTAATCAATTGCTATTTATTACTGTACTATGTTTGCAGTCATACTAAACCTTAATTAAAACCACAACTGGAGAAAGACTACACAGTCGTATATACCATTTGTTGAAAAGCAAACGAAGTTTAGAAGCAACTCAATATATTTATCTTTGAGTTTTTAAGTACAATCAATTTCTTTCTTTTCATTCTTTTTATTTTCTTTGTTTGCAGGTAACATTTCCCCTGATGCGAATACAAAATATAATGCGGAATCAATTATGAACACCATCCAGCAAAGTTTGGGGTCCAAACCGGAGGTAGCATGTAATCAAAATGCAACTGGAACACTTCAATTGTGGGAAATCCGTATATGCATTGATCAGAAAACATTTCCTCCTAGTTAGGAGGAGGAGGGGACAACAGAGTTTAAATAGCACTGTGGTTACTTCTTTTGGCTTTGCTAACCTTCCGAATAAATTTTATGTTTATCTTTAAAAAAAAATATTTCACATTTTGTTTTTTTAATCTAATACTATTCTGGAGTGTTGTAGAACACATAACACAAGGGAATAATAGGAAGATGATGTTGATATCAAGGGCATAAAGATAGATGAATCACAAAAACTTGTGTAATTAACTAAGTTTAACATAACAGCGTGCTCATATTGATAGGTGCAAACACATGTGAACCGGATAGTGTTTGGCCCAACTTCTATTTTTTAGAAAATTTAGTAAAAATATCTAAAAGTTTTATTTTAATTCAAAATGTTGATATATGTATATATAACTTGTCATACTGTACGCACAAATTAGTATTGTGTCCATATTTATTTGGACAAAAATATCCCTTTCATTACAAATTAGTGGATAATTTTGTAATAACAATACAACCAAGACTTTGTGACTAAAAGGGAAGTAAAATTTGACTCCCATTTGGTGATTGCAAATTTCAAATCAATGGCAATTTCCATTTTGACACCAGAAGGAAGAAAAATTAAAAGAAACTTCAAGAAATTGCATCCTTACGAGTTATGTAGCTTCTGCTTTCAGTGACTGTGGAGTTGGTGAGAACATCTGGTGCAAATTCCCGGCTCCCACTTCTCCTTTCCCCAACTTGAGTGCCGAGTGTCTGATCGAATGGTGGGAGCTCGATGATCTGAACCCAAAACAGAGTCAACCTCCGAGGTATTATGGGGAGGCCCATTGCTCCCTCTACCGCATAGGTCATCTATTTCTTCAATATTACGACGCTGAGAGATCTTCAATAGGTCTTCCCCAATCTCTAGATCATCCTCTACCTTCGAATGAGTATCTCCACCCAAATCTTCTACTTCTGCTTCCCGAATGCTGGGCAAAGTGGGCCTTGGTGCCTCCTCTTGAACAAAAGCCCGGAAGTTATTCTTTTTTTTTTGGATAACGGACCATTACGACCGCCCCCACAATCCTTGCCCTAGGACCCTTTGGAGGATGTAAATCGCAGGATGTGCAGCGCAGTGGCAAGACTCGAACCCGAGATCTCACGGGGAAACCACCATCTCGAAAGCCGAACTTACTGCGCCATATGCTCTGGGGGCACCCGGAAGTTATTCTTTGAGGGCTTTACCTATGTGCAAAATACTTCAAGAAAATTATTCAAACAACCCCGATTGTAAACATTGATCCTGTTGTCAGCTTTGTACCGGAAATTTTCATAGGTAGTCTGGAAGGGCATGGTTTAAGATGTTGAGCCAATACCAAAGAGAAAATCGTGAGTACACAAAGTTCAACACATCTACATCTCATTCCATAATAATACTAAGATGATTATGACAACGATGATGATGCAGAGGAGAATGAAAAAAAGAAGTTGATGATTATGATCATAATGCTGTGAAGGTCTATTCAAGATTTCCTATACTAGAGGTGATCAAATTCAATTTAAAAAATTGTGATCAAGTATACGTCAATCTGGAGTTCTTGAAGAGTACACAACCAAATTAACCATGTTATATTTTCAATTTTCCCAGTATCTTCCCAAGCTCCAGAATTATCCAGTGAGACATGGACAATGTCATAGCTGGATTTTGCCAACTCCCTCCCACCCCCACCCCCACCCCCACCACCACCCCAAAAAAAAAAGGAAAAACGGCATTAAGAACTTCGCACATCCTATCTATAATCAGAAGCCAAAAGCTGATACAAAAAAACGAGTTACTTGGGAAAAGAAAATAAGAGAAACAATTCCACGGAAGCCAACCATGTAAATCACAGAAATAGCAAAGCAATCAACTATGAAAGACTCGGTTGATCAACATTCCTGAAGGTTAAACAGTACACCAAAGCACAATTCCAGGGAGAAAGGCCCAGTTTTGTTATGTTGGAGATGAATTTATTATTAGTATTTGCAGTAAGGGTAGAAACACTGCAGAAAACAGTGTGAAACAATCAACAATAACATCTTGCTATGCTTAAAAAATTTCAGTGTTCTACCATAGACAGTTGAAGACATAGTCCTCTTATAAAACTGCAACCTAATTTTTATTAATTTATCAAGGTTTTTCTCCTCCAAAATTCTCTCCAGTACTTTCATTAACTTCACTTTCGGAAACAAATTATAAACTGCATTCCTATATGAAATAGTAAATTGTCATGCGATCGTTAGTCACAGACCATAAGAAGAAACTATTTTTTTTCTTGTTAATTAGCCACCATAAGAAACACTATTCATCTAGAACTTAAACCGCAGCCGCACTGTATATCAATCTACCACAGATGGAGGGTGAGCTCATTTTTCCGTAATAACTAAGAAAAACAAAATTATTCCTCTACAACCAAAAATATAATCCCGATGAGACATCAACTAACCTGGTTTGTGCCTATGAGGTACAAATGGAACCCCGTAAGTCCACCAACAAACCACAGGGATATGAAACAATAGACCATTAGTATGACAGATGGCGGAGATTCTTTCATTGCTTTCCAGACTGTACTATGGTGATTATCCATCAGAACCTTAATGTAGAAAGCTGACATGGAAAACACATAGATGCAGTGAAGGGTTGATGAAGAAACGAACATAAAGAAGTAGCGGTAGTTTCGCTGCCAATACACAACTATGTTATGCTAGCATTAAGGGAAGCAAACAAGAATCAAACAGAACAAATGGGGAATGCACAAATCACAGGTTTTGGATGGCATATAAATCAGCATACAAATCCGATGCATTGGCCCACCCAAGGGCAGTGTGTAATAAATTCAAGCATTAATTGTGGCAATTAAGTGGAGGTAGATGTAATAAATTCAAGCATTAATTGTGGCAATTAAGTGGAAGTAGATGTAATAAATTCAAGCATTAATTGTAGCAATTAAGTGGAGGCAATTATGCTCCACTAAGAATTAATTGTGGCCAAAATTAATTCAATTATTCTTAGTGTATTTTTCCTATAAATAGGATAACCATAGAGCATATGAAAAGTTAAAGTGTTAGAGAGAAAACACAAGGTGTATGCTTAAGATGTTGGTTCATAATCTCAATGGTTGTATTGAGAGTATAAGGTATATGTAACCAACCTATATAGGGTCCATGTTTAACCATTTAGCTATCCATTGATTATGGTAACAAGCGTATGGAATACGGACAAACGTTCTTGATGGAAGAACATGTATAAATACAAGTTTGGTCCCTAGATTCGGTACTACTCATTTTTCTTTCATACACCATCAAACTGAAGAGAGTTCTGGGAGTCTATAAGAATCAATATCAGAGAGAATAACAGATTGTGTAAGTGAAAGGCTTCAATGGACGGAATTATGTTTACAGTCTTTATAATTCTGCATTTAATCTATATGCTATTTAAGTTGTTTAGCATGTTTAGATCATATTTAAGTTCTAACATTTGATATCAGAGCATTGTTTGCCTCTGCCTTGAAGTATTAAGCAATCTGTAATACTTTCGATTTATACCCAAAAAATAATTTGATTTCAAAGTTTGTTTTTCGAGTATTTTTTTATGGAAAATAATGTTAGAAATCATTAGGAAATTCGATTTCTAGTATTTCTGAGTTTTAAAATCTTGGAAGCCAATTTTATGGATTTTCACTATGTTGCATATGATTTGTAATTATTTGCAAAAATAAAATTTATAAACCCTTATATGTATTTATTTTATTTATATGCTTAAAATTATGTGTTATGTATGTATAACTTTTTTTTTTTAGTTATGCATGTAATTTAAGTTTAAATAGTTTTAGTGCATAAATAATTTAATGTTGGGCGTGTATTTTTAATTTTGGTGATTATTTTGCTCAAATTAAGATTATGCATATATACTATTTATGTTAGTTCTATATATGCAATTTGATTAAATGCTCATTTTTTTGCATGTTTTTTGTTTTTCAATTCATGCTTTTAGAATGAGTTTATTTTATGCAATGAATTAAATTAAGTGCATAATATTATGTTTAATTATGCAATTTATGTTTTATTTATGAGAATTTTATTTACATATGATAACATATTATTAAGTTTAGATATTGTTAGATTAGGTAAACTTAGGTTATTATCATAAAACTTAATTTGTGCATAACACATTAAGGTTCATAATATATTAATATGAACAATTAAGTTAAAAATTATGAATAATTCATAAACAATTTTTAATTGGCATAAGACAGCATGATCTAAGACAATGCTTTGTCTAAGGATTCTGGTTTTTAATGAGACTTTGTCCCGACCAATTATCCTGGGAGCACTCTTAGTGATTGCCTATTGTGTTACTGCGTAATTGTTCTTAGGCATTAAGTAGAGCCTAAAATATAGTAAATATAAATGTCTAGTGAACCATATAATTTTAAATATTTAAGGAGTAGCCACAGCATCTTTAATTATATAAAATTATATATTAAGTGGATTAGGATCACTTAATGGACATTAATTGTAATTAATTATATAAATATAATGATTTTACCCCACAAGGATTTTATTATGTTAATATAATTAATTAGGATAATATATTAAAATTAATTTTTCTTAATTTACCCACAGGAGTTAAGAAGAATTAATTTAATAGTTTTATCATAAAGTTTAAAGATAGAAAAACATCAAACTGTAATCATAATATACATTATGAATTTAGTAAAAATAGTTTGATAAAATCTATCATAAAGTATAAAGAATCTTATTAAATTAAAAATTTAGCCTACATGTAATTTTTAATGAAATTAGATTCCATTTCAGCATATTTTTACATTGGTAAAACATGCAATTTAGAAAATTACACCTCAAATCTTGACATAAACTTTTGGACTTTATGCAGTTTCTCAACCCACTAGTTTTTCTGATATCCGTTGTGACATACCCGAACTTATGGGAGATAACTATAAGGTATGGAAGGAGAGGATTCTCCTCCATCTAGGGTGGATGGACATAGATTATGCTATTAGGAAGGACGAACCACTTGCAATCGCCGATAACAGCACTCCAGCTGCGGTCATGCTATATGAGCGATGGGAGCGATCCAACCGGCTCAGCGTGATGTTTATCAAGACTAAGATAACTGCTGTTATATGTGGTTCTGTCGACCAGCATGAGAAAGTCCGTGATTTACTGAAAGCCATTGACGATCAATTCGTCACTTCAAAAAAGGTATTGGCAAGCACCCTGATAATGAGATTATCATCCCTCAGACTCACCAGTGTAAAAGGTGTGCACGAGCACATAATGCAAATGCGTGACATTACGGCTCAACTTAAGAAACTCGAGGTTGGTATGTCGGAGTCCTTCCTAGTGCACTACATTCTGAACACCCTTCCAACTCAATACGAGCCTTTCAAAATCTCGTACAACACACATAAAAACAAATGGTCAATCAATGAATTAATGATCATGTGTGTTCAAGAAAAAAAGAGACTTGTGATAGAACTGGGTGAGAGTGCAATGCTGGCTACTACTCGTTGGAAGGACAAAGCTAAACCTATCAAATCTCAAGCCAATCACAAAGCTAATCAGAAGGGGAAAGGTAAAATACCACCTCAAGCTGATATCAAGAAAGAAGAAAAGTGTTTCTTTTGTAAAAAGAAGGGACATATGAAAAAGGAATGCATCAAATTCCAAAAATGGCTTGAGAAGAAAGGTAATCCAACCTCGTTTGTTTGTTATAAATATAATATGGTTAATGTTAATATTAACACCCGGTGGATTGATTCTGGATCTAATCCATATTGCAAACTCCTTGCAGGGTATGCAAAACCTAAGGAAGCCAGTGGGAAGTGAGCAAAACATCTTATCGGGCAACAAGATAGGCTCACATGTGGAGGCAATTGGAACTTGCATTTTAACTTTATGTAGTGGCTTTATTTTAAAATTGGAAAGGACCTTTTATGTACCAAGTTTCTCACGAAACTTGATTTCTGTTTCCAGACGTATATCATTTGGATATTCCTTTAATTTTCAAGACACATCTTTCAGTTTATTTTATAAAACTGATTGTGTTGGGAATGGTATTTTGTTTGATGGTCTTTATCGTCTTTATTTACAAAATGATGCCACTTATAGTTCAATGCATGTTCAAACTGGCGTTAAGAGGTGTAATATTAACGAGGGCTCCTCTATGTTATGGCACCGGAGATTAGGATATATCTCTATAGAAAGAATTAAAAGATTAGTGAATGAAGGGGTACTTAGTACTCTAGATTATACTGATTTTGAGACTTGTGTGGACTGTATTAAGGGAAAGCAGACCAACAAGTCCAAGAAAGGTGCTAATAGGAGTTCAGACATATTAGAAATCATTCATACTGATATATGTTGTCCAGACATGGATGCACATGGTTAGAAATATTTCGTCACTTTTATCGATGATTACTCACGTATATCTATTTGCTTCATAATAAGAATGAAGCATTGGATGCCTTCAAAGTCTTTAAGACTGAAGTTGAGAACCAATGCGGAAAGCAAATACAAATTGTGAGATCTGATAGAGGTGGAGAATACTATGGTAGATACACAGAAAGTGGACAAGCATCTGGTCTTTTTGCCAAGTTTCTTCAAGAACATGGGATTGTTGCTCAATACACCATGCCTGGTTCCCCAGACTAGAATGGTGTTGCAGAAAGAAGAAACCGAATATTGATGGACATGGTGCGGAGTATGCTTAGCAACTCTAACCTTCCTACATCCTTGTGGACTGAAGCACTAAAGACGGTTGCGTACGTATTAAACCGAGTTCCAACCAAGGCTATTCCCAAAACACCATTTGAATTATGGAAAGGTTGGAAACTGAGTTTGCGACATATGCACATTTGGGGATGTCCGTCTGAGGTGAGGATTTATAACCCACAAGAGAAGAAACTAGATCCGATGACCATTAGTGGGTATTTCGTTGGATATGCTGAAAGGTCCAAGGGTTACAGATTTTATTGTCCAACTCATACTACTAGGATTGTGGAATCAAGAAACACTAAGTTTCTAGAGAATGACATGATCAGTGGTTAGTTCCTGCACATGATCATACAGAATCTCAACCTTCATCAAATGATAGATTAGTTATAGTTCATAGCACGCCTCAAGTACAAGCTCATATTGACCAATCGATCATTGAGGTTCTATAAGCTGCTGACAACATTCTAATAGATCAAGCAGTTCAGGAAATACCACAAGCTCCTGAACAACCAGTTGAACCACAAGCTCCCATGGGAGACATTGGTACAACATTAAGAAAATCTACTAGAAACAGGAGATCAACAATTCCTAGTGATTATATTGTGTATCTACAAGAATTTGACTATAATTTTGGAGCCGAAAATGATCCTGAAACTTTTTCACTGGCCATAAGTTGCAAAGGGTGAACCATGTGGCACGATGCCATAAAGGAAGAGATGAATTCCATGAAAAGCAACGGAGTTTGGGATCTTGTAAAGTTGCCTAATGGGGCGAAGGTCATTGGTTGCAAATGGGTCTTTGAAACCAAGATAGATTCATTAGGCAACATTGAGAGATACAAAGCGAGACTCGTTGCTAAGAGATTTACTCAAAAAGAAGGAATCGATTACACGAAGACTTTCTCTCCTGTATCTAAGAAAGATTCTCTTCGTATTATTTTGGCATTAGTTGCTCATTTTGACCTTGAGCTGCAACAAATGGATGTGAAAACCGCATTTCTTAATAGAGATTTGGAGGAGGAGGTTTATATGAAACAACCTGAAGGTTCTCCTCTAATGATGGTGAGCATTTGGTTTACAAGCTTAAGAAATCCATACGCTTGATAAAAAGAAAAAGATACCACTTGCATATATGCTTTTTTTTTTCCTTTCAATTTTCTGAACATTTTATTTTAACTGATACATGTTATTTAGTTAATCGATTTAACCAATTAATCGAACTTTAATCAAATTGATTCAAAAGATCTATTATTCAGTTTTAACCATTTAGTGAACATCCCTACCTATTGGTCTTTTAATTTGCATGAAACTCTCCCATGCCGTTGACAAAAAATCATTGCATTTCTTTGGTACAGAAGAGTAGGTAAAACTAAACCAAATTGATCTAACATGACTTTTAAAAGAGTGAAAACATCGGACCTTCTAGTATTTTCATGCATTTCATATAAATAATTCGAATTTAATTATTGTCATCTGTATAAATATATTAAAATGTAAATATTGAATTGTAATTATTAATGGGTTATGTTAAGGGGTACCTAACAAATCATTTAATTCCCAAGAGGTACATAAACAAAATTAAATATAATTATATTAATTTTATATCGATTGTGTCCAAATCATGGTGTTTGGTTCAAATTAGAGGGTGGATAAAGAATCCAATCCGGTCTCTAATCATGGAAAGTTTTTTTCCACTAGAACCTTGGTGAGACTAATGCTACAATTTTTCTGATAGATTGTAATTGTTTGGCTGCAGAAATTTTATTTAGCAGTTAATTTAAAAATCTTTGTTTTCGATTATTCTCTTGATCAATATATAAAAAAAATATAGTAACTATTATATCTTTCTATAAAATATAAAACAAATTGTTTTCTCCTCTCTTTATCCAAATTGCATCATCAATCTCTCTCTTAACCTGAACTATATCGGTGGCTTTCTTCTTTCTTGTTCTCCTCTATTCTTTCAAATTTATGTTATTTTTGAGTTTAGGGATTGGATTAATTCTTGCTACATTTCTCAATCTACATGTCTTGGTCGGTCTCTCAATGTCAGACACTTCTTCTTCTCCTCCTCCGCTATTCTACCCTACCCGCCTTTCTTTCTTTCTCTCTCATTGTCCATCTTTATTTCTTCTACGTTCTACTTGTCTCTGTTTTTCATCACTTCTTCAGGGAAGCAGAAGGAGAATTGCGGTGCTATTGATAATTGGACCTGCTGGGCTAGTTTATGTTCGTTTTTTCTTGAGTAGTTGGGTTGGCTGCAAAACTTTTTTTTTGGGCTAGATCTTCTAATGAAAACTTGTATACCAAGTTGTTTTTATAATATTCAATTTCAAACTTTTTGTTAAGACAACTAATTTAGCTATACGTGTAGTGAATCATGTTTTTATGAGTGAGTTCTTCTGTATGAGAAAAAAATCAATAATTCTTTTTTACCGACCAAAATACTATTGCTTTTAATTAAAAGACCACGATCCTCTCCATTTAAGAATTGAAATGAAGATTAAATTCACGGTAGCAAATTTGAATTTGAATGTTTTGCATTTAATGACGTGGCATTCAATCTAACTGTAAACTTGACTCCATCTCAATTTTCAAATGAAGATTGCAATTATTTGTCATACGCTTCTTGGTGAGTATGCATTTGGTTTTATCATGTCATATGTTGTCCTTCAGGTAAATATTACATATCCAATCTAAGAAGTTGATCTCTTCGCTTGAGAATTTGCTCAAATTTTCCGTGAGGACACTTGGTTCACTTCAAAGATATATTTTGCTCGACGGCGTTTGTTCTCTGTATTCCTAGACTTTTACTTACATCTGTACATGATTCTTTTGTTTTGTTTGTTATTTGCTCCTAAATGCTAGAAAGGGGCATATATTGCACTTAATTGGAACTAATGAAAATACTCATACTTAATCATCTTCGAGATGTATTGTCCTTAAATTTAATTTTAAAGAGAAAAAGATTGCACCTTTTAAAAGATATTTTATAATTCGAGGGGTTATTTATATATGTAGCAACTAATATTTTTCCAATGCGTAGATCATATACAAATATACACGAAAAATAATGATGTTGGATTACTAGGTGAGTAACAAAATAACAGAGCAACAGATTATATGAATGTCCCAGGAATATCTTGGGCTACTGGTAAACTGTAACTATCTTGGAAGTGGGGGGAACGGAAGGGGACATTGCGGGTTCAAATCCTATCACTTGACAGCAGAGAAATTTTCTTTTGGGTGACTTGACAGTGAAACATCATTAGCTGGTAATTGTTTCAGCTACCAGGAAGCTTGTGTCAAAGGTAGATTCAGATTTTCCTTCACTGGAGTTATAACATGACCTCCTATTTTAAAAATAACACTGCAGATCATATGGTAAAAATATACTATTTAATGGTCATGATTTTTCTTGTTACTAATTAAGACTACTGGCATGAAATAGTTATAGGCCTTGTTGAATGGAAGCAGCCACTACTCCAAGCATTCAATGAGTCACATTTAGAAGACGTAGAAACTGCACTACCTGATATTATAACTGGTGTTGAGTCATCAATGGCTCCCATGTACTGCAGCATCCCATATTAGCGTTCAGAAAAACTATTGTCACAAAATTAACTCCATTTTCAAAGTGACGACAGGTTGAATTTATAATTCAAAGCATGATCTCTAAAACTTTGATTTGTTTATACCACTAAACCGTTGGATTAATATTAACCTTGAATTCAAAGTCTAAACTCTAAAGCCTTAACTCATAAGAGAGACAGTTTTGTCAAAGCAATGCTAAATCAGCAACAATGTTAACCTCATCAGCATGATTCCTAGACCTAGTCCCATTACTGCCACGAGATAAGGACCAGCCCAAAGAAAAGCTATAACCAAAGGTCTAAAATCATCCAGCATAGATACTACATCTTTGATATACTCCACAGAAACATGTCGGTATGTGACTACTATGTTCAACATTTGAGATCTTAGCACGACATTACTGCTCCCTTCCCAAGTCGAGCGCCAGTCTTTGGATCAACAGCAACTTAACCAATGACAATCAGATCCACCTTGATCTTTTTATCCAGTCCAATTGGTCTTCCATACTTGGCTACCCCTACAGAGGTGCATGCCTCATTGATGGTACGAGGAGTTAACATATCAGACTCAAGTACAGAGAAATCCCCTGTCCTCAAACTGGGTTGAGGAGCCAACAACTTCTTTCCACCTGTGCATAGATGAGTGTCATGATAGTCAATGATATATTAAGTAACCTTCAAACAACGTCAAAGAGCATTGGTTACCACTAGTTCCAGACACAATATAATCATGGCAACCATGAAATCCAAGAATCTAAGGCTGGGGGAGAATTCAACCAAAAAAGGCTATAGAAACATTAACATACTTCTATGGATTTTTGGAGGGGAGAATTAAAGTTATAAGACCACTTTTTACAAAGCCTTACTTTGGATCAATACGTGTGCCCTTCAATTTTCACTAATCAAGTCTGCATACAGTCTTTCCTTACCAGAAGAACAGGTTCTATACGTTGTTTCAATTCTCATTTCAAGCTTTGTTATTCCTTATATGCTTGGACTTCTCCTCATGCTCTAATTTTATCCTTAAATGACATACTGCTTTGGATAAATTGACATTTCCTTAGCAAACTACGTGTCACCATATAAAATATATGAACTAGAAAATGTCTTATTCATTTTCTTTCTTCTTCCCTAGTTCTTTCCCCTAAGCTTTTTTATTACAAGATGGGAAGGAGATAAAGGTGTTATCATGGAAACACCTATAAGTGTAGGGTATATTTAACAAGACCATACAACCATTGAACTCATGAGTAAGTTTTGACACGCTTTGTGCAGAATAGAGTACCAATACATTTTGTTAAAGGTGAAAGAAACCATATTTCTCAGCAAAAATTGAACTTTTGCATGATAAATCCAGGTGAATTGACTAACTTACCACATGAATTCACATCTCTATGGACAATAACATGTTGCTTAAATTAAATACAAGTAGATTTTATAGGAGCGTTGAAATGATTTTAGGCACATGCCATCACGTATCTTAATTTGGCTTGGGCACCATCACAAAATTCCTACAGTTCACTAGCATTCATAACATGACATATATTCCACTTGGGAGAAGAGAGGTACTCGCCACCATAAATTGCCAAAAGTAAAGTCTGGTCTGATATAGAAGCATGAAAAAAAAAGGATAGCACATGAGTTTACCTGGTTTGCAGGAAGGGGATACAACTGTTGGCCAATGTTAGATTGTGGTTAACAAATTCAATTACATACGTTTTGAGTCCCCAGCAGTGATGCCATTAGTTCCAGAATCAATGAGCAGGCTTTCAAAAAAAGAAGTAATAAAAAACTGAAGCATAAAACAGTAAAACAATAATAACATATAAAGACCAATATCAAACCAGCAAAACTCACTGTTAACATTAGTTTGTTAAAATCTCATATTTAATATATAATCATGAAAATAGTATGTCTATGGATTTCCCGTCAAAATAGAGTTACTGTTTGGAATATCTATGATGTTAGACATAGGTTGAAAATTTTACAGGGACGAATTAATAGAATAGTACACGGGAAGAGGAATTTATGGTTTAGGATGAGATTAAATTAATAAAACCCTTATTATGATAATCCATCTCTTACCAGATTCAAAATATTAGAAGACAGGGAATCACTTGATGAGAAATTATTAGTAAAAGAACTAAAATAGGCACCAAAGTTATCTGTGTGAATGAAAGTTAACCAATTAAACATACCTGTTTATGACCCAAGGTAGGAGTTACAGTACTATAAATCACTCCTGCATCAACTAGCTGTTGAATGCTAGAAGAATATCAAAAACTTAAGATAAAATGCCTCATCATTCGAATGGAGATATCCACCTAAAATTTTAACCAAAAAAAAGTATTACCTCTACTAGTCGAATGAATAAATCAAGCTCTGTCTTGTGATCAAGTAACAAAGCTAGTGATCCATTGCAGAGAGAAATCAAGCTCAATTGCAAAGAGAAATTGAGCAAGAGAGATCATGATATCAAGCAAGAATGAATGGAGTAAGGTCGAGAATGAGATTGAGAGGGAGTGAGAGCTGAGAGACGGAGCTGATAGAGAATAGGGTGAACTTGAAATTTTCCACCTTTTTTGGCCTTATATTTTTCTTTTATCTCTTCATTTCTAACACTTACTTTCTGATTTTTGAAAAACTCAACGATTTTAACAGTCAATATAGACCATTTCGGCTTCAGCGGTTGTCAAAACTGCTGATGTTATCTAACTTGCTTGTAAAGGGGGTTGAACAAACCTCGGATAGCCATTCCCCCAGTGAATTATCTCTCCCAGCTAGTGATGCTAGAGCTAGACAACAAAATAACAAGCAACAACATCAAAGACATTGAAAAGATTCAAAGAAACAAGTTATGGATAAAGAGGGTAGAAGCTTTATTTATTATACGTAGTACACTGAGGTACTGACTTGTTAAATAACTTGTACTACATAATCTTGACTTACAAAATGCACAAATATAACTCCTTTTAATTCTAGTTAGCTTCCCTTTCATCCTTTTCTTTCACTTTGTCCCTTGCCGAACAACTTTTTAGGCATCTCTTACTCAGTTCACTAAATAATGAAATGTTAGCACTTAGGACAATGTCCCATGAGTTACCTCTTGTCTTCCATTGATTGAAACTAAGCTCTCAACATAAATTATAAGCTTCGTTGAATATTCAAACAAAGGGATTTGCAGATTTTTAAGCTCTTGAGTGCTAGGGTCATACAACACTAGTTGGTGATCACTGTTTTTCATGAACACCCTACCATTCTTCCAAAACCCTAGTAGCCTCTCAATTCCCAAAATGGGCCCAATTGTCACTTGTTTAACCCAAGATTCTTTAGCACCAAGTTCCTTCAATACCCATACCTCATAACATTTCTCTATAGCCTTGAACGTGTGAATGATTGCAGCACGACATCCATCAAAAGATGCAATATACCAATCATGATCCAACCATAAAACTCCAACATATATCTCGTCTGGAAAGCTTGTGGTGGTGAACACTTCATCAGCTATGTCAAATGAAAGAATTACCCGAACGTTATATGAATAACCATGAATTAATCCGGATTTCCAGTGATACACTCCATTTGCCTATGGGGGAACTGAGGTCTGAATCAATGTGATAATTGTCCCCTGGATATGGAATTTCTCTCCATGAATTATTACTTAGGTTGTGTATCTCTGTAGGTAAAATTTGTAATAAATCTTACAACCTTATAATAATTAGTTTTTGAATCAAAACCGAATCATACAGCATTGGTAGAAGGGTTATCATGGGTTTCAGTTAGAAGGGCACATTTAACAGTTGATTCAGGGAGAAGCTTGAATTCTCTGGTCGCCGGATTTCATAGGCCAAGCCTATGGCAATCCACCAAACAGACGATCCCCTTAACGGGACCAATAACAGTCGGACCAAATAACCAAATTATTGGTGAAGGGCAAGTAATAATAATTTCCTCATCGATATTAAAATTAGTGTTCAGAGATGGGAAATACATAGGATAAACACGAAAATTGTTTTCACACAGCAGTCCGTCACCATGAAACTGTTGAACGAGCATATTAGAATTGGCATAGTTATGGCCGTTTAGTGCCTTTTGCTTGAGGTGATGGGCGGTTATAAAATTAGAGTTTTGAAAATGAGCACACCAAGTTTTGGAAACACACCTGAATCGAACCAATGATTTCACAGGAAGCCTCAGCTGGATGTCCACCACCATGTCTTCTGGAAAATGATCGTTGCTCTTTTTTCCCCTTTTTTAAGGTTTTGGGTATAAAGTTTTTTTTTTTCAATTGTATTTATCTTTGAAGTGTTAGTATTTCGAATGGAAGAAGTCGTTGATCTCTATTCTTTACCAAGACCGATTCTAAAACTAAATTTAGATTTGAAACGAAAATGGACCATAACCAGCCCAAACCCTGCTTTCCTCTTCTTTTATTATTAATGGGAATTTGGTTGGAAGCCCAGTTTTATTTAAACATAAAACTTCATGGGCTTTTGCCCATCTAATGATTGCTCAATTGCTGTTTCTGTTTTCAATTTTCAAACAGTAGACTTGTAGGTTCAATACTCAATAACACCTTGTTAGGTGTATTATTTTTGGAAAATTGCTGAGTCACGTATTTTTCTCAAACAAAAAATTCTTAATAATCGAAAAAAATACATCAAAACATAACAGAAAATAATATCTGCGATGGATTTTTGTCGCTGTTAATATCATTAAAATAATATTTTTTTAACTTTTTGTTTTTAAATTGTTTGAGTAAATGCGACGGATAACACTCTGGTCGTAGATATATTATCAGTAACTGTCTTTCTTGCGATGAAGTTTCTGCGAAGAATATCTATCGCAAAAAATTATTTGCGATAGATATAAAACAATAATCAATTTTCTTGTAGTGTCAAACAATTGTAGTCTATCATTAAAATGTTTGTTTCGTGAAAATATTCACGTAATTATAATTGTTCAAAAAAGAATCTACCCCATGTTAGTTGGTTCTATTACTTGCTAATTCTGAAAAATATGGACGTTAAAGAACCTTATTCTAGATTCAGAGGATGTGCTACTCAACGAAAGGTACATACTTCCCATGAAAGTAGTAAGAGGAAGAGTGAGAACGGGAGGTTAGTGCTTATCATGTTTGCTTGCCATTCACTGTTTTTGCACTGTGGTGAGAGAAACTACGATGTGGGAGGCCGGTGTTTTGTTAAAATTTTTTTAGTTAAATTGACTTTTGTTTTTTGCTTGAGTGAAATGATTAAATTGTAGTGGGACCCTTGTTGATGAGAGAATGGGATCTTCGATTTGGTTAATTAACGGATCTATTTGAGTAAGATAGGTTTCTTGTCTTGATTTTTGTTTGACAAAATGAAATTCTTAGGTATTTTATATATTCACGTGTTAGGCTAACAACTTGCTTAGGTCTAAATCCAATGGTTTAGATCAATTAGAAACTTTATTGGTAATTTTGAGAAACTTCATTGATAATGTCAATATAAGTGTGAGACCCAAAAATTAACATTACAATTAAAGTTTTTAAGATTACCAGTGGAATTTTCAGATGGTCTAAACCCAATAGTTTAGACCCGAACCAACTAAAAAATTCTCCATAATAAGTCTGCTTGGTTTTCTTACTTTCATTTCATTGTTTTAGACAACAAACTGTTTATGTTTCGATAGTAATATTATTCTGCATATGAAATTAAAGAATATCATCCTTGTTTTTCATATTACTTTTTTTTTCTTTTTACTATCGAAAGCCTTCTTATTTCTCTATTTTCACACTAACCAAAAAATAGATAGTGAAATTAAGACAATAGCTTTCTTGGTTTATATGAAACACTTTATGCCACTCCAATCCTATACCTCTACATCTATATCTTTACTACGCTCAAGAGATGCGAAGGGCCGAAAGTCCATCCAAAGTTGCCTAGTCCACAAGCACCTATATTATAGTATGTGTAAATTTGTTATTTATACACAACTTTTTTACGTAATTTTATTTGTTTCACACCATTTCAAGAAATATTGAGATAAATAGTATTAAAAAGAGATAAAAACTCATTAGAAATTAATTTCAAATTAAATCCAAACAATTGAATTGAAATATCATGAAATTATAGAATTAAAATTTTAATTTAATTCCAAATCTATGCATTAAATCTCACATATTGTAGATGTCCGAAACTAAGATGATCAGAGCAAAAATTGTTAGTGATCTTTGCACCAAGAATTTTTGAGCTACTGATTCATTGTATTTAAATACTCAAACTACCAATAGTAAAATGACCAAATACCCTCACATCGTCACAAGTCTTAGCAGATTCTTGTTAAGCTTCTGCCAATACCTAACAACATTATACTTTTCACTATCAACTTATAGATTTCAATCAATATCTTGACATTGGAAAAATAGAAACCCAATAAGCTAAGGAAATTTCAACTAAAAAATAACAAAATATAACCATGGAAAGTAATCTAACTGAGTATAAGATTTTTGAGCAGCTTGTTGTATCATATATTTTTTATTATGTAAAATTGTTTTTCTCTCTTTTTTGCTCCTAGCACGAATGCCCCTCGCTTGCTCTATGAGTGTTTTATAATTCACACCACTTGTTTGACAAGACAAATGTGAGTTCCTCAATTGATAATGGATTCTTAGTTGTTCAATTAATCAATTATAAGTCTTCAGTTGACAAGTCTAAATCGATTCAAGCACAAGTTTTTCACTCTAAAGCGAGATTTATAAATTATATTGAAAAATTTTAGTTCAAGATCGCTCTCCTTTACTGTTGATAATTGAAAAAAAAAATTCTCAAATGATCGCACAAAAGAACTCTAATTAAGAATCATTTATGGGTACTTAGTCATTCACTTTTTTAAGGATGGACGATTGATAAGTGCTTAAATATTCATATTTAAGCCCCTTAATTTACACTTGTTAGGCTCTTGTTTATGTATTTTAGTATATTCTACTTCATTTTTGTGTTCTCTGTGTTTATAATAGGCTTGTGAAGAAAAGAAAGCAATTTGAAGCTTTAAAGGAAGAAAACTGAAGATCTGGAACCAGCTAGTGCGATCCAGCACAACATTGCCGCAATCAAGCGCACAAGCACTCGTGCGCACACCTAGAAGGCTCGAGCACAACCCTGCGCTCGAGCGTAAAAGAGCGCGATCGAGCGCACAAGCACAGAGAGGCGGCAGAGCCAGTTTTGGAAAGATTTCTTCCAGAATTATTTTGGAAATTAGGGTTTCGAGGCGCCCTTAGAACCCTATATATAGATTTGTAAAACACAGAAACAATTTCCTTTTAGTTTTAGTTTTTAGGTTGGGAAGCCAGAGGCCAATGGGGATTTCACAGAAGAATTAACGACTCTTAAATGGAGCTCTCTCGGGTTTCTTCTTTCCTTTATTTTATTATGTGTAACTAAACTTTTAGTAGGGCTTGGTTGAAGCCCTAATTATGTTTTAACCAATAATTCAATATTGGCACCTTTGCAATATTTATGCTATGATTCTTAACTTGATGAATGCATGTTTGTATTTAAATTCCTCATATGTGTGTGTTTGATCAACGTATGCATGTGGTATGGATTAGTTAGTCGAATTAATTTGGATGACCGAGTCCTGAGTTCAACAATAGTAACAAAAGATATCTTATCCGGATTCTTAGGTTAATCAACATGGGAAACCAAGAGCGAACCAAGCCCTAGGTCTCGTGTGGTTGTCGATTTCCACAGACCTTATGCTCTCTTAAGGAACAACTCAGTATACACCATGTTGAATCCCTTAAGAGAGAAAAGAGTAAGAGTATACACCATGCCTAAGAGTATACACCATGCCTAACTCGTTGTTTAGAGAAATCAATAGCCTAAGGAGTGGACCAAGCCCTTAGGTTGAGAACCATTAGGTTTTCATAGCATGAGTAGAACATTGGCATATTGTTTTGTTGGGGTAGCATGATTAGTGGTGGATATCAAGTCCCTATGCCTTTATCATTATTATCTAAACTCAATATTTATTCCCATCTATTTTTACTTTGTGAAATTAATTCTAAATTGAAATTCACCAATCCCTGTGGAAATGATCTTGCACTTGCACACTATGCTACTGTAGACCTTGTGCACTTGCAAGTAAAACAAGTTCGATTATTTGCTTATTTATTTAGGCAGATAAACGCACAACAACGATATAATTAATCTAGAAGAAAAATATGAAGATTTGAAATATTGATTTTACTTTTTGAAAAAAAAAAATAGTTGGTGAATGGTGATCTTAACCTTAATCCACTTGCTTCCACTTGATTGGTGATTTTATTGTTAGTAATAATAATTTTTAAAACGAATAAAAACAATGTTTAAGATATGGTTCAATTTCAAAAGTGGTCTATTATGACCCTGAGAGCTTTTGCATTCCACATTTTAACCCAGGTCCGTGCCATTCTAATATACATTGAATAGAGTATTGTTAAACCATGATTTATTCTATTGTGTTGAGAAAGATATTGTATTAGAATCACACACTAATTGATATACAAGGGAGTATTATGTATATAAGCCAATAGGAGAGGTAAAGCTATACACAACCAAGGTGGGATACTATATATACAAGCCAATAGGAGGGCAAAGCTATACACAACCAATGTGGGACTAAAATAATTAAGCAATAACTAAGCTATACATAATCTAACAACCCCCCTCAAACTCAAGGTGGAGTATGAGAAACCAACTTGAGTTTGGAAACAAGATCACGAAAACGCTCTGGAGGATGTGACTTGGTAAAGATGTCTGCGAGTTGATCCTTGGATGTGATAGAATGAAGCTGTAGGGAGCTCTGAAGGAGATGATGACGGACAAAATAATAATGAATCTCAATATGTTTGGTCCGTTCATGAAACACATCATTATGAGCAATTTGAATAGCACTTCTATTGTCACAGTATAAAGGAGTGGCAGCAGAAAGTGATACACCCATATCTTGTAACAACCATCACAACCAAAGAAGCTCAGAAGTAGTGTCAACTAAAGCACGATATTCTGCCTCAGTACTAGATCGAGCAACAACAATTTGTTTCTTACTACACCAAGAGATAAGAGAGGTGCCAAGTAGGAAATAATAACCGGTGGCAGAACGACGATCTGTAGGATCACCTACCTAATCTGCATCGGTATAAGCACACAATTGAATAGGAGACCGAGAGAAGAAAAAGAGCCCATGAAATAATGTCCCCTTTAGGTAACGAAGGATGCGAAGAACAGCAGCAAAATGAGTAGAGCGAGGAGCAGCCATAAACTGACTCACCTGATAGACAGCATACGAGATATCAGGTTGAGGAACAGTAAGGTAGACAAGACTACCAACCAAATGTCAATATAAAGTAAAATCACGAAGAAGTCCGCCATCATGAGGTGTAAGATGAGCATTAAGCTTAGTTGGTGTGTCAACAACCTTACTGTATGTAAGATTGGCTCAAGAAAGCATATCAGAGATATATTTGGCTTGTGTCAAATAATAATCATCAGAAGAAGATGAAATCTCAATACCAAGAAAATATTTTAGAGGACCAAGATCTTTCATCTCAAAGTATTGACTAAGAAACTGTTTAAGTTCCTGAATACTAATGGGATCATCCCCAGTGATAATCATGTCATCAACATATAACAGAAGAAGTATGATGCCCCAGTCTGTACGGTGAACAAACAAGGCTGAATCATAGGAGCTGATGGAATATTCAAGGCTAGACACAGTGTTGCTAAACTTAGCAAACCAAGCTCGAGGAGCTTGCTTAAGTCCATATAAAGCTCGACGAATATGACATACCTTGTTTGTTGGATTAGATAGTTCAGGAGGTGACTGCATATAGACTTCTTCACTAAGATCACCATTAAGGAATGCATTTTTAACACCCATTTGAAAAAGTGACCAATGGCAGAGGTTGCAACAATCAGTAAAGCACGCACAGAAGATAAATGAGCAACTGGAGCAAAAGTCTCCTAATAGTCCACACCATACTCTTGAGTAAAACCCCTGGCAACAAGTCGAGCCTTGTACCTATCAACAATACCATCCGAACAAGTCTTAATTTTGTAAACCTACTTACTGCCAACCATAGACTTTCCAGGAGGCAAGTCAACCAAATCCCATGTATTATTCTTGTGTAAAGCATCAAGTTCCTCTTTCATCGTAGTCTGCCAAAAAGGGTTAGTGGAAGCCTCACGATAGGAGTGAGGCTCATGTAAAGTAGCTAAAGCATGAAAGCAATGAAAATCCTGGAGATGGGATAGAAAAGATCTTACTATGGTGGATCGGCAAAGGTCTGGAGGGGAAGTGTGAACATGATCCTCATATGTAGCAGACCCTGGGGGCTCAGGTGAAGCGACGTCGAGAGTATCAGGTGGAGTGGAATCGAGAGTATTAGGTGATGGAGACTCGGGCAAGACATCACTAGTGTGAGTAGTAGAAATAGAAGTCTCCATAAGTGTGGTAAAATGAGGAAAAGATGGCATGCTGAATTTGTCAATTTCATGAAATAGTCTATGCTCCTAGAAAACTACATGACAGGAGATGCAAAGATGATGAGACACAGGATCATAACACCGATAGCCTTTTTGTTCCATTCCATATCCAAGAAAGCAGCAAATTTGAGAATGAAGCTCGAGTTTGGTGCGCTCATAGGGTTGGAGTAAAACAAAACAAGTATAACCAAAAACACGAAGATGGTGATATAAGGGAACAGAACCAAACAACCATTTGTAAGGAGTGAAATTATCAAGGATAAGGGTAGGCAGCCTATTAATCATATAGATAGCCGTGAGAGTGGCTTCACCCCAAAATGGGGTAGGAACAGATGTGGAAATGAAGAGGGCGCGAACAGTGTCTAAAATGTGCCTAAGTTTATGTTTAGCTCGACCATTTTGTTGTGAAGTGCCAGATCATGACAAGTGAGCAACAATACCATAATTTTTTAGGATGGCTTGAAAAGCATGTGGAGTATATTCTAAAGCATTATCAAAATGAAAAGTTTTGATGGGTTTTGAAAATTGGGTTTCTACCATTTTAGCAAAAGTATGATAAATATCCAATAATTCAAAACGAGATTTCATTAAAAATACCCAAGTGTGATGAGAGAAATCATCAACAAAAATTACAAAATAGTATAAACCACTCATACTAGCAATAGAAGATGGTCCCCAAACATCATAATGAATTAAATCAAACGAAGCAGTAGCATGAGACTCACTATTACTAAAAGGCAAAGCCGGTTATTTTTCAAGTTGACACGAAATACAATCAAAAGAACTTTTAGACATTGACCCTAACAAACCCTTTGAAGCTAACAGTTGTACCTAAGATGCAGATGCATGACTAAGACGCGAATGCCAAAGTGCAAGGGATGATGGTGACAAGAAGGCAGCAGCAGAGACGTTGGAGGCGGGAAGGTGTAAGGATGAGAGTTCGAACATGCGCCCAATTCGACTCCCGATCCCAAGGGTCTGACCACATTCACAACAGAAAAGTCAAAGACAAGTCTATATCCAAGTTCACATATTTGCCCAACGGAAAGAAGATTATAGGATAATTCTGGCACATGAAAAACTTTAGGAATAAAAAGAGAATGACTATTGATAGTGCCTATAGTCTTAACAGTCATAATGGAGCCATCAGCTGTGTAAATGAATGAGGAATGAGGTGAAGGTGCAGATGTGGTAAATGAAGCCGAGAAAAGTGTCATATGGTTATAACAAGTGGAATCAAAAAACTAAGAGGCAGAATTACTTGGCAGGACTGAAAGGGCAGAGGAAGATGCATTACCAGAACGAGACTGAATGACCTGATTAACTATTGTCTTGAAGTCAACTACATATAAGGTGACAGTAGATCCTGATGACCCACTAGGGGGTGCAACTGAAGATGTAGCAGTAGCTGGAGATGGATATGGAACAACTTTAGAGAAAGTGCTCTCAAGATGAGCAACTACTGCAGTGAGAGCTTTGGATATTCCCTTTTGCCAACATTTATCAATAGTATGCCCTCGACGTTTACAATAACGATAAAATTTTTTTCGCAAGGCTTAAGAGGAGATCGAGGAGAACCGAACCTGTCATAGTACTCTAGCTGAAATGATGAAGAACTAGATAATGGAGCAGCCAACACTAAAGGACTATGTTGAGAGTGCATGGTCTGTGATCTATTTTCTGCACGAACAAGTTCGAAGATGAAATTTTCCAAAGCAGGAAGTGCCATAAGAAAATGGTGAAGACGATGTTGATCCCTTCATTCAGCATACATTTTGACATCTGTAGGATCCTTCCAAATAGGATAAGAGAGATCAATTTGGTTCCATAGGAATTGCATATGAGCAAGAAAATCATTAATACTCTACCTCAGTTCTTGCCTAAAAAAAAAGAGCTAAAAAAGAAGCTGATATTCTCAAGCACCATCAACAGCAGAATAACAAGAAGCAAGCATATCCCAAGCACCCTTAGCTTCATCAAAGATACTAAATAGGGCAGAAATAAATGGAATAGTAGTGTTATGGAACCATGTGTGAATTTGATAATGATTACTTTCCTAATCAATAAGATAAGTGAGAAGAACATCATCAGTTTCAATAGCCCATTTAACTGGCTTCTTGACAGTACCAACCACATAAGACCAAAGCTTACGACTTTTGAGAAAACTTCACATAGATTGAGACCAAACAATAGCTTACGACTTTTGAGGAAACTTCGCATAGATTGAGACCAAACAATATATTTTGTACCATCCAATACAGATTGAACATGATGAAAAATATCTTTTTCTGCCATCCACAAATGCCAAAAGCACAAACAGACCACAAAAAATTGAATTCGAGAGAGAAAACTGAGAAGAAAGCACCTGGTCAAGTCTGGTCATTGGTCAACGGTCAACGGTGAACAGGCTGATGTGGCAGGTGCTGACGTAGCGGGTGCTGATGTGGCACAGATTTTGATGTTTCGAGCAGTGTTGATACCAACAAGAAGTCATGAGAGAAAGACGAAGAACCGCTTGAATCAGAGCAGTAAACTCGCCAGAAAATGCTAACTTGTGCCAAAAAAAAAGAGAACAAAATTTGAGTTTTGGTGAATTATAATTTCAGAAGCAAAGCTCTGATACCATATTGAGAAAGATGTTGTATTAGAATCACACACTAATTAATATACAAGGGAGTCTTATATATACAATCCATTAGGAGAAGCAAAGTTATACACAACCAATGTGGGATCCTATATATACAAGCCAATAGGAGGGGCAAAGCTATACACAACCAAGGTGAGACTAAACTAATTAAGCAATAACTAAGCTATACATAATCTAACAGTGGGAATGTAATCTTTTTGAGCTAGAACTGAAAGTTCATAAGTTCTTTTTCCTCTAAATTCTTAAATTAAAGCTAAAATCATTCATTTATTTTTTGATCCCTCATTTCGAGAAGCCTCTCTGTCAAGATTCTCGCAATAATCCCTATTTATACCTATATCTGTAGATGTGCTATGCCGCTGAATGCATTTATGCACTCTTAACACTTTAGAGAGTAGATACAGCTGTGCAGGTTGATAGTTAGTTGTATGCGTTTTGATGAATGGAAAGCTATTGCTTGAAGAAGTTCTTTTCATGTTTTCTTAATCATGATTTTCCCGGTTCTTGTAAAGATATGATGGTTATTTTGGGGAATTGGTTAAGCCATTGAAGAATGGGGGGTGTCAGATTTCCTCCCCTTTTCTTTTTCATCTTTCCCCCTTTATAATTTGAGTTCTTATACTTTACCTTCCTTAGCTGTTTCACAAGTAACCTTCGCAATAATTTGGTTGACGTAATTTATCAAGTCCAATTGTCAATTTTTGAATATAGCTCCTTGATGTGGCTCTTGTATTGAACTGGCGGTAAAATGGAAATTTGAATTTTGGCATGCAGGTGTAGATAGTTGCTTGTTACCTTATTGCTGGTCATTGTTCCAGTCATTATCTTTTGTGTGTTTGTTGCGAGACACCTTCGCCATGAATTCCCGGCATATAATGCAGGATATGCAATTCTAGCGGTAGCCATTGTCTTTACTATCTATCCCTTGCTTGGTATTTGACATTTCTATTCTTATTGTATGGGTTTTTTATGCAACACATTATCAAGTTGAGTATGTCACATTGTGAGTGGATGACTTTGCACCTGTGTTGTCATCAACTGATGTCAGAAATTTTAAGGTTCGCACTCTAGTTCAATGGGTGAGACTGCAAAGTGGTCCTTCATTGTTGGACTTGCCAATGGCCATCATTTGATTCAGTGGCGCCCAGCTCAGTACAAGCTGGGGCCATGTAAGTGGCAGGGGCATTAATTGTGTGATTGAAACATTCTTAGGCATTTTCTCAAATTAATTGTTCATCCATTTAGAATAAAAAAGCAGCAAATTTTGATGGTGAGGAAATCATATTATTTCCTGTTGCAATGGACTTAGCTTGTTGGTGTAATTGAATTGTATCTACATTGGGTTTGAGAAATGGCATATACCTGAATGGGGTTCTTATATAAGTTTAACGTATCAGATCAGAAGCCATCCCTCTTCATAGGAAAGGGCATATCTCTTGGATGATATTTTGTCCCTAATTTTCACTATATCAGTTACCTATGTTGCCATTTATTTTTAATCCTGTAGCTGATTTCGACAGGTATTGGTTATTCTTTTCCTCACATCGGCCTGAGACCCAGGTATCATTCCCCGTAATTCACATCCGCCAGAGGAAGAGTTCCGGTATGATACTTCTGCGTCGGTTGAGGTTGGTGGAAGACAAACACTCAGCCTTCAATTCCCTGGAACAAAAGAAGTTATGGTTAATGGCATTCCTGTGCAGGGGAAGTATTGTGATACATGCATGCTCTATCGTCCTCCTCGTCGCTCTCATTGTTCAATTTGCAACAATTGTGTGGAACGGTTTGATCATCACTGCCCTTGGGTGGGCCAATGCATCGGTTTGGTATGCTGATTTATATGCCATCCAAAACCTGTGATTTGTGCATTCCTCATTTGTTCTGTTTGATTCTTGTTTGCTTCCCTTAATGCTAGCATAACGTAGTTGTGTTGTGTATTGGCAGAGAAACTACCACTACTTCTTTATGTTCGTTTCTTCATCAACCCTTCTCTGCATCTATGTGTTTTCCATGTCAGCTTTCTACATTAAGGTTCTGATGGATAATCACCATGGTACAGTCTGGAAGGCAATGAAAGAATCTCCGCCGTCCGTCATACTAATGGTCTATTGTTTCATATCCCTGTGGTTTGTTGGTGGACTTACGGGGTTCCATTTGTACGTCATAGGCACAAACCAGGTTAGTTGATGTCTCATTGGGATTATATTTTTGGTTGTAGAGGAATAATTTTGTTTTTCTTAGTCATTGCGGAAAAATGAGCTCACCCTTCATCTATGGTAGATTGATATACAGTGCGGCTGCAGTTTATGCTCTAGATTAATAGCGTTTCTTCTGATGGCTAATTAACAAGCAAAAAATAGAGTTTCTTCTTATGGTCTGTCACCAACGATCGCATGATATTTCATATAGGAATGCAGTTTATAATTTGTTTCCGAAAGCGAAGTTAATGAAATTACTGGAGAGAATTTTGGAGGAGAAAAACTTTGATAAATTAATAAATATTAGGTTGCAGTTCTATAAGAGGACTATGTGTTTAACTGTCTATAGTAGAACACTGAAATTTTTGAAGCATAGCAAGATGTTATTGTTTCATGTTTCACACTGTTTTCTGCAGTGTTTCTACTCCTACTGCAAATACTAATAATAAATTAATCTCCAAAATAACAAAACTGGGCCTTTCGCCCTGGAATTGTGGTTTGGTGTACTGTTTAACCTTCGGGAATGTTGATCAACCGAGTATTTCATAGTTGATTGCTTAGCTGTCACTTTACTGGTGGCTATGTCTGTGATTTACCTGGTTGGCTTCCGTGGAGTTGTTTCTCTTGTTTTCTTTTCCCAAGTAACTCGTTTTTTTTGTATCAACTTTGGCTTCTGATTATCGATAGGATGTGAGAAGTTCTTAATGCCGTTTTTCCTTTTTTTTTGGGGGTGGGGGTGGGGGTGGGGGAGAGGGGGAGTTGGGGCAATCCAGCTATGACATTGTCCATGTCTCACTGGATAATTCTGGAGCTTGGGAAGATACTGGGAAAATTGAAAATATAACATGGTTAATTTGGTTTTGTACTCTTCAAGAACTCCAGATTGACATATACTTGATCACATTTTTTTGGATTGAATTTGATCCCATCTAGTATTCGACATCTTGAATAGACCTTCACAGCATTATGATCATAATTGTCAACTTCTTTTTTTCATTCTCCTCTGCATCATCATCTTTGTCATAATCATCTTAGTATTATTATGGAATGAGATGGAGATGTGTTGAACTTTGTATACTCATGATTTTCTCTTCGGTATTGGCTGAACATCTTAAACCATTTCCTTCCAGAGTACCTATGAAAATTTCCGGTACAAAGTTGAGAACAGGATCAATGTTTACCATCGGGGTTGTTTGATTAATTTTCTTGAAGTATTTTGCACAAAGGTAAAGCCCTCAAAGAATAACTTCTGGGCTTTTGTTCAAGAGGAGGCACCAAGGCCCCCTTTGCCCAGCACTCGAGAAGCAGAAGTAGAAGCTTTGGGTGGAGATACTGGTTTGAAGGTATAAGATGATCTAGAGGTTGGGGAAGACCTATTTAAGATCTCTCAGCGTCGTAATATTGAAGAAATAGATGACCTATGCAGTAGAGGGAGCAATGGGCCTCCCCATAATACCTCGGAGGTTGACTCTGATTTGGGTTCAGATCATCGAGCTCCCACCATTCGATCAGACCCTCGGCACTCAAGTTGGGGAAGGAGAAGTGGGAGCTGGGAAATCGCACCAGATGTCCTCTCCAACTCCACAGTCACTGAGAGCAGAAGCTACATAACTCCTAAGGATGCACGCCAATGATGTGGTAGTTTTTGTAGTTGATAATATTCCATTACAGGGTGATGTGCAATTTCTTGATGTTTCTTTTAATTTTTCTTCCTTCTGGTGTCAAAATGGAAATTGCCATTGATTTGAAATTTGCAATCACCAAATGGGAGTCAAATTTACTAAATTATCCACTAATTTGCAATCACCAAATGATGTTTCTTTTAGTCACAGTCTTGGTTGTATTGTTATTACAAAATTATCCACTAATTTGAAACGAAAGAGATATTTTAGTCCAAATAAATATGGACACTATTAATTTGTGCTATAGTGTGACAAGTTATATAAACATATATCAACATTTTGATTTAAAAT
Organism: Bretschneidera sinensis; assembly: GCA_023935145.1. Classification (NCBI taxonomy): domain Eukaryota; kingdom Viridiplantae; phylum Streptophyta; class Magnoliopsida; order Brassicales; family Akaniaceae; genus Bretschneidera; species Bretschneidera sinensis. The sequence continues at coordinate 1,249,355 of JALCZK010000548.1, read as the reverse complement.
AGAACTTTTAGATATTTTTGCTAAATTTTCTAAAAATATAGAAGTTGGACCAAACACTATCAGGCACCGTGTTATGTTAAACTTGGGCAATTACAAGTTTTTGTGATTCATCTATCTTTATGCCCTTGATATCAACATTATCTTCCTAGTATTCCCTTGTGTTATGTGTTCTAGAACACTCCATAATAGTATTAGATTAAAAAACAAAATGTGAAATATATTTTTTAATGATAAACATAAAATATATTGGTATGGTTGGCAAAGCCAAAGGAAGTAGTACAACCCCACTCTAGTAGCAAACACTCCCATGAAGGACAGCTACGCTACTTACCGCAGAAACAAAAAAAGGAAGAGACGCACAACTAAACCTGCTGCAAAACAAGTGGTGCAGCAGAATCCAGACCCAACCACAAACTAGAACATATTACACCACCTTTGTAGCACCAACCCTCACTTCTAAAAAACCTCACCACAGTGCTATTTAAACTCTGTTGTCCGCTCCTCCTCTTAACTAGGAGGAAATATTATCAGATCATTTTTATTACAACCAGAATAGTTCTTTTTGCATTTAACAAGGTTTGGAAATGTTTTCTGATCAATTCATATACGGATTTCCCACAATTGAAGTGTTCCAGTTGCATTTTGATTACATGCCACCTCCGGTTTGGACCCCAAACTTTGCTGGATGGTGTTCATAATTGATTCCACACTATATTTGGTATTCGCATCAGGGGAAATGTTACCTGCAAACCAAGAAAATAAAAAGAATGAAAAAAAGAAATTGATTGTACTTAAAAACTCAAAGATAAATATATTGAGTTGCTTCTAAACTTCGTTTGCTTTTCAACAAATGGTATATACGACTGTGTAGTCTTTCTCCAGTTGTGGTTTTATTTAAGGTTTGGTATGACTGCAAACATAGTGGAGTAATAAATAACAATTGATTTGCAAGTGATTTGTATGCAATTAATGTATTTTTTTATGTTAAGATGAGTATTTTAATAATATTAAGTGATTTGCATGTAATTAAAGTATTGTCTTAATCTTTGTATTTTTCCAAAAGAACTTCTAAATAAGATGCAGAGAATCATAATAAATAACAAAAATTACTAAGTACCTATAAAATAGTGTTGACCCAGTTCCTCTTATAACGCGGTAAATATTTACTTATATCAAGCGTAAACTTCCATTTTTGTATCGGACGAAAATTTTGTTAATAATTTTAAAGAATTTTATTAGTAACATATGCACAACCACTATTTAGTTATCAATAAAATTATCTTATAATTACAGTTAAAGTTTCAAATCTGATGAAAAATTAAAATTTACATTATATCTAAATAAGAATTTCACCTCCAACGCGCTTTATTTCTCTTTCGCTGCATGAACATTTCGAGTAGTATAATCGATTGCCTAACTTTCTTGTTTCCATTTTCTTTTGTGTTAGACTTTCAAGTTTCATCTTTATTTTATTTACTTTCTCTCTCACATCTTTTTTAAATTACAATTTTCAGTCAGAATTTTTTCATTTTCATAATTTTGCATGACTTTTTACTTTTTATATCTATGGGCTTAGTATGCTTGATAAAAGGAAAAAAGATACCACTTGCATATATGTCTTTTTCCTCTTTCAATTTTCTGAATATTTTATTTTAACAGATACATCTTATTTAGTTAATCAATTTAACCAATTAACCAAACCGTTTTAATCAAATTGATTCAAAATGATCTATTAATCAGTTTTAACCATTTAGTGAACACTCCTACCTATTAGTCTTTTAATTTTCACAAAACTCTCCCGTGCCATTGACAAAATCATTGCATTTCTTTGGTAGAGAAGAGTAGGTAAAACTAAGCCAACTTGATCTAAAATGACTTTTAAAAGAGCGAAAACCGCAGACCTTCTAGCATTTTCATGCATTTCATATAAATAATTTGAATTTAATTATTATCATCTTGTCAATGTATAAATATATTAAAAAGTAAATATTGAATTGTAATTATTAATGGGTTATGTTAAGGGGTACCTAACAAATCATTTAATTTCCAAGAGGTCCATAAACAAAATTAAATATAATTACATCAATTTTTTACCGATTGTGTCCAAATCATGGTGCTGGTTCAAATTAGAGGCGGATAAAGAATCCAATCCGGTCCCATGGAAAGTTTTTCCCACTAGAACCTTGGTGACACTAATGCTACATTTTTTCTAATAGATTGTAATTGTTTGGCAGCAGAAATTTTATTTAGCAGTTAATTTAAAAATCTTTGTTTTCGATTATTCTCTTGATCAATATATCAAAAAATATATTATAACTGTTATATCTTTCTATAAAATACAAAACAAATTATTTTCTCTTCTCTCTATCCAAATTGCATCATCAATCTCTCTCTTAACCTGAACTACATCGGTGGTTTTGTCCTTTCTCGTTCTCCTCTATTCTTTCAATTTTATGTCATTTTTGAGGTTAGGGATTGGATTAATTCTTGCTACCATTTCTTGAGCTTGTTGTCTATTAGATTGGGCCAATAGATGTCCAATTCAGATACAAGGAGATGGATGCTTGCCTTCCTAAAAGGGAAGGAAAAAGAAAAAGAACAAAAAAAAGATTAGATTCTACACTGCTTTCACGAAAGTAAAAAAAAAAAATCAAAATAAGAACATCAAATGGAAATTACATTATTAATTTCTGCATATTTATTTACATACCCGAGTTACAGTCGGAGTGGATTTTTTGGACGTGCGACTATTATATTTTTTATATTCTAGCACAGATGAACCATTGGGTAAATGTGGCCAAAGGCCATCAATGGTGAATAAATTTGGTATCGGTGACAAACAAGTGTTTTTTTCATAAGTGCAGAATGCTTTCGGCTATTGAACACTAAACTTGTAGAAAGTAAAATGTTGGCCATGGATAGAAGAAGTTGAGCACAGCATGATGGTGAAAAATAAAACAAGCATCATTGTGATTGATCTCGTAAGTCTTAATAACTTGTTTAATATTTTCGATGAATTTAGAACACTAATGGGATGGGTATTTATATGTATGGTAGAAGAATATTTTCATGCAATTAAATATTTAAGCTTGTCGTGCGTATGTACTCAAGCTTACCAAATAAGGTTATAAGAAGGTTTTAAAGTGGGTGTTAATTAAAGCAGTTCAAAAATTAGTATGGGAGATAAGAGAATCCACCTCAAACAAGGATAAAACCAAAAATTAATAAACAAGTAAAGCAAAAAAGGACTTGAAAATAAGGAAGAAAAACCGTGTGCTTTTTTCCGATATTGGTTGCAAAACTGTGTTGATGGATGAGATGAGCTTAAATGGAACAAAGCAATTAATTAATTTGTGATGCTGTCTTACAAGGCTAAATTTTGATTTGGATGGTAACATGACTTTGTTATTTTTATCAAAATTCTTAGTTAGATCCGTCTGAAACTAATAAATTACCTTTAATTAAGTTTATGTTTCTTATAAAACTCTACCATTAAGTTCATATATTAAGTAAGATTATTTTTAAAAAGTAAGCTATATTTAATGAATTTTAATATTAATGTTATGTTTTTTTTTTAAAAAAAATATTATACATATATACTAATATATATGTAAGGAATGGAATATTGTAATTTCTTACTGACATTTCCAACTTGTAATATTGTAAGGCTAAATTTCGATTTGGATGGTAACATGGCCTCACTATTTATATTAGAAATTCTTAGTTTTAGATCCGTCTGAACTTAATAAATGACCTTTAAATTTATGTTTTTTTAATAGAAAACTCTAATATTAAATTTATATATTAAGTAAGACTATTTTTTTAAAAGTAAACTATAATTTAATGAATTGTAATATTAAATTTCTTTAACCATTTAATTATAAAGATTGATGACCTTTTAAATCTTATAATGATTTTGGTTTATATGAATTGCATGACACCACTTCTTATATATATATATATATATATATATATATATATATATATATATTAAGTGTTAATGAAATATTTGATGGAACAGGAAATTACAGTACAAAATGGTGAAGCTCACATGAAGGCGAGTTTCTTAATTAGTATAATGTGGACTAACATGCATACACACCTAACCTAAACTTCGTTTGCTTTTTAACAAATGGTATGTACGACTGTGTAGTCTTTCTCCAGTTGTGGTTTTATTTAAGGTTTAGTATTGACTGCAAAAATAGTACAGTAATAAATAACAATTGATTTGCAAGTGATTTATTTGCAATTAATGTAAATTTTTTTTATGTTAAGATGAGTATTTTAATACTATTAAGTGGTTACATGTAATTAAAATATTTTCTTAATCTTTGTAGTTTTTCAAAAGAACTTCTAAATAAGACAGAGAATCATAATAAAAAAACAAAAATTACTAAGTGCCCATAAAATAATGTTGACCCAGTTCCTTTTATAACGCGATAAATATTTACTTATATCCGGTGTAAACCTCCATTTTTGTATTGGGTGAAAATTTTGTTAATAATTTTAGAGAATTTTATTAGTAACATCTGTACAACCACTATTCATGTTATCAATAAAATTATCTAACAATTATAGTTAAAGTTTCGAATTTGATGAAAAATAGAAATTTACATCATATCCAAATAAGAATTTCACATGCAACGCGGTTTATTTCTCTTTCGCTGCATGAACATTTCGAGTGATACAATCAATTGCCTAACTTTCTTGTTTCCATTTTCTTTTTTGGGATTGAGAGCAGGCAGCTAAACTTTCATATTTCATATTTCATCTTTATTTTATTTTCTTTCTCTCCCTCATCTTTTTTTAAGGTACAATTTCCAGTCATAATTTTTTCATATTCATAATTTTGCATGACTTTGTACTTTATATATCTATGGACATAGTATGCTTGATGAAAAGAAAAAGATACCACTTGCATATATGCTTTTTTTTCTTTCAATTTTATGAATATTTTATTTTAACTGATACATCTTATTTAGGTAATCGATTTAACCAATTAACCGAATCGTTTTAATCAAATTGATTCAAAACGATCTATTAATCAGTTTTAACCATTTAATGAACACCCCTACCTATTGGTCTTTTAATTTGCAACTCTCCCGTGCCATTGACAAAATCATTGCATTTCTTTGGTACAGAAGAGTAGGTAAAACTATGCCAACTTGATCTAAAATGACTTTTAAAAGAGCGAAAACCTCATACCTTCTAGTATTTTATGCATTTCATATAAATAATTCGAATTTAATTGTTGTCATCTTGTCAATGTATAAATATATTAAAAAGTAATTATTGAATTGTAATTATTAATGGGTTATTTTAAAGGATACCTAACAAATCATTTAATTCCCAAGAGGTACATAAACCAAATTTAATATAATTACATTAATTTTATATTGATTGTGTCCATATCATGGTGTTTGGTTCAAATTAGAGGGCGGATAAAGAATCCAATCCGGTTCCTAATCATGGAAAGTTTTTTCCACTAGAACCTTGGTGAGACTAATGCTACAATTTTTCTGATAGATTGTGATTGTTTGGCTGCAGAAATTTTTTTTATAGGTTAATTTTAAAATCTTTGTTTTCGATTATTCTCTTGATCAATATATCAAAAAAAATATTATAAGTATTATATCTTTCTAAAAATATAAAACAAATTATTTTCTCCTCTTTCTATCCAAATTGCATCATCAATGTCTCTCTTAACCAGAACTATATCGATGGCTTTCTTCTTTCTTGTTCTCCTCTATTCTTTCAAATTTATGTTATTTTTGAGTTTAGAGATTGGATTAATTCTTTCTACCATTTCTCAATCTTCATGTCTTGGTCGGTCTCTCAATGTCAGACGCTTCTTCTCCTCCTCTTCTGCTATTCTACCCTACCCGCCTTTCTTTCTTTCTTTCTTTCTTTCTTTCTCTCTCCTTGTCCATCTCTCTCTCTTCTCCATTCTACTTTTCTCTGTTTTTCATCACTTCTTCAAGGGAAGCAGAAGGAGAATTGTGGTTCTATTGATAATTGGACTTTACTGGGCTGGTTTATGTTCCTTTTTTTCTCGAGTAGTTGGGTTGGCTGCAAAACTTTTTCTTTGGTAAGATCTTCCCGTGAAAACATGTATACCAAGTTGTTTTTATAATATTCAATTTCAAACATTTTGTTAAGACAACTAATTTAGCTATAACATATAGTAAATCATGTTTTTATAAGTAAGTTCTTCTGTATGAGAAAAAAATCAGTAATTCTTTTCTACTGACCAAAATACTACTGTTTTTAATTAAAATACCACAATTCTCTCCATTTAAGGATTGAAATAGAGATCAAGTTTTTAATTAAAAGACCGAGAACAAATTTGGATTTGAATATTTTACGTTTAATGATGTGACATTCAATTTCACCAACCAATATACATAATTACAATGATAAGAACTACAAACTTGCTTTCTATTTATCAAGAAAAGAAACTTGTTTCCTAGGACACCAATTTAAGTCAACCTATGCTAATGGTACACAATATGTGAAGAAATCATTTCAGACATCTAAAAATAAGTACATAACTAAATTTTCAAAATTTCACTAATTCATAGTATAACATCACATAACACGCATTATAGAAGAAAAAAAAAACAGCAACTTAACCTAGCACGGTATGAATTTTATATGTCAGTGACCAATGAAGAGAGCTTAAGAAAGTGCGGGTTCGTCTTCTTCTTTGGGTGGTAATCTTATAAATTTTGTTTTTTGCTGACAATCTCCATTTTTCAGTATATAATCTGCTTTTGTGGATTTGGTAAATTTGGTGTTGTGAAAAACGTCTATTTTAAAGAGTTATGTCTCATTTGTTTGGCTTTGTGAGATTCTCAAACTTTTGCAACTCCAATCCCAAGCGATTATTTCATTTGGGATCAATATTGAAATTGCAAGAACCTTAACCTTCACTCATAATTACGTATCTCAAAAATCAATTTGACAAGTTTTACTAGAGTTCTCGTGAAAATTTGCTCTGAAAAAAATTGATTAAACTATGGTGTCATTATTGAAAGTATGAACATCGATGTTTATGACTGTAACGATTATTGAAATGAAATATTTCAAATTTTAACTGTTGAATTATGGCAATTGTTCTCAGCAACCCTCCTCTAGTATTGATGCTGATGTTTTTAATAAAATTATTTCACCTTTCAAAGAAAAAATAAGAATTACTAGGGACATCATAGAACTATATCATCAAAAGAATTTCACATAATCATGAACACAATACAATATTATACATATATATACTGTTTATTTTTTATTCCAGAAATCGATCACCATAGGTACAGATCAAGTAAAATTGAAATACATATAGACAAATACACTTGTTTCTAAGCTACTTAATTGATTACAAGTACTCCTTTAACTGATGATCCAAGAAGAAAAAAAGAAGTTACAGTACTTACAAGATAAAACATCCAGCTTTTAGAGAATTAACTACAGATAACATAGGAAATCACACAATACTATAAGCTATGGGAAGAGAAACAACATAGGGAGGGACACTGGGAGTACGTGGGAGGGGGTGTTAACCTTCTACCCAAGTATCGTATACTTCAAATTATTTATATGAGGAAAAAAACATAACACAGTGACAAAGCAAGTGGTTGATGGAGGATCCACAACCACCTCTTGAAACAAGAAAAAAAAACCCTTCAAACTGAATTGATTGAACAGCGATACATTAAAATTCTAAATGAAATACCAGCAACAATAACTTTAACCACATAGATAGACCCACAAAAAAAAGGCATGAGCAGATTTGAATTTGAAGAAATCACGGTACACATGACACACACACTTAAGAAATTATCACAAAATTGTATTCATTTCTACTGTTTGGACACTTGATGACCACATAATTGGTTGAGAAATTTTTATATTTTTTTATTTTGCCACCAAGAAAATTTATCCTCACAGGTCCCAAGGCATGGCGTGCACACACACAACTGATTAACTTAGCTAACAAATCCTTACAAAATTATATTGATGTAGACAGACCCTTAATGACCACATAATTATTTGAGGGATTTGTATAATTTTGTTGTTTTGCCAGTGAAAATTTATTCTCATACGGATGTTCCCAAGGCATGTCATATGTTAGGGACATAACCCAATCTATAGCAAACAAATCCTTAAAAATTATATTCATGTAGACAGACCCTTGATGACTAAATAATTATTTGAGGGATTTATTTAATTTTGTTGCTTTGCCAATGAGAAAATTTATTCTCATGCATGTTCCCAAGGCACATCATATGTTAGGGACATAACCCAATCCATAGTTGAAATACTATGATATTATAACTGGTGTTGAGTCATCAATGGCTCTCATGTACTGCAGCATTCCATATTCGAGTTCAGCAAAACTATTGTCACAATTCAAAGAATGATCTCTAAAACTTTGATTTATTTATACCACTAAACCATTGGATTAATGTTAACCTTGAATTCAAAGTCTAAACTCTAAAGCCTTAACTCATAAAAGAAACAGTTTTGTCAAAGCAATGCTAAATCAGCAACAATGTTAACCTCATCAGCATGATTCCTAGACCTAGTCGCATTACTGCCACAAGAGATAAGGACCAGCCCAAAGAAAATCTATAACCAAAGGTCCAAAACCATCTAGCATAGATACTACATCTTTGATATACTCCACAGAAACATGTCTGGTATGTGACTACTATGTTCAACATTTGAGATCTTAGCATGGCATTACCTCTCCCTTCCCAAGTCGAGCGCCAGTCTTTGGATCAACAGTAACTGAACCAATGAAAATCAGATCCACCTTGATCTTTTCATGCAGTCCAATCGGTCTTCCATACTTGGCTACCCCTAAAGAGGTGCATGCCCCATTGATGATACTAGGAGTTAACATATCAGATTCAAGTCAGAGAAAACCCGTCCTCAAATGGGGTTGAGGAGCCAACAACTTCTTTCCAACTGTGCATAGATGAGTGTCATGATAGTCAATGATATATTAAGTAACATTCAAACAACATCAAAGAACATTGGTTACAACTAGTTCCAGACAAAATATGATCATGGCAACCATGAAATCCAAGAATGTAAGGCTGGGGGAGAATTCAACCAAAAAAGGCTATAGAAACATTAACATACTTCTATAGATTTTTGGGGGGAGAATTAAAGTTATAAGACCACTTTTTACAAAGCTTTACTTTGGATCAACACGTGTGCCCTTCAATTTTCACTAATCAACTCTGCATACATTCTTTCCTTACCAGAAGATAAGGTTCTATACGTTGTTTCAATTCTCATTTCAAGCTTTGTTATTCCTTGTACACTTGGACTTCTCCTCATGCTCTAATTTTCCTTAAATGACATACTGCTTTGGATAAGTTGACATTTCCTTAGCAAACTATGTGTCATCATATAAAATATATGAACTAGAAAATGTCTTATTAATTTTCTTTCTTCTTCCCTAGTTCTTTCCCCTAAGCTTTTTTACTACAAGATGGGAAGGAGATAAAGGTTTATCATGGAAACACCTATAGGTGTAGGGTATATTTAACCAGACCATGCTACCATTGAATTCATGAGTAAGTTTTGAAACGCTTTGTGCAGAATAGAGTACCAGTACATTTTGTTAAAGGTGAAAGAAACCATATTTCTCAGCAAAAATTGAATTGTGGCGTGATAAATCCAGGTGAATTGAATAACTTACCACATGAATTCATGTCTCTATGGACAATAACATGTTGCTTAAATTAAATACAAGTAGATTTTATAGGAGTATTGAAATGATTTCAGGCACATGCCATCATGTATCTTAATTTGGCTTGGACACTATTGTGAGTTTTAATTTACTCGCAAGCGCACGAGTCGTTTGCAATATAGCGTTGTGTAAGTGCGAGGTCGAATCCACAGGGAATTGCGTTGTGAAAATATAATTTAATCTAAACTAACTTTATCTTAACTTAGTTCCGAATTTTGAGTTGTATTTTTAGAAAAACAAATTAAAACTAAACTGAATTGATTTAAAACTAATAATAAAGACACTAAGGTTTTCGAATCCACCCCACCGAAGTTAAGCATATATATCCTAAAAAAAATAGCCTATCAAAACATTCCATGAATCCAACTATAAGACAAACAACAAAGAATATCTCAATTAAACCAAAAGCATCAAATGTATCCGCTTTTAACAAATCATAAAGGAAATCCAATTTAATCGAAAACAATTCGATGTATCCATCAGACGAAACACAAGGAATATCCAACAGAACAATTTAAACTCAATGAATCACAAGATTAACTCAAATAATTGACAGAACATTTATACTAAAAAAAAGTCAGATTTGTACAAGCAAATCTGAACTACATTGCCAAACAATGGCGAAGCTTCATCTTCAACCTTAGCTGAAGATTCTAGCCACTCATAACTATGAAACTACAATTTATAATAAAAGTGCTAAACATTAAACTAAAACAACTAAATAAAAATAAATAAATAACTTTACGTGGGAGAAATTCCACTCGCTGATTAGCGGCGCTTTCCCTCGTGGTAGCAAAGCCTTCGGGATCCACCAGAATGCTAGCAGACGTCCACCGGTTAACACCAAAGTGGCCCAGGAATTGTACACTGAATGATGGAGTCAGATGGTGTTTATAGAGGCGAATTCCACGAGTGCAATGTGTTTCCAATCCGATGTGGGATGTGGGATATAGAAATATGTTTCCAACCGATGTGGGATGTGGGATTTAAGCCTTCACTTGCCCTTCAAAACTTCTGCTCACGCTGAAATCCCGCACAGCCCGCACAACCTGACCTTTGTCTACTAAAACTGCTCTAACTTTCTCTAGAAAAATATTTTTTACGAGCCGTAAAATTCTCCAGAAAATAGACTTCCGAATCTTTCTAAGCATATATGGCTCATCTCCTAGTTCTTCTTGCATCAATACAATTTAATTTTCAAAGATGATTAATCTGTACGGGCAATTCTGACAATTTAGTGAAACTTCTTTCTTGGTGCTTGTAAACCTGAAAAACAACGAAAACAACTCAAAGTAACAAATTCCTAAGCTAACAAATGTAAATTAAGTAGCCAAAATATGCAATATTTTTCACTCATCAAATACCCCCAAACTTACATTTTGCTAGTCCCTTAGCAAAACAAAATAAAAAACTAAATGAAAAACAAAGAACATAAAGATAAGTTCATCACTCATGTTATTCAAGAAATTTAAGGAGCACACACCACCATGATATTCATTCATGAGCAAGCTTAAAAAGATAAACCCATCTTCGCAATGAATAGAAATGTTAAAATCTAATTACTTACAAAAGGCTGGTTAAGGCATCACAAGTCTGACACTGTGTAAAGTGAATTAGCATATAAAAATGAAGCTTCCAAATAACTCCAATGTGTAAGGTCTCCATGTCTCAAGATTCACCAAATTTCCCATAAGAATGAACGAAAATGGCATAATTTTTATTTTCTTTTTTTTTATATATATATAAGACTCTGCTATGTTTAATTCCCTTAAGCTTTCTAATTGACCCTTGTAGCGAGCGTTGAGTCAATGACTCCCAAACCATATGGTTTTAGGGCATTAGGTGTAAAGACACCCCTAAGGACTTACTAACTTGAGTCAAAAAGGCTATGAAACTAAACTGACCTTAATGCTACCAAACAAAATTCCCACCTTTTGACGTGAACACTCACTGCTTACTGAAGCAAGAAGTCCAGTTACTCAGCAAAAATTTCGCAATGATCATTATGAATAAAATTCCCACCTTTTGACGTGAACACTCACTGCTTACTGAGGCAAGAGGTCCAGTTACTCAATGGAAAGTTTATTGATGATGATCATTTTTTTCATATTATTATTATTATTATTATTATTATTATTATTATTATTATATGCCCAAGTGTTTATCCAACAAGTTATCCCGTTTTAGTTAAGATAAGAAACATACACATTAACATCACATGTCATACCTCACACAAATATGTGCTAATGTGCACGTGTTAGATTGGCTCAAACATGTAAATTCTCAACTGCCTAAAGTAAGTAACCAAAGTTTAAACTCTATCATCAGATCATGTGTTCAAACTTTTAAACTCACCAATGAAATCACATCACAATTTTTCATATCAACCAAAATTTTTAGATGAACATGAACATGCATTTATCTTTACGATGAAAAGATAATAAATTAGGACAAAGTGTGTGATGTGTCTCCCATACCCCCAAACTTAAATTACACATTGACCCCAATGTGTGACTAATATGGAAAGAGCTGACCTAAGATATGGAGAACTATCTGGACTGGTATGGCTCATAGCATACCCCCAAACTTAAACTGAAGTACGCATTGTCCCTGAAAAATAAAGACTGAAAAACAAAAAATACTAGAAACAAACATTAATCATAAATACGTAAAATAATAAATAAACATAAAGGATAAACTGTGGGCTGCCTCCCATGAGCGCTAAGTTTAACGTCTTCAGCTAGACCCAACATTAGTAATCATGCCCAACTAAGCGCTCTACCATCTGATCAATAAATGAGAATGAAAAATGATCAGTCCTTGTGGCAGCGTTCAGTTTACGGTAGTCGATACACACTCTCCACCCTGACTGAACACGAGTTGGCACCAACTCGTCATCTTTATTCTTCACTACCGTTAATTCAGCACGTTTGGGCACGACTTGAATCGGGCTCACCCACTTGCTATCAGAAATGGGATAAATGATCCCCGCATCTAACAGCTTAACTACTTCTATGCTCACAACCTCTTGCATAGCTGGGTTGAGCCTTTTTTGTGGCTCCCTCAATGTCCTGACATTCTCCTCCAAATGTATCTTGTGCATTACCAACGAGGGGCTGATTCCCCTGATATCCTCAATAGTCCAACCGATAGCTTCTTTGTGCTCTCTTAAGACATCTAATATTTTCTCTTCTTGAGCCTCACCCAAATATGAAGCTATAATCACAGGCAAACTATTTACTGAACCTAGGAACTTATACTTAAGATTATCTGGTAAAGGCTTAAGTTCCTTTTTGGGGGTTTCAGGTGCGGCAGTCTTCTCCGTCTTAGTGCTCTTCCGAGGAGGAGACTCCAAAATAGCATTCGCTTGCTCAAGTAATTTATCTAAATCCAAATCCTCTCCAAATTGAGCAAAGTATGCCTTTAGGGGGTCCTCAATGCGGGATTCATCCATAGTCTCCTCTGTCTTACTGCTCTCTCGAGGAGCAGACTCCAAGATAGTATTTGCTTGCTCAAGTAACTTATCTAAATTCAAATCCTCTCCAAACTGAGCAAAGCATGCCTCCATAATGTCCTCAGACTTCCCTTCTTTCTTGGGCGCTTGTAGTCTCTCAGGGTAAGGCGCTTTAGGAAAAAAACGACCTAGCGAGATCCTTAATAATACGAGTGGTTGTAGATGGCTCAGCATCTCTCTTCTCATTGTTGCCACTTTCTTGCCCTTGGTGCATAGCAAGGTTCTCTTCCACTTGATTGTACACTTGTCTCCCAGACAAGTATGGGACAGTTGATTGCACTTGTTCCTGCCAATGCATAGGAGTTGATAAATTTCCCACCGCAAACTGTTCCTTTGGGTTAGGATCAGGTTGACTGGGGAACTCTCCATTCTCTATTTCACCCACATAACTTGCGATTTGATTCATTTGACTCTCTAGCTTGGCAATCGCTTGGGGATTTTCTATTGTTGCACTCATTACTTCGCTCATGGATTGGTTAGTCATTTTCATGTATTCCTTAAGGGTGTCCTCAAGTGACTGTGAAACTGGCGCTGGTGTTTGAATGGGAGCTTGGTAAGCAGGTAATGGTGTTGGATAGGCTGAGTGACTATAACTTGGAACTGGCGGAGGAAATTCGGAGGGGTATTGAGTGTGAGCTTGATAAAGGGCTCCTCCCTGATTCCTCAGTTGGTTCTGCGTCCATGAAACATTAGAGTGGTCCCACCACCCTAGATTGTACGTTTCGGAGTAAGATCCATTTGATTGCCAACAACACTCATTGAAAGCATTCATTTGTTCCATGGGATACTCGGCAAAAGCCAGCATTGATGGACAATTCTGTGCTAAATGCATAGGACTAGCACAGATGGAACAGCTATCAGCATTGAATGTGTTGGCAGCATTGATGGACGGGCCGGTCATTTTCATGTACTCCTTAATGGTGTCCTTTAAAGACTGTGAAACCGACGCTGGATTCATCCACATTTTTTTTTATTTTGTATTTTTTTATAACTAACTAGTAGAAAAATAAAATCAATTCAGACCAAAAATTTTCACAAACCAAACAATTCCCCGGCAATGGCGCCAAAAACTTGTTGTGAGTTTTAGTTTACTCGCAAGCGCACGAGTCGTTTTCAATATAACGTTGTGCAAGTGCGAGGTCGAATCCATAGGGAATTACGTTGTGAAAATATAATTTAATCTAAACTAACTTTATCTTAACCTAGTTCCAAATTTTGAGTTGAATTTTTGGAAAAACAAATTAAAACTAAACTGAATTGAATTGATTTAAAACTAATAATAAAGACACTAAAGTTTCCGAATCCACCCCACCAAAGTTAAGCATATATGTCCTAAAAAAAATAGCCTATCAAAACATTCTATGAATCCAACTATAAGACAAAAAACAAAGAATATCCTAATTAAACCAAAAGCGTCCAATGTATCCGCTCTTAACAAATCACAAAGGAAATCCAATTTAATCGAAAACAATTCGATGTATCCATCAGATGAAACACAAGGAATATCCAACAGAACAATTTAAACTCAATCAATCACAAGATTAACTCAAATAATTGACAGAACATTTATACTAAAAAAATATCAGATTTGTACAAGCAAATCTGAACTACTATGCTAAGCAACGGCGAGGCTTCATCTTCAACCTTAGCTGAAGATTCTAGCCACTCATAACTATGAAACTACAATTTATAATAAAAGTGCTAAACATTAAACTAAAACAACTAAATAAAAAGAAATAAATAACTTTACATGGGAGAAATTCCACTCGCTGATGGGCGGTGCTTCCCCTCGTGGTAGCAAAGCCTTCGAGATCCACCAGAATGCTAACAGACGTCCATCGGTTAACACCAAAGTGGCCCAGGAATTGTACACTGAATGATGGAGTCAAATGGTGTTTATATAGGCGAATAGCACGAGTGCAATGTGTTTCCAATCCGATGTGGGATGTGATATATAGAAATATGTTTCCAACCGATGTGGGATGTGGGATTTAAGCCTTCACCTGCCCTTCAAAACTTCTGCTCACGCTGAAATCCTGCACAGCCCGCACAGCCTGACCTTTGTCTATTAAAACTGCCATAACTTTCTCTAGAAAAATATTTTTTACGAGCCATAAAATTCTCCAGAAAATAAACTTTCGGATCTTTCTAAGCATATATGGCTCATCTCCTGGTTCTTCTTGCATCAATACAGTTTAATTTTCAAAGATGATTGATCTGTACGAGCAATTCTGGCAATTTAGTGAAACTTCTTTCTTGGTGCTTGTAAACCTGAAAAACAACAAAAACAACTCAAAGTAACAAATTCCTAAGCTAACAAATGTAAATTAAGTAGCCAAAATATGCAATATTTTTCACTCATCAGGCACCATCACAAAATTCCTACGGTTCACTAGAATTCATAACATGACATATAATCTACTTGGGAAAAGAGAGGTACTCTAGCTCCACCATAAAAGTAAAGTCTGGCCTGATATAGAAGCATGAAAAAAAAGGATAGCACATATGAGTTTACCTGGTTTGCAGGAAGGGGATACAATTGTTGGCCAATGTTAGATTGCGGTTAACAAATTCAATTGCATAAGCTTTGAGCCCCCAGCAGTGATGCCATTAATTCTAGAACCAATGAGCAGGCATTCAAAAAACAAAGTGATAAAAAACTGAAGCATAAAACAGTAAAACTGTAATAGCATATAAAGGCCACTATCAAACCAGCAAAACTCACTGTTAACATTAGTTTGTTAAAATCTCATATTTAATATATAATCATGAAAATAGTATATCTACGGATTTCCAGTCAAAATAGAGTTATTGTGTGGAATATCTATGATGCTAGACATAGGTTGAAAATTTTACAGGGATGAATTAATAGAATAATAGACGGGAAGAGGAATTTATGGTTTAGGATGAGATTAAATTATTAAAACCCTTATTATTATAATCCATAATTCAAAATATTAGAAGACATGGAATCACTTGATGAGAAATTATTAGTAAAAGAATTAAAATAGGCACCGAAGCTATCTCTATGAATGAAAGTTAACCAATTAAAGATACCTGTTTATGACCCAAGGTAGGAGTTACAGTACTATAAATCACTCCAGCGTCAACTAGCTGTTGATTGCTAGAAGAATATCAAAAACATAAGATAAAATGCCTCATCATTCGAATGGAGATATCCACCTAAAATTTTAACTAAAAAAAGAATGAAAGAGAAAAAAAGTATTACCTCTACTAGTAGAATGAATAAATTAAGCTCTGTCTTGTGATCAAGTAACAAAGCTAGTGATCCATTGCAGAGAGAAATCAAGCTCAATTGCAAAGAGAAATTGAGCAAGAGAGATCATGACATCAAGCAAGAATTAATAGAAGTAAGGTCGAGTGGGAGCTGATAGAGAATAGGGTGAACTTGATATTTTTGACCTTTTTTTGGCCTTATCTTTTTCTTTTATCTCTTCATTCATAACACTTACTTTCTGATTTTTTGAAAAACTCAACGATTTTAACGGCCAGTATAGACCATTCCGGCTTCAGCAGTTGTCAAATCTGCTGATGTTATCTAACTTGCTTGTAAAGGGGGTTGACAAAACCTCGGATAGCCATTCCCCCAGTGAATTAGCTCTCCCAGCTAGTGATGCACGAGTTGGACAACAAAATAACAAGCAACAACATCAAAGACAGTGAAAAGATTCAAAGAAACAATGTAAGGATAAGAGGGGATAAGCTTTATTTATGATCAGTAGTACACTGAGGTAATGACTTGTTAAATAACATGTACTACATAATCTTGACTTACAAAATGCACAAATATAACTCCGTTTAATTCTTGTTAGCTTACCTTTCATCCTTTTCTTTCACTTTTTTTCTTTTGCCTTCATTCCTTGCAGAACAACTTTTTAGGTATCTGTTACTCAGTTCACTAAATAATGAAATGCTAGCACTTAGGACAATGTCACATGAATTACCTCTTGTCTTCCATTGATTGACACTAAGCTCTCAACATAAATGATAATCTCCGTTGATTCGTCATACAAAGGGATTTGCAGATTTTTAAGCTCTTGAGTGCTAGGGTTATACAACATTAGTTGGTGATCAATGTTTTTCATGAACACCCTACCATTCTTCCAAAACCCTAGTAGCCTCTCAATTCCCAAAATGGGCCCAATTGTGAGTTGTTTAACCCAAGATTCTTTAACACCAAGTTCCTTCAATACCCATACGTCATAGCATTTCTCATAGCATGTCTCTATAGCCTTGAACGTATAAATGATTACAGCAGGACATCCATCAAAAGACGTAATATACCAATCATGATCCAACCATGAAACTCCAACATATATATCGTCCGGAAAGCTTGTGGTGGTGAACACTTCATCCGCCATGTCAAATGAAAGAATTACCCGAACGTTATATGAATAACCATGAATTAATTCAGATTTCCAGTGATACATTCCATTTGCGTATGTGCTGAGTTCAGAATCAATATAATAATCATCCCATGGATATGGAATTTCTCTCCATGAATTATTACTTAGGTTGTATATCTCTGTTTGCATAAATTTGTTAACATCTTCACTGGTAAAATTTAAAATAAATCTTACAACCTTATAATCATTAGTTTTCGAATCAAAACCGAATCCGACAGCATCGGTAGAAGGGCTATCATGGGTTTCTTTTAGGAGGGGACGTTTAACACGGGATTCAGGGAGAAGCTTGAATTCTCTTGTTGCCGGATTCCATAGGCCAAGCCTATTGCAATCCTCCAAACAGATGATGCCGTTAACAGGACCAATAACATTTAGACCACATAACCAATCATTGGTGAAGGGCATGTAAATATTCTCTTTTGTGGTAATAATAATTTCCTCATTGATATTAAAATCAGTGTTCAAAAATGTGAAATACATAGGATAAACACGAAAATTGTTTTCACATAGCCATCCGTCGCCATGAAACTGTTGAACAAGCATATTAGAATTGGCATAGTTATGGCCGTTTAAGGCGTTTTGCTTGAGGTGATGACCGGTTATAAAATTAGGGTTTTGAAAACGAGTACACCAAGGTTTGGAAACACACCTGAATCGAAGCAATGATTTCACAGGAAGCCTCAGTTGGATGTCCATCACCACATCTTCAGGAAAATGATCGTCGCTCTTTGTTCCCATCTGTTTTAGGCATAGAGTAAAGTTTTTTTTTTTTCAATTGTATTTATCTTTCAAGTGTTAGTATTTCGGATTGAAGAAGTGGTTGATATCTATTCTCTACCAGGAATAGATACTTGGCTTAGATTCTAAAACTAAATTTAGATTTGAAACGAAAATGAATCACACCCGGCACAAAGCCTACTTTCCTTTTCTTTTATTATTAATTGAAAATTTGGTTGGAAGACCACTTTTTTTTTAAACATAAAAGTTCATGGGCTGTAGCCCATTTAACAATTGCTCAATATTCTGTTTCTATTTTCAGTTTTCAATCAACTGATTTGCGGGTTCAATACTCAATAACATCTTGCTAGGAGTATCATTTTTGAAAAAAATGTTGAGTCATATTTTTTTCAGACAAATTTTTTAATAACTGACAAAAAATTCTTAATAACTGAAAAGAAATATATAAAAATATAATTGAAAATAACATCTGTGACGAATTTTCATTAATATTAATATCATAGATAATATTACCAATAACTGCATCTCAATTAATTTGAATATAATTCGATTAAGGTTTTTCAGAATCAAACCGAGTATTTGGCCAAAAAAACCCGAATATTTTAATCGGTTTGATCCATTCGGTTAATTAGACTAAAACTGAATTTTGCACAACCATACTTCTATGAACAAAAAATAATCAACTCTTTTTGTTGGCGGAAATCATAAAAGAAAACCAAACCCAAAAGAACTTGTAAAAAGGACAAAAGGATCTCAATCAAATTCAAACCCTAGCTCTTCCTTCTCCAGCACTCTCCTTCTCTTACCGTTTCTCTCTATAATTAGTTACTTCTCATTCAAATTCAATCCCTTGCTCTTCCTTCTCAGGCACTCTTTTCCTCCATCTCTATATGTGTTAAATCTCTCTTTGTTGCCTCGACCCATTACCTGTTTGACGAAACTCCCCATTAGGAATGAGAGTGCGATAGAGAGGAATCACGCAATTTCACCAACTCTTGTTGTAGAAATTCAATTATCAACCACAAAGAAATGTATGTCATAAAGAGAGATGGGCGCCAAGAAGCGGTCAATTTCGACAAGATCACGGCTCGCTTGAAGAAGCTGAGTTACGGGCTGAGCAACGAGCACTGCGACTCGGTGCTCGTAGCCCAGAAGGTCTGCGCCGGGGTCTACAAGGGTGTCACCACGACACAGCTTGATGAGTTAGCCGCTGAGACTGCGGCTGCTATGACTGCGAATCACCCTGATTATGCCCTGGTTGGTAGTTTGACATCGTTTTGCTATTTGGATTTGTGAGAACTTGAAGTGTTCTTTGGTCGCTTTTGGTTAATTATTGCTTGGTCTTGAGTATCGATAACCTTTTTATGGGGTTGGGTACTTGGGTTGATTTCATAAACACTTCTTTTTCTTTTATGTGCTATATTGTGACGTAACAATCGTGATTATGGGTTGGTTGTTAGTTTTGATATACGAGTTCGGAGAATTTGCAGTGTTTTGGTTGATTTGACGGGTTATGATGGAGCATGCGCTGTTTGAGGGTGCATTGATTTGACGGGTTCTGGCTTTGGCTTTGATTTTATTTAATTTTGGTGTGTGATTAATTTGATATTTTGACCGATGATTTTGTGCAGTTAGCTGCTAGAGTTGCGGTTTCAAATCTGCATAAGAACACAGAGAAATCATTTTCAGGGACGTGAGTGCTTGGTCGTCGTCATCATCATTATTATTATTAAATTTTGATAGCAATAGCTTTTTATTTAAAGTAATTCCAGAATCAAGATCATGTATAACTATTTTAATAAGAGATCCCAGAAAAAGACTTCTCTTATCGCCGGTGATGTTTATGAAATAATCATGAAGGTACTCAAACGTTGATTTTATTAATATTGATATTGTTATTGTTATCATTCTTTCTCTTATTCTAACTGATATTGTTGTTGTTGTATTACTAGATCACTGCACACGCCCTTCGGGTGTGTTACGTGTACAAATAATCACACGAGAGAAAAAAGGAGAGTGAAAGAATATGTAGATAATTACAAGAGAGAGTGAAATATAATGAGGGAGAGATGTGAGATTAGATAGATAAAAACATGGAATCAAGGAGATTTAATTATAAATAAAATTGCTATAACTAAAAAAAAAAAGTATAAATAAAATTGCAAACCAAAAGAATTATAAATGAAGTTACCATTTTAATTTTTTCGAAAGAAAATTTAAACATTTCAAAGGGTTTTATTTGCTGTTTATAACTGAGTTGGTCCCTTTGTATGCAAAATCAAAATTATGTATAACAGATCATGTATAACTGTTTTAATGACACAGCTGTTCAAACATATTTATTGTTTTTGTTGATGGTACCAGTGTTTTTGGTAAGTTGTACCGTCAAAACACTATGTACAACCTCAAAAGTTATATTCATGAACTTTTTCAGCTTCACTTTAGACTCTCAAAATATATACTGACCATGCATATAACCGCTAGTCAACTCATATAAACTGTTGTCCTGATAGTTTCTTATGCCGTGATTCAGTGGCATAAATGAAGTGAACGGTATCCTAATAGCTTTACGTTATGCTCTATATACAAACCAAAGGATTGAAACTAGAGGAATTTTTTTATCATTAGCTTCTTGATTTTAAATTTTATGATTTGACTCAACAGTGTTTGCTTTCTTTGGTTTTAGAATGCCACATGCCTGGACAGTGAGATCATCTATGATAGAGATTTTGACTATGATTACTTTGGCTTCAAAACTCTTGAGAGATCCTACCTGTTGAAGGTTGATGGGAAGGTTGTGGAAAGGCCACAGCACATGTTGATGAGGGTTGCTATTGGTATTCACAAAGATGACATAGACTCTGTTCTCAAAACATACCATTTGATGTCTCAACGTTGGTTCACGCATGCTACTCCTACCCTTTTCAATGCAGGAACCCTGCAGCCACAAGTATGAATGTCATATCAATTTCTTTCTGCTTTAATTTATAGTGCTTGTATTTTGAATATTTACTTATCTCTTTCTCCCACTATCTCGGCTGAATGGCAGTTGAGTAGCTGCTTTCTTGTGTGCATGAAAGATGACAGCATTGAGGGTATATATGATACTTTGAAGGAGTGTGCTGTTATTAGCAAATCAGCAGGAGGAATTGGTCTCTCTATTCATAATATTAGGGCTTCAGGGAGTTATATTTGTGGGATGAATGGGACTTCCAATGGCATTGTTCCTATGCTCCGAGTCTTTAATAACACAGCTCGTTATGTTGATCAAGGGGGA
Source organism: Bretschneidera sinensis (assembly GCA_023935145.1). Taxonomy (NCBI): domain Eukaryota; kingdom Viridiplantae; phylum Streptophyta; class Magnoliopsida; order Brassicales; family Akaniaceae; genus Bretschneidera; species Bretschneidera sinensis. The sequence continues at coordinate 1,227,636 of JALCZK010000548.1, read as the reverse complement.
GGCAAGAGGAAGGGTATCTCTATTGAGCCTCATAATCTTACATGTTTGCATTCCTATTCTTTGTTTTATCATCACACTCGAGTGATTGAGTGAATATGTGTATGTGTGGAGGGTTAAAAAAATGTATGTATATGGATATATGATGTATGTATCTACATATTAAAGTATGTCCAATATACAAAACCTGTTTTATATGTATACAATGTTCTGTTTTGTTTATGACATGTAATTTATTGGGTGCTTCCATGTTCTGATTTTTTTTTGCTTTGTTTTAGGTGCTTTTGCCATATATTTGGAGCCATGGCATGCTCATATATTTAACTTTCTAGATCTTAGAAAGAACCATGGAAAGGTACTATTGGGTGGATTCTTGGGCTTAATTTTGTATAAAATGTTTCTGGAATCTACAAAATTGCCCTTCCCTTAACTTTTTCTTGTTTTGTAGGATGAACATCGGGCTCGAGATCTATTTTATGCCCTATGGATTCCTGATCTCTTTATGGAAAGAGTCCAAGGTGATGCAAAATGATCTTTGTTTTGTCCCAGTGAGGCTCCTGGTTTGGCTGATTGTTGGGGTGAAGAATTTGAGACTTTGTACACCCAGTATGAAAAAGAGGTAAACTTGACCATCTGCTTCCATGTGAGGAAAGTTGTTTGATATGATTAGTATTTCACTCCATCTCGGAACTGGCAATTTGATCTATCTTTTGGAATCAGGGCAGGGCAAGGATGCTTGTCTCTGCAACAAAGCTCTGGTTTGAGATTTTGAATTCCCAAATTGAAACAGGAACTCCTTATATGCTTTTCAAGGTATTGTCCTAACAAATTATTGTTTCGCATCATTTGGATGATTTCTTGATCCATCTTCTCCCACCAGGATTCTTGCAATAGGAAAAGTAACCAGCAGAATCTTGGCACTATCAAGTCTTCAAATTTATGCACTGAGATCATTGAGTTCACGAGTCCCACAGAAACCGCAGTTTGCAACTTGGCATCCATTGCTCTGCCTCGATTTGTCAGGGGAAGGGTGGGTGTTTCAACTCTCGTTAGTTGCCTTTAAGAACTCTCTTTTTGTTTTTATCAATTTCTTATTGAGCATTCTTGTTGGTTGTAGGGGGTTCCTACTGAGTCACACTCAAAGAAGCTAATTGGAAGTAGAGATTCAAACAACCGTTTTTTTAATTTTGAAAAGCTAGCAGAGGTTTGCCTTGCTGGACCATTCTACAGCTCTATGATAAATTTGGTTCTCATACTGAGAAATAAAATTACAATCTAGTCAAAATATACGTTTGTTGTTCCGTGACTGGGAAAGTTGGACTTCTGAGTTGTTTATTCATTCTTCTAATAGGTTACTGCAACAATTACTGCAAATCTTAACAAAATTATTGATATTAATTACTACCCTGTTGAGAGTGCAAGGAGATCAAATTTACAGCATAGACCAATTGGGATCGGGGTTCAGGGTCTTGCTGATACCTTCATCCTTCTGGGTATGCCATTTGATTCACCTCAGGTATGACTTGCTTATGATAGGTTTAATTTGATTTTGCTTGGGCTGGTTTAGCAAGATTAAATGCTTCTTTATTGATTACAGGCCCAACAGCTGAACAAAGACATTTTTGAGACCATATACTATCATGCACTGAAAGCTTCTTCTGAGTTGGCTGCAAAAGATGGTTCATACGAGACATATTATGGAAGTCCTGTGAGCAAGGTTTGTATCACTGAGCTTGTTACAATTTCAATCGTGCCTAACACATGTCAGATAAATGTCATCATAATGTCAGATTGATGTGCCAAAAAAGATGCGTGGATTTTGTGGAAGCAATTGTTGGACAAAAACTAGATAGCTTGCACTCAGAAAACTTTTTTGTCGTCTTAGTATTGAAAATTTGGTTAAATTTTACCCTTACTATTTGAATTTATTATCTTCATAGTGTGGAAGAAAAAAACATGGAAAAATGTTCTGAGAGAGTTCAATTTTGTGTGCTTTGTATGGTGGGCAATAGCTTTTCGTTGCACTGTTATACGTGAAAAAAATAATAATATTCTTTGTTGCTCATTATGATAAGCGCAAATTGTTTCTAAATAGCAATACGCAATGACGTGATGCATGATATATGCCCATAGAAAGAGAAAGAGATATAGAAAAGAATACAGCCTTTAAGCTTGAACTTTAACTGCCTTTTTCCTCCTTTTTGTTTAGGGAATTCTTCAGGTGGACATGTAGGGGGAAACACCATCAGATCAATGGGATTGGGATGCTCTTAGGGAAATGATCTCAATGAATGGGATGAGAAATTCCCTTCTCATAGCACCTATGCCCACTGCTTCAACTAGCCAGATACTTGGGAACAATGAATGTTTTGAGCCTTATACCTCCAACATCTATAGTCGAAGGGTATTAAGGTTTGAATAATTAACTTGGTTTCTTAGAAGTGTGGCTTTACCACTGTCCACCATCTAACCCTTTGATTTTCAGTGGTGAATTTGTTGTAGTGAACAGACACCTCCTTCATGATTTAACAGAAATGGGACTTTGGTCCCATGCTATTAAGACCAAGATAATTTATGAAAATGGCTCAGTTTCAAAAATCCCCAAGATTCCTGAGGAGCTGAAAGCTATCTACAAGTGTATATTTTTCTATGTTATCCTTTTAACTACTCCATAATGTTTCTTTTCATGCTAAGCTAGTATTAGTGTGTAAATACCAGGACTGTTTGGGAAATCAAGCAAAAAACATTGGTTGACATGGCTGTTGATCGTGGGAGCTACATAGATCAGAGCCAGAGTCTTAATATTCACATGGAGCAACCTGATCCAGGGAAGCTAACTTCCCTGCATTTCTATGCTTGGTCTAAGGTATCAACTGTTGCATTATGTTTGAAGTTTTAAAACCGACTATAAAACTTTTGGAGGGCACTGGTCCTACACAATTCAATAGTTAAGATAGCATGTTAATTCTACTGCACCACTGGGGTTGCTGCCACTAGTTACTGTAAAAAAAATTAGGGCATTGTCGGGATTTGATTTATTCCATTTATTGGTAAAAAAATTACCCACTAGTCACTTTATTCCTCATGTTGCACCAGCAGGATAGAGATTCATGGTTAAAGAAATAAAGGACACTCATTTTGTTAGTTTTAAAATTACCATGTCATTGTGGTGATTTAATTTTTCTTTTTATTGGTGGATCCATGTGCTTATTCCTCATGTTGACCAGCAGAACACAGATTTATGGTTAAAGAAATAAAGGATGCTCATTGCGTTAATTTTAAAATAACCATATCTGCATAATTATTGCTTCTTGTGCGTTCCTCCATCCACCGTTGCCATATTAGCACTTAGTGATCGACTGTTGAACTGTTGGTGCAGGATAACATATGGTTTCATCTTTTAGTTGATTTTAAGAAGTCAATAATTACACAATTGTCAATGCTACCTTACCCATTTTTTTTCACTTTTGATTTCTCTCTGTTGGGTCTGAAAACAGGGATGTATTATCTGAGAACGCGTGCTGCAGCTGAAGCTATCAAATTCACTGTTGATACCTCTGTTTTCAACCATGTAATCAGTGTTCTTGAGTCTTTTCATTATCACAGTAGCCAGGTTATACGTTTCATAGACTTTTCTTTTCCTCATGTTTCATGATTTTGAAGATATCATTCCAACTTTGAGAATGGAACCATCACAAGGAAGTCATTGCCAAAATGATCATAAAAACTTGAAAAGACACAATTGTATGACGCTTTCAAATTAAACGTATTAGTTGAACTTCATGGATCCATTTTATTGATAGGTTGAAGATATGTACCTTGGGATGCACAGAGAATGGATCATTTTTCTTTCTGTGGGGAACTGCCAATAATTTTCTTTCTGTAATTCCTGAATACACTTTACATGGATTTTTTTTTGGTGGTGAAACACAGGAAAATGATATCAGTGCTAAAATGGCAGAGGTGGTATGTTCACTACAGAATCGAGAAGAGTGCATGGCTTGTGGAAGTTAAGTCCTTTCCTGTTGAGTACATGAAGGTGAATTCTCTTTGACCAATGAGAGCTGTGGAAGTTTAGTTTTTTTGGCACCAATCTCATGCAAAATGGAATTGAAGAGCCTTTTAAAAGTCTTATAGTGATGTAGGGTAGATCTTATCGTTCTTAAAACTAGCCTATTTTCTATGTATAGCTAATATTGCATGAGCTTTTTAGTTGGTTCCTGTTCTCATCAGTGTGATGAACTTTTCTTGCCATTTTGTGCTCATGTGCAAGTGTAGAGCTGGAAAAGCACCATGAAAATATCATGTATATAAAAATAAAATGCATGTTGTAATTTGTTTTATATGATGATCAAATTGATAATGATTGAGTTTTCTCATTTTTCTGATGCACACTCGTGCTGTAGACATGATTAAATAGATTAGTGAATAGTATAGGTGCATTATCAACGCCGTCAAATTTGAAAATCCATTCGATGAAAACAAGGTTTTGAAAGCTCCTAGTTGAAATCACGTGATGTTGATTTCTGCAGAGGACTTTGAGAACAGACGTTATAGTAGATTATGACAAAATTCGAAGACTTCCTCTGCTTTGTTTGTTCTGTTTTTTGAGGAAAGGATACGTCTTTCTTTTTTTTAATAAAAAAAATGTCACCAAGAATATTTTAAACATTCAAGTTGGAAACTTGAATTCTAAATTTTGATTTTTCTTTTTGTTGGTATTCAAAGTTTCTCCTCCAATTTCTACTTCTCATGATATTTATTAGAGCTGAGGCTTTTAGCTTGTATACATTTTTGATTCGTTGTTTGTCTGTTAAAACATGAGTATAAACATGAAAAATAAAACTCGTTAAGAAACGAGTTTTTTTTGCCTATATCTGTTAATCCACTATCCATAAGACTCGATCTGTATCTGGTTCGGGTTATTTTTGTCTCATTTAAATTGGAGATTTTTTTTATTAATATCCGTTTTTGATCTGTTATCCATTTTCTAAAACACGGTTAAGGTCATGAAAAATAAAACTTATTAAGAAACGAGCATTTTTAGTTGTACTTATTGATCAGCTACGTGTAAAACTCAACTTGTATCCGGTTCCAACTCGTAGTTTCTCACCTCTAATATTTATCGTATTCAAGGCAAGTTGTATGGCTGAATTTAGTTTGGGCTTTCTCTGTTAAGAGGGGAATATCTTTCATGAACTGTTTCCATCTTTGGTTAACTGCTACTCCAAGTAGAAGCATGTTTCAAGTTTTTTTTATGATTAGTTTAGATTTGTATTTAGTAGACGGAAAGAGTATGAGATCTGTTGAATGTATTGATGGCGATGGAATGAAAGTCTTTTGCGCCGCCAATAGTATATTGACCATGGAAAGCATTTTGTGGTTAACAGAACTTTCTCAGAAAACATCCTTTGCATGTGGAGCCATTCTTATCAGATATCAAAGTCAAAAGTAACATGAGATAGATTTTATAAGGATGATCTACTATCTTGTCAGTTAATACATGAAAAAGACTGCCTTCCTGGCAGTTACAAGAAGTTGGCTTAAGCAGGATATATTCTATGTGGAAATTATGAGACTGCAGTCTTTTGCTTAACAGTCAATTTCAGATTTTTCATTCAAGGGACTTTGGCTTCTATCTTCTCATAAAAAAAAATTAAGTTTAATTATAAAAAAAAAATATCTTATAGATTGTATTTTTAAAAAATACCAATATTTTTTTGATAAAAAAATGCTATGAGGTTTTTTATGGTAAAAATACATCGTGATATGTTTTTGTTAGCAAAAAATACTCTGTGTATGTTTATGTTAGCCAAAGATACTTTGTAATATGTTTTTTAAGTCAACCACAGTGTATTTTTTGTTAACAAAACATATCATAGAGTATTTTTTTTACAAAAAATCTTCAAGATATTTTTTGATTTTTTAAAAATAAAATTAATCACAAAGTATTTATACTTAAACCAAAAAATTATGACAGAAACTGTAGGTTGAAACTTGAAACCAAGACTATTGCATGCATCAGTTTCTGGATTTTGTAATCTAGATTTAATCTTTTGCGTCAAACTTTTTACACTTCCGCACTGCTAGCTTGAGTGGGATTGGAAAAGAAAGTCTTTTCCTACTTGCTGTGACGTAGATGTGGAAGCTAATGGATAAAGTTAGAAGGCTCAACTAACAAGCCACGCCCGTTAGTAACGACAATGTATTAACATATGCTAGTTCTCAAGAACATATTATAGCACTCTTTGGAGTCCCTAAAAAATACACATTAATAAGGTATCATCGAATCTTTAACCGGATAGTTGAAATTCGATTTCTTGCATAAGAATTCTTGAGTTTAAATTTTTTCATTATGATGGAGTGAACCAAACATTATCAGTTACATTCTCTCATATTTTATTTCTTTATAATTGACCCGATTACTCTTTTACTTTGATGCAAAAAAATAAAGTATTTGCAAATGCCATAACACTTTTTGACTTAAAATCATATAATTCTTGATTGATTATCATTTGCTGAATGGTGAAGACTTAACTCTACTTGGATTTAAGTTAGTTGCTTTACTAATATATTAATTTAATAAAATCACTTATTGTTGTATAAAAAATTATAAATTTCATTCACATCAAAAATAAAAAATAAAAATTATTTTACATTGTTGTAAATCATATAAAAGTCTGATTGGTATCATATAAAAAAATAAAAAATAAAAAACCCGCTCAACAATGGATGGGTGGTCGTGAAATTAGTGACGCCAAAGATTTGAAAACGATAGTGACCAAAAGAGAATAAACAATGTGTTTAGTTGGGGCCATGAGCAGATATATGCAGTCATGCCAAAGCCTCCATATGAACAGGAGAGCCAAAACTATTACAGATTGGATTTTATGAATCATGAGCAATGTGGTATGATTGATTGCTTTGACAAGGAAAAAAGTGAGTTAGGATGCAATGAACCAGATAATTGCAATGAAGCATTCCTTTCTTAACAAGTACTACCACTGTTTCAGTCAGAGTGGTAGGAGTTTTTGCTAGAAAAAATATTAGAATAAGCACCCGTCCATGAGCCAGCTCAACCATCGAAGTCCTTTTCGGGAAAAAAAAAATTGATGGGTTAAGGAAGAAAAAAAACTCAGTTTAAGGAATTGTGTCGTGGGCCATCAGAATATTGACGATATAATCAGCATTTTCTATGCATTTTTGTAATCGGTAGATGAGGAAAAAACACCAAAGATAGGCTGACTAATGACACATCAATTCTACCTTTTTCTCTTCTTCTTCCTTCCATAAAATTGGAGTGGGAAATGAAAGACTTTTGAGTTTCATTGCAACCCATGCCTTGAAAATTTGTGATTATTGAAAGCGTGAACATTGAATTTTATAATGTAATCGTTATTGATATAAAAAATAATTGTTTTTTTTCAAAAATTTAACATAATATTAACAAAATAATTGATTAACACGTGTTTATTCTCATATATATATATATATATATATATATATATATATATATATATATATATATATATATATATATATATATATATCATTCGAGAATTTGTGGGTTTGTATTTTATCTTCTCATTTTTCAAAGCTAAAGTGATGTCAAGTAACAGCTTTAGATATTGTTACTTAATATTAGAAGAAATAGTTTTGTCTATATTGTTAAGAACCTTATTTAATATATATTATTTCCTATAACCATTAGTGAATTAAAATGATGAGAAGTTAAATTTTCAATTACTTTAGTTTTATTTTATTTTAATTATAATTCAAAATTTGAATTCAAGATATTTTATGAGAAAAAATGTAACAATTATTTTTATTAAAAAAATTATAATCCGAATTGAATTAGAAATATTTTATGAGACAAAAAAGTAACTAATTTTTTTAAGTGTGAACGTGTAATTAACTCTTGGATTAAGGCCATTGCCACTAACAGTCCAAATATTGTTATATACATATTGCACATTTGGTTCATGACCCTGGTTAAAAGTTAAAACTTCACTCTTAACGTTTCACATTACTTTCGTAAAATGTTTCAGAAGCCAAACAGAATGGACTGTTACTTTTAGAAAGTAATTCCTGGTGGCATCAACTGAAGGGAAAAAAACATCTGCTTTATTACGTATACTGCTAAACTTTTTTTTTTTGTTTATTGATTTCACACTACTTTCGTTTTTTCTTCTAGAAATCGAATTTCACACTACTTTCAAGTACTAAGAACTAATTTTTCTGGGCAAGGACAGTCCAGTACTCCACCTCATCCAGCACAGATGGAAGATTTTCTTTTTGTTCTTCACTAAGAAATTTCTAGGTAGATCATATTTATTAAGTTGGTCATAAACGAGATTATTTTTTCTTTTCAATTGCACAAATAAGGCGTGATGTACGGAAATTCTACTGTTTCTTTTCAAATGTTGGAAACCAATTTAAGATCCTTGAAATTGACGCTTTAGTATATCTTTTTTTTTATGGAGAAAAAAAACCAAAACTATACATTTAGTAGAAAAAGGAAAAAGTATGATAAAAGAAAGGGGCCAACATTGAGTCTGAAGCTTTGAGTTATGTCCCTTGGCATCTTTTGAGTACAACTATCATACTTTATAAATTCTCTAAGTTGATGACAATTAAAATAATTAAATAATGTTTTTTTTTAAAATGTCAAACTGTGGATTTATTAATTAAGAAACATTTTTAATTGGCTTTACATCACTCGTGGAATTGACATGTATCCACGTTTGAACCTATCTATAAAGTCATGTTTGTACCATTTCTCGGCCTTTTGTCTCTCGTGAGATCTCTAGACTTTGAATCCAACCTCATTTTGTCTAAAATTCAACATTCCAACCCACAAGCAAAATCGCTTTTCCCATTCTCCCGTTTAATTATTTTTTATTTTATTTTTTAACAGTAAAATAATATTACAGATTAATTTATATTTTATTTTAATTTTATTTTTGAGTAAGACATATCAAAATCAGGTCATTCATACTAAATTTAAAGAATTTATAAAAGAAAAAAACCTTACGATTTATTTTCAAAAAAACTCAAACCAATGACCTCCAATAAAACCTTAAAGTCACTTTATTGTTGTCTTTTAAATACTATTTCATAATCTCTATTAGTTTGACTGTGTTTATAAAATAATTAATTTTTTGAATTAGAGAGATTTTTTTAGGTACATAATTAAGTTTTTTTAAGGTATTTCAAACAAATTCAATTAAAACGGTTCAATTAATTAAGTAAATCGATATAAAATTAATTAATTAAATAAAATATATTAATTAATTCATTAATTAATAATTAATTTTTTTAATTAATTTGATCATTTAATCAATTAAAAAATTAATTAATATTTATTATTGACAATATAATAAATATAATATATATTATATATCATATTATATATAAAATCAGTTAATTAATGTTTTCTGTAATTATTATTTAAACATTTTAATATTCACATCGAAAAGATTGAAAGAAATATATAATTGGTTATCTATGCAGTTCTGGATGTATTTACTTTAAAAAAAAGATTGAACGAAATATATAGTTGGTTATCTCTCTGTAGTCCTGGATATATTTACTTTAAAAAAAGTTAAAAAAAATCATATGAAATCGAGTAGTATATTTTTACAAATGATTAAGATCTGATGTCGCATGCATTGAAGTGGGATCCATGGCCCACTAAATCAAGTCATGTGTCCTTTTTTAATCAATTGAAAAGGAATAAAAGTATCAAACTTGAAAATTCAATCCTTTTTTTTGGGGCCAAAAACTTAGGAATTATTACTGTATTTAAAATTAATCCTTGAAGGAACCGTACTCTTTGGAGCCATATGATAAACAAGATATGATGCCTATTTTAGTAGGCCCTTTTAATTTCTTGTTTCATGAGAAAAGTTAAGCGTATCGTATGAATATCTTTTCAGAATGATCGATAGTTATCTATCTTGTATTGCGATCAGCAAGTGGTCACCAAGAACAAAACAAAGGAGTTCTAGAGAATTCACGAATTAATTAGTGAAACTTGTCTTTTTCTATATATAGATAAGTCAAAACTTTATTTAATGTCAATATTTTAAAATGTTTATTTCTTATTTATTTAAATATTTAAATAAAATTATAAATAATTAAAATTACTTAAACTCTCTCGCATATTTCTCATATTTTTTTTTCGGTATTCCACTCAAGCTTAAATTTTTTATAAAAAAAAATTTAGCTGCATCGGATATAAATTTGAATAATTAAAAATTTGACTAGTAATTTTTAAAAATTTTATCAATAATAATAACTGTGTATGTTAGACATTACTAATGAATTTTTTAAAAATTATTAATCCAGTTTTCAATCAGATTTGCGCTGACCAAAAATTCCTAATCTTCTTATCTCTTTCATTTTCAACTAATATCTTTTCCTATCTTTTTATCTCTTTCATCCTCGATTCACATCTTAATTTTTTATTTTTTTTATCACATCTCAATTTATCAACGTTATTATATTATTTCGTCACGTAAAACAATAAATCAGTTTATATTATTAAAATAATAACTGTTGAATAATTATGCCTTGAATTAGTGGTGAACCAAAAATTGTCTAAAGTTGAGTCCACTTCTTGCATAATTTGTGGCTTTTGTTTGTGGGTCAAAAGCATCTTCTACTTTAGGCCATGGTGGAAGACAAAGTTCACTTTGGTATAATTGGAGAATAAAATGATGAGCAACAAAATGATTAACATTCATTGATGTTTGTCATTTGGAACTTTTGTGAGCCTATAAAAGGCATTCCAATTTGAAGCATTCCATCATCAAGTAACATCAAGAATCATCAAGTGAAAAAAAAGTTAAGAGAGAAATTGTGAGATTGTGTGTATTGGCTAAAGCCAATTTTGTAAACACTCTTTGTATATTTTCTCACTATAGTGAAATTTGCCTATTGGCCTCTGCCCGTGGACGTAGGCTTTAAGACGAACCACGTAAATTTGTTGTCTCCATATTTATCTTACTTTATTGTTTTGTGATTATTACTCGATCAAATTACGATCCTGTCACGATCCATTTCTAACAAACTGGTATCAGAGCTTGCAGGTGGTAAATTTCTATCTGTTTTTCTGCGAGTTTACTGTTCACATGAATAGTAAAAATTTGTTCAGGATCATTTTGTTCGATCGAGATGTCAACAATGAAGTTTGATATTGAGAAGTTTGATGGAAACAGCAGTTTCAGTCTATGGCAAGTTCGTATGTTAGCCATTCTAACCCAAAATGGCTTGAAGAAAGCACTACTGGGGAAAGCCAAGATGCCTACCGGCATGAGTGATGAAGATTGGGATGACCTGGATGACAAGGCTCTATCCGCAATCCAACTGAGTCTTTCAAATGTTGTCTTACAACAAGTTCTGTCAGAGAAGACTTCTGCAGCCTTATGGGCCAAGCTAGAAGAGTTGTACTTGACTAAATCCTTGGCCAACAGGTTAGTTTTGAAGCAACGCCTTTATGGTCTCCACATGACGGAAAGTTCCTCTCTCGAGTCCCATATCAGTGAGTTTATCTCAATTATTAATGATTTGAAAAATCTTGAAGTTATTATTTGGTCTGAAGATCAAGCTCTCTTATTATTATGTTCATTACCACTCTCATATAAAAATTTTAGAGACAGTATAATTTATGGTAGGGAAGAATTAATTTTTGATGATGTAATATCTTCCCTTATGAGTAAGGAGAAATTAGATAATGAACTTTTGTCTAGTAAGTCTGATGATCAGGGCTCTAGTCTTGTTGCAAGAGGCAGATCCAATGACAGAGGCTTTGATGGTGGCAAGAATAGAAGAAGATCAAAGTCAAGAGGAAAGCACAAAAATTTGACTTACAATTATTGCAAGAAGAAGGGACATATCGTAGCGGAATGCTACAAGCTGCAGAACAAAAAGAAGAATGAATGGCAAAATGACAAGGGCAAGCAGAAGGAAGAAACAGCTGATGCTGATGTAGCAGAAGAAAAAGGTGATGATGTTCTATTTGCAACCAACAAGTCCAGATCCAATGACGAGTGGATTCTTGATTCTGGATGTTCTTATCATATATGCCCCAACAGAGATTGGTTCTCTACATATGATTCTGTTGAAGGTGGAGTTGTGCTAATGGGCAATAACACCACTTGCAAAACTTTTGGTGTAGGCACAGTAAAAATCAAGATGCATGATGGAGTTGTCAGGACATTGACTGATGTCAGACATGTACCTGATTTGAAGAAAAATCTTATTTCTTAGGCCATTTTGGATGCCAATGGCTGCAAAACTGTGATTGAGTCTGGGAACATGAAAATTTCCCGTGGTGCTCTTGTTCTCATGAAAGGAAAGAAGTCTGGCAGTCTATACACCTTATTGGGTTCAACAGTTACAGGCTCTGCAGCAGTTTCCTCATCCATGTCAGATTCAGACTCTACCAAGTTGTGGCATATGCGTCTAGGGCATATGAGTGAGCAGGGATTAGCTGTACTTAGTAAAAGAGGTCTTCTATCGGAAAGAAAGATTGAGAAGCTGGATTTTTGTGAGTATTGTGTCTTTGGAAAGCAGAAAAGAGTCAGCTTCAACACTGCAATTCACAGAACCAAAGGTACTCTTGATTACATTCATTCTGATCTATGGGGGCCTTCTCGTGAAATTTCCAAAGGAGGAGCCAGATACTTGCTAACGATTATTGATGATTTTTCTAGAAAGACTTGGGTCTATTTTCTCAGGCACAAGAATGAGGTATTTGGCATTTTCAAGCAATGGAAGACCTTATTGGAGAAGTAGACCCGGAAGCTAGTCAAGAGACTCAGAACAGATAATGGTCTTGAGTTTTGTGATTCAGAGTTTAATCAATTCTGCAAAGATGAAGGCATTGTCAGACATTGGACGGTGAGAAAGACACCATAGCAGAATAGTGTCGCAGAGAGGATGAATCGAACACTGTTAGAAAGAGCTCGATGTATGCTTTCTAACGCAGGTCTTGGCAAGGAATTTTGGGCAGAAGTAGTCAATTTGGCATGTCATTTGGTGAACCGCTCTCCTCACAGATCACTTGAACTTAAGACACCTGAAGAGGTATGGTCAGGTAGCCCTCCTGATTACTCTAACTTAAGAATATTTGGTTGCCCTGCATATGCTCATGTGAATGAAAGAAAATTGGAGCCTAGGGCGAAGAAATGTATTTTTCTGGGTTATGCTTCTGGTGTTAAGGGTTTTCGCTTATGGTGTCATGATACTCATAAGTTTATGATTAGCAGAGATGTTACTTTTGATGAATCTGCTATGCTTCACCCTAGAAAAGAATTGTCTATTCAGTGTGATACAGGAAAGAAGAATGCACAAGAGAAGGTGGAGCTTGAGGTTGATACCTCATCATCTGCAAATCCTAATCCTATTCAGCCAGAAAGTTCGTCTCCAGGTGGAAAGACACACCATGAAGCTGAGCATCACACTCTAGCTGGTGGAAGACAAAGGAGACAGATAAAACCACCCCAACGGTATGGTTTTGAAGATATGTTGGCTTATACATTAAATATTGCAGAAACCATTAATGTCGCCGATCCAACCTCATACTCTGAGGCCATCAGTTCATCTGATTCAGACAAATGGCTCGTTGCGATGCATGAAGAGATGGAATCTCTAAAGAAAAATGACACCTGGAAATTGGTCGAACCACCTAATGGTAAGAAAATTATCGGGTGTAAATGGATATTTAAGAAGAAGGAATGAGTCACTAGTGTTGAAGACACCAAGTATAAGGCACGATTAGTAGCGAAAGGCTACAGCCAGGTGGAGGGAGTTGATTTTAATGATGTTTTCTCTCCAGTTGTTAGACATACTTCTATTCGTGTCTTACTTGCTCTAATTACAATGCATAATTTGGAGTTGGAGCAACTTGATATGAAAACAGCCTTTCTTCATAGTGATCTTGATGAACAAATCTATATACAGCAACCAGAAGGTTTTGAAGTTGAAGGCAAGGAAGATAATGTTTGTCTTCTAAAGAAATCCTTGTATGGACTCAAGCAGTCTCCACGCTTGTGGTATCGAAGGTTTGACTCTTTTATGCTGAGTATTGGATTTTCTAGATGCAAGTATGATAGTTGTGTCTACTATCAAAGACTTGATGATGGTACTTTCATATATTTGTTGCTATATGTTGATGACATGTTGATTGCAGCAAAGAACATATATGAAATTAATAGATTGAAATCTCAGCTAAATGATGAATTTGAGATGAAAGACCTAGGTGCAGCAAAGAAAATTTTGGGAATGGAGATCAACAGAGACAGAGGTGCAGGTAGATTATTTCTGTCACAACAGAAATATATTGAGAAAGTCCTGAAACGTTTTGGTATGCATGATGCTAAACCTGTGAGTACTCCTTTAGCTTCTCACTTTAGATTATCAGCATCCATGTCACCACAGTCAGAAGAAGAGATAATGAATATGTCTAGAGTTCCTTATTCTAGTGCAGTGGGAAGTATTATGTATGCAATGGTTTGCACTCGACTAGATATCTCACACGCTGTCAGTATAGTTAGCAGATATTTGTCCTGTCCAGGAAAAACTCATTGGCAAGCTGTCAAGTGGATTTTGAGATATTTGAAGGGTACTTCTACTGCTTGTTTGGAATTCGGTAAAACTTTTGACAATCTAGCTGGATATGTGGATTCAGATTTTGCAGGTGATTTGGACAGGAGAAGATCAATTACAGGTTATGTATTTACTATTGGGACTTGTGCAGTCAGTTGGAAAGCTACCTTGCAGCCGACAGTTGCATTGTCTACTATAGAGGCAGAATTTATAGCTGTTACAGAAGCTGCCAAAGAAGTCATTTGGTTAAGAGGTATACTTAATGAACTCAGTTTGGAAACAAATAAAACTGTAGTTTATTGTGACAGTCAGAGTGCTATACATTTAACGAAGGATCAGATGCATCATGAGAGAACTAAATACATTGATGTGAAATATCACTTTATTCGGGATATTGTGGCTCAAGGTGATGTTATTATAAGAAAGATTGGCACTCTGAATAATCCAGCTGATATGCTGACAATATCTCTTTCCATTACCAAGTTCACACACTGCATGGACTTGGTTGGTGTTGCACAGCATTTGCATTAGACCCTTCGGGGTTGTTTGGCAGAGGTTGAAACTTTTATTTTCACTATTGTCAAATTCAAGTCAAGGTGGAGATTTGTTGAATAATTATGCCTTGAATTAGTGGTGAACCAAAAATTGTCTAAAGTTGAGTCCACTTCTTGCATAATTTGTGGCTTTTGTTTGTGGGTCAAAAGCATCTTCTACTTTAGGCCATGGTGGAAGACAAAGTGGAAGACAAAGTTCACTTTGGTATAATTGGAGAACAAAATGATGAGCAACAAAATGATTAACATTCATTGATGTTTGTCCTTTGGAACTTTTGTGAGCCTATAAAAGGCATTCCAATTTGAAACATTCCATCATCAAGTAACATCAAGAATCATCAAGTGAAAGAGAAGTTAAGAGAGAAATTGTGAGATTGTGTGTATTGGCTAAAGCCAATTTTGTAAACACTATTTGTATATTTTCTCACTATAGTGAAATTTGCCTTTTGGCCTCTGCCCATGGACGTAGGCTTTAAGCCGAACCATGTAAATTTGTTGTCTCCATATTTATCTTACTTTATTGCTTTGTGATTATTACTCGATCAAATTACGATCCAATCACGATCCATTTCTAACAATAGCTAATACATTTAAAGTTATCTAATTTACAGGAAAGGAAAAAGAACACTCGGTCGGAAAAATAAACGGTGGATTTGGTAAGTACCAACATATATGACACGTTCAACACGAAACCAAAATGCATTTCAATTAATTAATGTTTATGGAATTAAACAGATCTTTAATTTAAACAAGAAGGAAAAGATCAATTAAAATAAAATACGACAATCTTGTCAATAGTGTACAGCTCCTCGTCAAGGAACAACAACAGTATTGAAAAAGCATAGGTTCCTATACATATTGATTATATATATTCCTTCCAACAAATTTATATAAATGTTTTTAAAAAGTGTTTAATTACAAAAAAAAATTAATTTGTCATTGATTTTATTTTAAAAAAATATATGAGTTTTTTTTAACAAAATTATATTGTAATATGTTTTTATTGGTAAAAAAAATTAACAGTGTTAAAATAATAAATAAAAATTCCATTAAACTCTTCATTTAGCAAGAAAACAATATTTAGCAAAAGGTGTTAACAAAGTTGTTAAAATTGTAAATGAAAATACCATTATATCATTTATTCAACAAAAATATAATATTTATTTAATGCTAAAATGATGAATAAAAGGTATAATGATGTTTTCATTTACTATTTTAACAATGTTAACTCTTTTTGTCAATATAAACATACCATAATATATTTTTAACCATAAAAAATCTCAGATCATTTTTTGAAAATGAAATCAATCACGTGATTTTTTTTGTAATTAAACCAAAAAAATTATACAATTAAATATAACAAAAAAATTAATTGAGTACAAATCATATTTTATCATTTGGTAAAAAATAAATAAAGAAAGAGAATTCAGTTACAGGATTTATTTTTTTATCGGAAAAAATCACTTTTCTAGAACATTAAAAAATGAAAAGTAAAAATTAAGATATATATTTTTTTCCTTTTTGTTATCCTTTTACTTAAAACGTAATAAAAAAAATATTGATTCTTTTAATTATTTTATTTTCTCATCGCTTTTCTTCTATAACAATAAAAAAGACTCGAAGCCGGTAAACATCAAGTACCACCGACTCAAAGTTAATGAAGAGGTACCTTACGAACAAGCTAGCTTGACACGTTCTGAAAATCATTCTTTTTTAATATATTATTCCTTTTTTCTTGCTTGTGGTTATCAAAATATTCGTGATCTTTACTGTGCCATGTACACGTGGCATTGTTATCTAAAAATCTTTTTAAAAAGTCGACCACGTGTGACATTTTGTTATGGTTGTTTTATCCATCATTGCCTTTTCCTCTTTAACTTAAAATTAAGCAAATTTTGTTAACCATTGCCTTAAGAAAAATATTCACTATACCAAAAAAATTTAATTAATGTTATTAAATATAACGGATTTAAAGTACATTGATTTTAAAATTTGTTTTTAAATACATATTATATATATATATATTTATATAATGCATACATATAAATATTCACTATGTATATATGTATGTACGTATATAAAAAGGGGTGTGCTAATTTACTCAACCAAAGAAGTAAATATAAAATTATCAACAAAATTAGAGGTGAAAAGGGGACAAGTTGGATCGGGTCTTATAGATACGGATTAAAAATATATTTTTTTAATGGATCTTATTTTTATGTACATATTAGTATTTTAGTGGGCAGATAACATATTAAAAATGGGTATTGACAAAAATTATACTATTTAGGTTAAAAAAATGTGATTTGGACCTGATACGGGTTGGTTCTTACGGATAGCAGATTATCGGATACGGATTAAAAATATTGGTTTTCTAATAGATCTTATTTGCCCGTACTCGTGTTTTAGCGAATGGGTAATAAGTCAAAAACTGATATTGGTAAAAATTCTTATATTTAGTCGAGAAAATGATGATTTGGACAAGGTTTTACGAGTAGCGAGTCAATAAATACGGATTAAAAATATCAATTTTTTAAATAATTTTATTTTTTATATTTATAACTATGTTTTAATAAACAGATAATAAATTAAAAACGAATACAAGCTTAAAAGTCTCACTTCCAAACAAAATCAACAAACAATTATCTCGCGTGTTTTACTATTGGTATTTTTGTTAAATTAATCAACTCTCTCCCTTCCCTTTTCTCTCTCACCTAATTACTGCGACCAAACCTCTTCATCTCTCCTATCCTCTTGGCATTATCACCAACACCATCACTATATAGTTAAAAACTCCCATTTGAAATTATATTTTGCCTCAAACTATATATTTTTTTTAAGTTTATAATTTTCCTATGCAAAATGCAAGTACTTAATCATTATGATATGTTGTTCTCTTTTTCATTTATTCTTATTGTTTTAATATTAATTTTTCCTTTTGAAAAATTTATTTTCCTTTTTGTTTTGACACTAATTAATTATTTATTGTACCAACTTTTAAAGATAAATATAATAAAAAAATTAAAATTTAACAAAAGAAAATGTTAATAATAAAGATTTTTCTATCGAAATTAATAATATCCTTAAAAAATATAATTTTTTAATCCGATAGAAGCAATCTACAAGCATCTAGTTTGGTATCAGGGACAAGAGTGGGATAAGACTAGTATAATCCCACTCCAATCCCTTGTCCATATTTGGTTTCAATTATTTATTGTGCATTTGGGATTAATGAATGACACAATTAGTCTGTATCCCACAAATCAATCCCAATCCCTTAGGACAAAATTTTTTGCCTAGTCCAATTTTGCCATAAGCTTATTCTTTTTTTCACCCATCTCCCACAATTTCTTCTTCTTCTCTCATCTCTCCTCTCATCCTCCATCCTCCCCCCTCCTCCACCTTATTCCTCTCTCCTCCTCCACCACCTTCCACCCTTCTCCACCTTCTTCTTCCTCTCTCCTCCCTCGCGCCTCATTCTCATTTCACCTCCTCCCCTCCTCCTCCTCCTCTTACTTCCCCTTTCCCTTCTCCTTCACCCTCATTCTCCTCATTGTCAGATTGTGCTGTGTGCCTCCCCCTCCCCATTCCCCTCCTCATCCTGGTCAGATCGCATCTCCCCCTCCTAGTCAGATTGCGCCTCCTCTCCCTCTCCCCCTTCTTCCTTTCTCCTTCCTTCTCCTCCTCTGACCAAGACCACCATCGCACCAGACAAGTCCGATCAAGAATAGAGTTGTGGATTTGTTGGTTTTTTCATCTTTTTATGGGTTTATGGTTTTTGTGGATTTTTGTTGATTGGATTTTAGATTTGTGAATTTCTTTTGATTTTTGTAGATGATTTTTCTAGGTTTGTGTTGATATTTTTTGGTGATTTTGTGGTTGTTGGGGTAGTGAGGAAGTTGATGGGAAGAAGAATAATTGAAGAGGGAAGAAGAAGAATAACTAAAGAGAAGGAATTATGGAAAGATTTGAGTTTGGTGCAAAAAGTATTTTGGGTTTGTAAGGGTATTTTAATCATTGTTCATGTTATCCTAATTTAATCCAAATTTAAAAATATAACGAACTAAACATAGTATTAAAATAGTCATATTTTAATCTCACCTAATCCTATCTTGTCATAATTCTGTCCGTGAACCAAATAGACCTTTAATATCTCCAGAGACATATATTTCCTTGTCATTATCCATTTCGAAAGTAAAAAATGCGCCTCCCAAATTTAACCCCCTCCACACCAACCTTACTATACTACTAGTTAATACAGAGTAATTAATATCCACCGAATTTAACAAGCATTAGGCAAAAAGTTGACATCAAACGTTTGTAAGTTCGGCCCAACTCATAATTAAGTCGGTTTTGATAATTAGACTTGCATAAAATCGCTACACTGGGCCTTTAATAAGTAAATTTTGGAAGAAAATTACTTATTTTGGCAAACGACCCAGTAAATGTTTTGACCAAATTGAAGAACTTTGTGGCTTCCCCCGTTTAACTAAAGTTAGTGCCTTTGAATTGAATGATTCTATTTTGTAGTAATGAGTTTACCGGAATTGGCTATTTGGATTTGCTGTCTTGCACATGTTGCTTGCTTGATGAGAGACGTGTGTTGACCGTTGATATCAAATTTGCAACAAAAAAAAAACGTTTGAATTTTTATTAATTTTTAAATAAATCGTCTTCTTTATGATATTATTAAGATTTAACTACAAAAAATACATTATGATTAACTATATTTTTAAAAAATACATCGAGGTTTTTTAGGTAAAAAATACTTGGTGTTTGATTTTATTTTTAAAAAATACCTTAAAGATTTTTTTGTGACAAAAAATACCATGTGATATATTTTTGTTCACAAAAATAAATTGTTGTTGACTAAAAGAAATATATCACAGAGTATTTTCGACTAACAAAAACATACCACATGGTATTTTTTACAAACAAAAACATATCTATATAGTATTTTTATCACAAAAAAAAAAACTTCAAAACATTTTTTGAAAATAAAATCAATCACATGATTTTTTTTTATAATAAAATCTAATAATAATAATAATAATTAATAATAATGATGATATGATATGATATTGTAGATCCAATTGTTTGGAATTTTACTAATTTTTGAATGAATCTTATTTTTCTTCTCATCAACATCAACAACAACAAAATAAATAGTAATGGTGCAATTCATCTAGAATTGTAAAATTAATCTAATGATACAACTAGGATGACTTTAAATTGATGCTAACGACTGAAACTTCGATCTTAAATGTACAATGGCGGAGTCAAGCGTGCAAAAAAGATTTTTTATTATTTTATTTTCCATTCTCAACTTATTTTGGTTCTTTTTGGACTAACTAAAAGTTCCAATGTTCTATTGGAATTAGAAATTCAGCTTCAACTTTAGAACAAGGAATTCAGCTTCTAACAAATTCAAGTTCATTGAGATGGAATTATTCAAAATACATATCATTCTTCTTTGTACCACTTGGTCATTGATTTATTGAAGTGTGCAACTTATTTTTTTTATAAATAAAAGTACTTATAAATAAGTGTTGTTTTTTTTATTTATTATTATTGATAAAAAAAATAAAAAGAAAGAGAGAGGAAAGAAAAAGAAAAAGAGAGGAAATAAAAGACAGTAAAAGGTTTTTATTTTATTTTATTATTTGATAGAAAAAAAAATGAGTGAAAAGAAATGTAAAATGGATTTATGTTTTCATGCCAAGTTGGTAGAATTGGAGTATAAATTACAAATTGGTAAAACTTATATCAAGTTAATTTTACATGAATTTGTGAAGTTCTGTTGGAGATTTTCAGGTTTTACAATAATGAAATTAGTGATCGTGACTTATCATCTAACATACATACGTGAAAATTTTGAAGCTCTATTTTTTCGTAAAAAATTAATAATTTCAAACCGTTGATTAAGTATAGGTTAAATCATATACTAGAGTAATATTTGTAATTAGTTTAAGTTTTGTGTATTTGATCTATCGCATGAGTTTTTTTATAGTACAATACGATATTGAATTTTATTTTGAAAAATAATTTCTTTTTTAAAAAAAACTTCATGTGAAAATTTCATCTTAATCTTGCTCATTCCTCATCTTTTTCATTTTTTTTTTCTTTTTATAGCCACAACATACATCTTTTTTGCTTGGAAATCGAGAGGTAATTTTGAGAAAATAAAATAATAATTTTAAAAATTGAATAATAATACTAAAAAGTTTAAAATAAAATTTTAATTTCGCGTTCTCATTACGTATTTTCATTGGTCCATGATTAGAATATATATTTGTGTTGTGCATTTCAATCTAACTTTAAAAATTTGGTCAAAATTTTTTGAAAATATGACTATTATAAAACTTGAATTGTAATTATAAGAAATTCAAATAATAACAAATATTCGAGCAATGCTTAAAAAAAATTGAAAATCTCATTTTCTTGGTGCTATATGATATTTTTTCATTGGCATGGGGCAATTTTTTTTCTTCCAAGTTTTCATTTGTCAGTCAAAGTGTAAAAAGTACAGCCATAAATTAATCATTATCTAGAAGAAACCGTCTTCAAGAAGATAACCTCTTGATTTTTGATTTTACATTGCTTTTATTCTCAAAACATGTAACCATTTTTTTTTTTTTTTTGTGTGGATAAATATACTTTTAAAATATGTACCCAAAAAGAACCCATGTAGCAACTTGAACCATGTTCATACTTGAGATAATATGCAAATCCAATCACCCACTAAGAACCTAGTTGCAAACAAAGTTACTGCTCTTAGTTACTGATAACCACTTTCCTAATTATGGGCTAATAATTAATTAATCCTACAACCCCAAAATTAATCCCCCAAAACCAAATTTGCAAGTCGGTCTAAAGAACTCAATTCAAACAAGAACTCTCTCACAAAATCACCAACAAAGCTCCAAGAACTGCCGTTCGTTCCATAATAATTGGTCAAATTTTTGGTGCGAATATATATATCCCAGCACAGTCCACATTTACCCATAAAGAAGAAAAGGAATTGCATAAACCCAAAACCCCCCAAAAAAACAATTGATTACTATTTACTTACTGTTTATCGTGATTATCACAAAGGTGCAGAGTTGGTACTATTTTAATGGCGGCTTGGGTTCATCAACATATATAAAACCCTCCCCTTTCACTACAAGTTCAAAAGGGTTTCAGACTTTTGCCAAACAAACAAAGACCCACAATTTTAGTTTTGGTTTTGCCATCTAATTTAACTAGTGTTAATTTTGGTTTACATGTGCTTTTTCAAGGTGGCGAACCAAAGAGGGAAAGGTGATCAATACGTCAGGTTCCCGGCTAGTACAGAGGGCGGAGATGATGATCAAGAAGACAGTAGTACTAATTATACACAAGAATCTCAATTACCAATAGTTCAGCATGGACATGAAGAAACTAATTCTGCTCGGTTCATGGGGTACAGTACAGGAGGAACAGAGATGTCAGCAATGGTTTCAGCTTTAACACATGTTGTCTCGGGTCAAAGAGCAATTGATTGGGGGTTTGGTGGTTCTTCTTTTTCATCATCTTCTTCTTCTTCTACTTCCATGGTTTGTTCTCCTTCAGGGTATTCTTCTTCTGGAACAGGGACTCCTTCTCCTTCTGCTGGTTCTGGAATTTGGATTGGGCAGAAGAGAGGAAGAGAGGAAGAGGGTAATATTACTACTGCGCCTTCCCAATTGATTGAGTCGTCTGTGCCAAGGCTTAATTATAGAGATTTTAGAGGAATATCATCACATGGAGATTCTTCATCATCTGGTGCAACTGGTTAGTACCAAAACATCAAAATTTAAAACTACCCCTTTTTCCTATGTTTTTTTTTCCTCTCAAGAAAACAAGAAAATGGTGTTTATTTCTGTCCTTGAAATCATTTGGTTAGAATTTTTTTATATAAAAAATAATAATTTCAATAATCTTGAGGGCTCCTATTTTCTTATGATTGATAATACGTATGGTAGGAGTTAGGAGTTGCCTCATATATATAGTTTTTATTTTTTGGTTTCTTTTTAGTACTCCTATAGAAATTAGAAAATGAAATCTTGGACACAATTTAATCTGAGTATACAAATAAAATTATAGAAATTTTTACGTAAATATAATCACCCCAATAATCTTGAGGGCTCCTAATTTCTTATCATATGGTACGAGACTAGTAGCCATTCGTTTTATTTATTTATTTTGGTTCTTTTTAGTATATAAATTACAAAAATGAAATCTTAGACACAATTTAGTTTTATTATATACAAATAAAATTAAAGGGTTATTTATTGAGAATAATAAAAATTAAAAATTTAATTAGCTGGTGATCAACTTTTTATTTTTGTATAAACATAACTTTTCTGTTTAGTGTATTACAAAGTTAGCAATGGAACAGTACGTAACAACAGATGTTATCACCACCTTCATTTAAGAACTAAGATTTAACATCTTAATAACTTTTTCTTCAAGCAATAGAGATTTTCCAAAAAAAAATAAAAATATGCAACTTCCTTTCTTTGTCCATAATCTGAATTCCTCTCTCTTTCCCATTAACAGTCAAAGAAGAAACTACAAACATCGTTACACCACCGACTCCATCAACAGAAGCTGTGTCCTTTGAAGAAACTGGTGAGAGGAGGAGGAGATACAGAGGAGTAAGGCAGAGACCATGGGGAAAATGGGCAGCAGAGATTCGTGATCCGCACAAAGCGGCAAGAGTTTGGCTTGGAACCTTCGATACAGCAGAGGCCGCCGCCAGAGCTTATGATGAAGCTGCATTGAGGTTCAGAGGAAACAGAGCAAAACTAAATTTCCCGGAAAATGTCAGGCTAGTACAAACACCAATTCAGAATTTTCCTTCTACCCAAACAGCTATTTCCACTTCTCTAACTACCCATTTTCCTCCTCAACCTTCACCTTCTACCCCAATGCCGCAATTTTTCCAAAGCCAACATTTTCAGGGATCTAATGCTGATATGTTGAGAGATTATTGGCATTACTCTCAATTGTTGCAGAGCTCTGGTGATTTCCTTTTACCACAAACACAATTACCACCACCACAACAACAACGACAAGCTACTAGTTTGATGGAACAGAGACTAATTCAATCTTCACAAATACCTTCGATTCAATCGTCTTTTTTTTCGTCTTCTTTGTCTCCTTCATTTGGCGGTTCTTCTTCATCATCATTATCGTCATCATCCTCTGTTTTATATCCTCTCCTTTTTCCTGATCAGCAGCAAATGGGTACTTTCCGGCCACCAGGAAATCAAAATCAGGCTGGTGGGTCCAATTTTCCGATGCCCCCATGGTCAAGTTCCGATCACTATCCTTCCTCTTCCGGTTGATATTGATTCCTTATACGTTTTTAAATATTGAAGAACATTTTAGGATTTGTTTGCCTTTTCAATTTTGAGGGGTTTTGGTGTACTCTGTATTTGCACGTAGGTTTTGGTTGATTATTGTTGTTATTATAGTAATAATTATTATTGTTGTTGTAAACATGAAAAAGAAAAAGCAAATTTTGGTATAAAGTTTAGTGGGAAAAAACAAAAAAAGGAATGCAAAGATTAAGATATTTTGGGCATCGTTCGTTGTCATGGATTTGATGTTTACGTTCTCTCGATCATCGAATAGAAAGATGCAGAAGAAACCCAAGTTTTATTTTTGGTTTTTGTATTTGTATTGAAGCGTGTAATATATAAACAATCGGAGGATTGATTTTATTGAAATATAAATTTGTATTATTACATTATCTATATGATAATTTATAAATTTATTGTAATTTATTTAAAAAAATAATCAAAATAAAATCAAATTTAAAAAATCATAATCCAAAAATTTTAGCTTTAACAACTAAATCAAAATTATTCTTTCAGCTTTGACTGTTATGTGCTTTACAGAGGCAATAGATTTCATTAAATAATGTGAAGTTACTTTGTTTTGTTTAATCTTTTACTCTGCTGATGATTATCTTTAGCTTATGATATTCCATCTTTATCTTACAGTGTCTTGACCATTATACCCCTTTGATAAATTTAAATTACACTGAAAAGAACATTTTATGTTTAACACATTTGCCATCATGGTCACAAATATTTGAACAAAATTTTATTTTTTTCTCTCTCCGGTTGTTTTCTGGCCATTGGGTTGCCAAAAATATGATCTCCTTCTTTTGGAGATATTTTTTTATATGTACCTTTTTTCAACATTTGAATAGATTTGAGAACATGATTTTGAACAAGAGAAACGTGTAAAACATTTTTGTTTTCATATTCATTTTCTTTATAAAAAAAGTAGCTCTAAAATGGCCATTTATGGATCCTTGTGAATACCCCCAGTATTTAAAAAAAAAATGTAAAGATAGAAAACATGTCGGCCCAGGGTCATAATAGACCACTTTTGAAATTGAACCATATCTTCAACATTGTTTTTATTCATTTTAAAAATTATAATTACTAATAATAAAATCACCAACTAAGTGGAAGCAAGTGGATTAAGGTTAAGATTAGTGTTTTCGGAGGCGAGCACGTTGGAAGAGGCGTAAGCCTTTTGAAATATTGGGCGTTTTGAATAAAATAATATTAATTAAATTATAAAAATATTAAAAAATTAAAAAATTAAAAAAACAAAAATTAATTAATTATAAATAAACTTTACTAACTTTAGACTTATGAATGAATATTTATCAAAATATTTCAGAAACACAATGTTAGGTGGTTGTTATTTTCACACTTACAATAATATAACAAATTCACATACATCTCATCTTTCATCAATAAATTATAAATCACACTCCAAAAACTAAATTCTAATTTTCAAATTGACCAATCTATTCATCACAAGACACAAACATGTTCCAAATTCCAACAAATATAAAAATAACACAATGTTAAGTGTCAAATGTTTACTGATTAGTGTTTACACACTTACATTGATACAATAAATTCACATATATAAATCTATTAAAAACAACAAATTAGATACCATATATAATGCAATCCTAATAATGTTATAAAATGATATTAATAAAATACAGAGCATATTTAATGAATTTGCTCAGTGAAAACAAAATAGGGAAAAAAAAACAGTGAAAACAAGGAAGGCAAAAAAAAAAAAAAAAAAAAAGCAGGGGAAATGAGGCAAAAAAATGAAGATTTCATGCAAAGGCAACAGTGGAAAAATTGTTAAAAAAAAAGGTAAAACTTGACTTCACGCATGCAGTAGTGAGGACTCGAACCTAGGTCTGGTGCATGACAGCATATGATTCTATCATTAGACCACTGATACTTGTTTGTTAATATGTTACTAACAAACATATATATATAAGGTCTCATTTTTTGTTCCATTCGCCCAGACGCCCAGGGCGTAAAAGGCGTACGCCTCGGGTCTGGGCGAACGCCCCTACAGGAAAAACGCATGCCCAGCGACATTTTCATCCCAACTTTTACCCCTCGGGGCTTTTGAGCCCCGTTTCACCCCTGGGCGCGCCCCAGGCACGCCCAGACTCTGTTTTTAAAAACAATGGTTAAGATCACCATTCACCAACTATTTTTTTTTTAATGGATCACCAAATAATTTTTGGATAACCCAAAAAGATAAACATCAAAAAGTAAAATCGATATTTCAAATCTTCATGTTTTTCTTCCAGATTAATTATATCATCCATCCTTAAAAATTGAATGATCAAGTACCCATAAATGATTCCTAATTAGAGTTCTTTTGTGCGATCATTTGAGATTTTTTTTTTTTCAATTATCAACAGTAAAGGAGAGCGATCTTGAATTAAAATTTTTCAATATAATTTATATATCACACTTTAGAGTAAAAAAACTTGTGCTTGAATCGATTTAGACTTGTCAACTGAAGACTTATAATTAATTAATTGAACAATTAAGAATCCATCATTAATTGAGAAACTCACATTTGTCTTGTCAAACTCTACTTAGTGAAATCGAAGGTAAGTGGCATGAATTATAAACCATTCATGGAACAAACATAGGGCATTCGTGCTAGAAGCAAAAAAAAAAAAAAAAAAAAAAATTACAGAATAAAAATGTGTAACAACCCATCCTGGGTTGACCACCCCCGAGATGGTGTTATCACATTTTGAAAATCTCAATACGACACATATATGCAACAATAAAAATAATATCAATAAATTTTTTTACATCAATCCTCAACCCTTAACAGGGGAGATACATCATTCTGATTTTGACTTAAACATTATATACAACGTAATATGCATGAATATTTACAAATAAAATTTTAATTTATTTTCTCGTTAGTCTGAGGATGTGGACACGCACGTGGTTTACAGATAATGACTTTGTTTGAATCTCAACTCACCAAACTATATGTCCTGTCTGCTACATGAAATCATTGTATAATGAGGAGTGAGCTTCACAAGCTCAGTGAATTAAATTTACTAGAAGTATTCGATTTTATACTCCCAGTTACATCTTAT
>JALCZK010000547.1:0-221092 GCA_023935145.1 Bretschneidera sinensis | reverse complement strand
ACCTGTCCAAAAGCATAGCTGAATTTGTTCTGTCGACAAACATGTTCGATACAAAGTGTTTAGTGAGCCAATTATTTAATTCTCACATCTCATATATGTAACATATTCTTCATAAGTATAACTAACCTCTATATTGCTGATACGGAGGTGCCAAAGTATGCAGCATGCGGTTTTAGTTTACGAAGCAATTCTCTCGAAAAATGGAGGGGGGTGGTTACTAGTTTCACTGTCTGCAAATACCTGCATATATGGGGTACACACATTTATTACAGCATGATGGCCAGATTTGTAATGCAAATGCTTTTAGATTAATAAGTAGAGAATAACTAAAAAAAAATCACCTCATTGATCTGAAAGTATGTTCCATTAAGTGGAAATCTGCCTCTCAATGCTGTTCTACATGGTATCTGTCATTGCATTGTTCCAAGTCAGTTCTTTAATATAATTTCACCAGTGGCAGTAGAGAATATGTATGGTTTCTGGTTTTTACTCACCAAAAATGTTCCACGAATCATGTTGGAGTTTTGTTCCTGGGTATTGTTGCAATGAAAGCATGTCTTGTCATTGCAAAGCTCAGACTCTTTGGAATTGCATCTTCTCTTGGGTGGTTCAAATGAATTTGCAGTTTCACCTGATATCAGATTGTGGACACAGGGAAATGAGAATATTGAAAGAGATTTCAGGAATTTTTCTAATCAATTCGATGAATCATAAAACATTAAAAATCATATATACATCTTAGTTTCCCAACGGAAATGCTCATATGAGGCTTTTGTCTCTTCAATTCTAAAATTTTTAGATCTTTCAATTTAGATACCTAGAACAGCAAAACCATGCTATTTTCGAGCAATTAGCATGTACTTGAATATTATTAAGTTAATGCATTGTAAAAATTAAGTGGCTAATGTAGTTCTTCTTTATACTGTACCTGGTGTCCAAATAGCAAGAAGATATGGGCTGGGATCATCAGGTTCTCGTTTCTCAAACTGTAATAATAAGAAATTAGTTTAAATGAAAATAATGGATTACAATATCTTTTATATATATAGCAGAGTGAGGTAACTTACCCGTTGTAGAAGAACATGATTATTTGAAAGCTCATAGCTGCATGACAGCAGTAAGTAGTTAATTTTCCCTAGTTCTTTCCCCTAAGCTTTTTTACAACAAGATGGGAAGGAGATAAAGGTGTTATCATGGAAACACCTATAGGTGTAGGGTATATATAAGCAGACCATACAACCATTGAACTCGTGAGTAAGTTTTAACACGCTTTGTGCAGAATAGAGTACCAGTACATTTCGTTAAAGGTGAAAGAAACCATATTTCTCAGCAAAAATTGAACTGTCGCGTGATAAATCCAGGTGAATTGACTAACTTACCACATGAAATCACGTCTCTATGGACAATAACATGTTGCTTAAATTAAATACAAGTAGATTTTATAGGAGCATTGAAATGATTTCAGGCCCATGCCATCACGTATCTTAATTTGGCTTGGGCACCATCCCAGAATTCCTACAGTTCACTAGCATTCATAACATGACATATATTCCACTTGGGAGAAGAGAGGTACTCGACACTATAAATTGCAAAAAGTAAAGTCTGGCCTGATATAGAAGCCTGAAAAAAAAAAGGATAGCACATTTGAGTTTACCTGGTTTGCAGGAAGGGGATACAATTGTTGGCCAATGTTAGATCGCAATTAACAAATTCAATTCCATAAGCTTTGAGTCCCCAGCAGTGATGCCATTAGTTCCAGAATGAATGAGCAGGCATTTAAAAAAAGTGAAAAAAAAAACTGAAGCATAAAACAGTAAAACAATAATAGCATAAAAAGACCAATATCAAACCAGCAAAACTCACTGTTAGCATTAGTTTGTTAAAAACTTATATTTAATATATAATCATGAAAATAGTATCTCTATGGATTTCCCGTCAAAATAGAGTTACCGTGTGGAATATCTATGATGCTAGACATAGGTTGAAAATTTTACAGGGACGAATTACTAGAATAGTACACAGGAAGAGAAATTTATCGTTTAGGATGAGATTAAATTATTAAAACCCTTATTATGATAATATATCTCTTACCAGATTCAAAATACTAGAAGATATGGAATCACTTGATGAGAAATTATTAGTAAAAGAATTAAAATAGGCACCGAAGCTATCTGTATGAATGAAAGTTAACCAATTAAATATACATGTTTATGACCCAAGGTAGGAGTAACAGTACTATAAATCACTCCTGCATAAACTAGCTGTTGAATGCTAGAAGAATATAAAAAACGTAAGATAAAATGCCTCATTATTCGAATGAAGATATCCACCTAAAATTTTAACTAAAAAAAGAATGAAAGAGAAAAAAAGTATTACCTTTACTAGTAGAATGAATAAATCAAACTCTGTCTTGTGATCAAGTAACAAAGCTAGTGATCCATTGCAGAGAGAAATCAAGATCAATTGCAAAGAGAAATTGAGCAAGAGAGATCATGATATCAAGCAAGAATGAATGGAAGTAAGGTCGAGAATGAGATTGAGAGGGAGTGAGAGCAGAGAAAGGAAGCTGATAGAGAATAGGGTGAACTTGTTATTTTCCACCTTTTTTTGGCCTTATCTTTTTCTTTTCTCTCTTCATTTATAACACCTGCTTTCTGATTTTTGAAAAACTCAATGATTTTAATAGCCAGTATAGAACATTTCGGCAGCAGTTGTCAAAACTGCTGATGTTATCTAACTTGCTTGTAAGGGGGTTGACAAAATCTCGGATAGCCATTCCCCCAGTGAATTATCTCTCCCAACTAGTGATACTCGAGTTGGACAACAAAATAACAAGCAACAACATCAAAGACAGTGAAAAGATTCAAAGAAACAATGTAAGGAAAAAGAGGGCATAAGCTTTATTTATTATAAGTAGTACACTGAGGTAATGACTTGTTAAATAACATGTACTACATAATCTTGACTTACAAAATGCACAAATATAACTCCTTTTCATTCTAGTTAGCTTCCCATTCATCATTTGCTTTCACTTTTTTTCTTTTGCCTTCATTCCTTGCCGAACAACTTTTTAGGCATCTCCTGCTCAGTTCACTAAATAATAAAATGCTAGCACTTAGGACAATATCACATGAGTTACCTCTTGTCTTCCATTGATTGAAACTAAGCTCTCAACATAAATGATAAGCTTCGTTGAATAGTCATACAAAGGGATTTGCAGATTTTTAAGCTCTTGAGTGCTAGGGTCATACAACACTAGTTGGTGATCATTGTTTTTCATGAACACCCTACCATTCTTCCAAAACCCTAGTAGCCTCTCAATTCCCAAAATGGGCCCAATTGTCAGTTGTTTAACCCAAGATTCTTTAACACCAAGTTCCTTCAATACCCATAGGTCATAGTGTTTCTCTATGGCCTTGAATGTATAAATGAGTGCAGCAGGACATCCATCAAAAGACGCAATATACCAATCATGATCCAACCATGAAACTCCAACATATATATCATCCGGAAAGCTTGTGATGGTGAACACTTCATCCGCCATGTCAAATGATAGAATTACCCGAACATTATATGAATAATCATGAATTAATTTGGATTGCCAGTGATACATTCCATTTGCGTATGTGCTGAGTTCGGAATCAATGTAATAATCGTCCCATGGATATGGAATTTCTCTCCATGAATTATTACTTAGGTTGTATATCTCTGTTTGCAAATATTTGTCACGATCTTCACTGGTAAAATTTAAAATAAATCTCACAACCTTATAATCATTAGATTTGGAATCAAAACCAAATCCGACAGCATCGGTACTAGGGCTATCTTGGGTTTCAGTTAGGAGGGGACGTTTAACAGTGGATTCGGGGAGAAGCTTGAATTCTCTGGTCGCCGGATTCCATAGGCCAAGCCTATTGCAATCCTCCAAACAAACGATGCCGTTAACGGGACCAATAACACTCGGACCACATATCCAATCATTGGTGAAGGGCATGTAAATATTCTCTTTTGCGGTAATAATAATTTCCTCATTGATATTAAAATCAGTGTTCAGAAATGTGAAATACATAGGATAAACACGAAAATTGTTTTCACACAGCTGTTCGTCGCCATGAAACTGTTGAACAAGGATATTAGAATTGGCATAGTTATGGCCGTTTAGGGTGTTTTGCTTGAGGTGATGGGCGGTTATAAAATTAGGGTTTTGAAAACGAGCACACCAAGGTTTGGAAACACACCTGAATCGAAGCAATGATTTCACAGAAAGCCTCAGCTGGATGTCCATCACCACGTCTTCTGGAAAATGATCGTTGCTCTTTTTTCCCATCTTTTTAAGGTTTTAGGTAAAGAGTAAAGCTTTTTTTTTCAATTGTATTTATCTTTGAAGTGTTAGTATTTCGAATGGAAGAAGTGGTTGATATCTTTTCTTTACCAAGACCCATTCTAAAACTAAATTTAGATTTGAAACGAAAATGGACCATACCCAGCCCAAAGCCTGCTTTCCTCTGCTTTTATTATTAATTGGAAATTTGGTTGGAAGCTCAGTTTTATTTAAACATAAAAGTTCATGGGCTTTAGCCTATCTAATGATTGCTCAATTTGCTATTTCTGTTTTCAGTTTTCAAATAGCTGACTTGTAGGTTTAATACTCAATAACACTCCGTTAGGAGTATTATTTTTGGAAAAATGCTGAGTCAAGTATTTTTCTCTGACAAAAAAATCTCAATAGTCGAAAAAAATAAATTAAAATATAACTGACAATAATATCTACCACGGATTTTCATCGCTGTTAATATCATTAAAAAATATTTTTTCTTAACTTTTTATTTTAAATTGATTGAGTAAATGCGACGGATAACACTGCGGACTTAATTATAATTGTTGAAGAAAGCATTTGCCCCATGTTAGTTGGTTCTATTACTTGCTAATTCTGAAAAATATGGACATTAAAGAACCTTATTCTATATTCAGAGGATGTGCTACTCAACGGGAGGTACCTACTTCCCATGAAAGTAGTTAGAGGAAGACTGAGAAGGGGAGGTTAGTGCTTCTCATGTTTGCTAGCCATTCATTGTTTCTGCACTGTGGTGAGAGAAGCTACAATGTGGGAGGTAAGTGTTTTGTTAAAAAAGTTGTAGTTAAATTGACTTTTGCTTTTTGCTTGAGGGAAATGTTTAAATTGTAGTGGGACCTCTAGTTGATGAGAGAAGGGGATCTTTAATTTGGTTAATTAAGGGTAGGTTTCTTTTCTTGATTTGTGTTTGACAAAATGAAATTCCTAGGTATTTTATATATTCATGTGTTAGTCTAACAACTTGCTTAGGTCTAAATCCAATAGTTTAGACCAGTTAGAAACTTCACCGGTAATTTTGAGAAGCTTCATTGATAACATCAATACTAATTTGTGCGTACTATGTGATAAGTTATATATACATATATCAACAATTTGAATTAAAATAAATACTCGTGTTCTTAAAGTATGGGTAAAGAATTAATTTGATAAATATGACATGGAAATAAAAATAAAATAATATATACATGAAAGATTTATTATTGAATAAAATAATTATTTTGAAAAAAAGAACTGAACATCTAATGGGTAAGAAGAAGAAAAAAAAATTTAGTCTTTAAAAAAATAAAAAAACTAAAACTGTGGACAGCACATGGAGTCCTGGTGTTGTCGCCCAAAGTGTTTGGGACGCTAAGCACCCCAGTTTGCAATGGTACAAAATGATGGCACAGGTGAGTTATATATATATATATATATATATAGACACACACATACACACACTTTTTACTTTATTTCAATTATACTTACCAAATCTTGTTTGGCTTTCTTTGTTCTTCAATACAAACTACTATATTTCTTTAAACACTTGGGGATTGAAAGAGTAAAATTTTGAAGGGGTTTATGAGAAAATTTTACATAGTGTCACAGAAAGCTCTAAGAAAATCAAAAGGTAATAATGTGAATTTTATTTTTGAAATTTAGAATACATGAAATTTCCTGGAATTCAATGTGGGAATTTTCAAATGGTGTGAAGTATGGAAGAATTGAAGAATAAATTTGAAATTCAATATAAATATTATGTCAAGTGTTGACGATAAGCAATTGGGAGAAATTGCTGAGAATAGCATAAAAAGGCAAGGAGGTGATCCACAGGTATCTCTAAGTGCTACGTGGTGAGTTAGATTTACTTTAAGTAATCAAGATAAATCTGAAATATATAGTGATAATATTTGCATAAATTATTAACCTATGATTTGATGATAAATGAAAGTTGGTTGATTGGTATGAGAGGAATAATTGATATGTATAAAATTATTCTATGAAAAGTAATATTATTGGAATAATGAGTCAATTTAATAATGATGGAATAAATGAAATTCTTGACAAGCTATGGTTGATAATTTGATATGATATATGAGGAGAAGGATATAGTGAAATTGATCAAATAATAAAGAGTCGGATAGCTAAATTGAATGTCTGAATGTATGTCATTTTTTTTATATTATTGATTATATGTATATTCATATCATTATTCATATGCCTATGCATGAAATAAAAGAACCGGAAAGGCAGCTAGTCTAATGAAAATAAAAGAATCGGGAAGGCAGCCAGACTAAATGAAACCGTGACAGTCGGTATAGCTGAAAATGAAAGAACTGGGAGGGCAGCCGGTCTTAATGAGAATAAAAGAACTGGGAAGGCAGCTGGTCTAAATGAGAAAGAAAGAACCGGGAAGGCAGTAGGTCTAAGTTAAAACATGTCGACATGTGGGAAGACGTTGCTAAATAATAATAACATTAAATTCACGCATCGCATTTGCTTTAAATATTGATTGTTATTGCTTGAGATGCTAAAGTGTTATTTTTTATTGTAAATTTATGGATAGATGAATGAGTCTCACAGAGAGATAAATATTCTAAGGAATAAATATGAAAGTATGATATGATGAGAATTGTCTGAGTGATTGATAATATGTTGTAAACCTCATAACGAGATAAATGATGATGTTGAATTAAGAGTTTAGAGATGATTAAATATGTGATTAAAAGATTGATATGTTTGATGAGTAACTTAAAAAGAGATTGTGTAATGGGGTAATTATGAAATTGAGTAGTGATTTCAAAATATTGTTATTGAATTATTTGAGGAAAGAGATGAATGAACATCGGAATATTATTAGAAGTAATTGAATTATAAGATTTGATTGGGAGAATATAATCGAATACTTGTAGTAAATTTAATTCACTGAGCTTGTGAAGCTCATTTCTCATTGTTCAAGGATTTCTGGTAGTGAGCAGGACAAATAGATTTGTGAGCGGAGATTCAGACTAAATAAATTTTTGTAAGCCACGTGGTCCACATCCTGAGACTAATGAGAAAAAAATATTTGTAAATATTCATGCATACTATGTTGTAAAAAATGTTCAATTGAGATCTAAACGATGTATCTCCCCTGTTGAGGGTTAAGGATTGATGTGTGTGGATAATTTAGTTGATGTTTTTATATTGTTGCATATATGTGTCATACTAGGATTTCAAAAAATGAAAACACTATCTCGGGGGTGGCCAACCCGGGAGGTGTTGTTACAATTTTGGTATCAG
This sequence comes from Bretschneidera sinensis, assembly GCA_023935145.1. Lineage (NCBI taxonomy): Eukaryota > Viridiplantae > Streptophyta > Magnoliopsida > Brassicales > Akaniaceae > Bretschneidera > Bretschneidera sinensis. The sequence continues at coordinate 213,480 of JALCZK010000547.1, read as the reverse complement.
AGAATTAGGTTTTATGATTTTGTAGACTTCATAAAAAGTAAGAAAGTGGAAGATTAAAACAAATTATATTCTAATGAATAGTCTGAGGATGACACGTGGATGTCCTAGAGCTAGAATTAGAGTTGTTGACTTGAGAAGGCGTGGTAGACCCCAATTTTTAAATGAACTAAGGTTGAGATGGAAGTTGAGTCTGAGTCTATGGTTCCTAGAAGGGAACATATTGACAATATAATTGATATTAGTAGGGGTATGAGAGAATCTAGAGTTGAGATAGATGAGCTAAGAGAAGCTCTTGCTCATGTTCTTAAGAAAATGAATGTAATGGATGTTAGAATTGATAATCTATAGCATAGACTTGATGAACAGGCTAAAGCAGTGCTTGAGGTTGTTGTAAATCCAGTAATAGTAGATGTTCGAAAGAGGAAAAGTAAGTTTATGCATGAGTGCAAGGAGATTATTTAGTTAAATATATTAAGTTGAATGCTTTGTTGTCTAAAGGATCTATGAATCCTTTTGAGCCTGAGTTATGGGTGAAATATGTAGAGAGATTATTTGGGTACTTTACAAGTGACTGACAAGCAGAGGGCCGCTTTGCTTCGTTTGAGTTAGAAGGAGAAGCTTTAGAATGGCGGCAGGATACTCTCCCTAAGGAAATGTATATATTGATAAACCCTTAAACTGAAATAGTTTAAAGAGGTTTTCCTTGATAAATACTTTCCTTATACCTTTAGAGCCCAACAAGAGAGAGATTTTATTTATTTGAGGCAAATGTATTGACTATGGCTCAGTATGATAGGTGATTTGTGGCTTTGTCGAGGTTTGTACCAAAAATGGTAGATCTAGAGGAGAAAAAGTGTAAAAGGTTCATAGATGAACTACATTTTGAGATTAAATCGAAACTATCTTACATGAGGCATATAAATTATGCTAGGTTGGTGGATATAGCACTAGAGATTGAGAAAGATGTGATAGAGTTTAGAGGTAGGAGGGATTGGCTGAACATGTCTGGATTTGAGGGACCCAGAGGTGGTAGTAGTATGAGTGTGCAGAATGGGAGACCACCCCAGAAGGGGGCGTTCCTTGTTACAGGGAACTATAATATAGAGCTAGATGTAAGCATGATCTGTTGCTTCTGTAGCTCAGAGTAATATCGATGGGACCCTTAGATTTGGGAGACAGGTTATGGGAACTAGGAGTCATGGTAGAGGAAGTATTCCACCAAGGAGAAGTGGTAATCTGATGTATGATCGAGAGATAAAAGTTTGTTATAGATGTAATCAGATAAGATATTTATCCCTGAATCGTCCTAAATTGAGGTGTTTTGTATGTAAAAAAGGTGGACATATCAATGTTGGTTGTTCTTAGTGCAACTCATTGTTTTGCATCCAATGTATTTATGAAGTCTATTGATGCATATATTAATCCTTTGATACATAATATTTTTGTTGAAGTTCCCACTAGAGATAGAGTGATAATAATAAATGTTTACAAGGGTTGTGTGATTCATATCGGTGATAGAGAAATTGAAGTTGATTTATTACCTTTGAATATGATCAAATTTCACTTGATTTTGGGAATGAATTGGTTGTTGACGTATTACGCTTGGGTTGATTGTTCCAGAAAGAATGTAGTGTTTAGGATATGGATAAGAGGAATTTAGTTTCAAGGAGAACGTTAGATACTCTCGAACTATCATATTTTTGTCTAACTACTAGTAAATGGTCAAGGAAAGGATGTGAGGGGTATTTGGCATATGTGGTCGATTTTAGAAATGATAGTAGAGAGTTTGAAAAAATCTTAGTACTGAAAGATTTTTCTGATGTATTTCTTGATGAGTTGTCTAGTTTACCTCCCAGTAGGAAGATTAAATTCTCTATTGATGTGATACCAAGTTCATCACATATATCTATAGCACCCTATAGAATGGCACCCACTGAGTTGAAAGAATTGAAAGTTCAGCTTTGAGAGTCGTTAGATAAACAATTTATTTGACCAAGAGTGTCACCATGGGAAACCCCTGTATTGTTTGTGAAGAAGAAAGATAGAATGATGATGTTGTGTATAGACAACTGAATGAGATTACTATTAAGAACAAATATTCTTTATCCAGGATAGATGATTTGTTTGAACTATTGTAAAGGGCGAGGGTGTTTCTGAAGATAAACCTGAGATCAAGTTATCACCAGTTAAGAGCAAAAGAGGGAGACGTGCCTAAAACTGCTTTTTGGACATGTTATGATCATAAGTTTCTTGTGATTCCATTTGGGTTAACTAATGCTCTAGAAACATTCATGAACTTGATGAATAAAATGTTTAAACCATTTATTGATTGATAATCTAGTGGTTGTGTTCATTGATGATATCTTAGTGTATTCTAAGACTAAGGAAGAGCATGTAAAACATTTTAAAAAAATATTGTATATTCTGATGAGTGAGAGATTGTATGCTATAATTACTAAATGTGAATTTTGGCTGAATAAAAAAAATATTATCAGGGCATGTAATATCTGGAGATGGTATAACAATTGATCCATAAAAAGGTAGATACAATGTTGAGTTAGGAGAGACCAAATAATGTGACTAAGATTAAAATATTCTTGGGGTTAGCTTGTTATTATAGAAGATTCATTCATAATTTTTCTATTATTACAGTTTCTATTATTACAGTACTATTAACTAGATTGATCAGGAAAGAGGTGAAATTGTATGGTCTGGAGAGTGTGAGAAAAGTTTCCAATTACTAAAGAAGAAATTGACTACAGATTCAATGTTGGTGCTTTCTTCTAGTGATGAAGGATTTGTGGTGAATAGTGATGCATCCCATCAAGAGTTGGGATGTGTGTTGATGCAACATGGGAAGGTAATGGCATATGCTTCTAGACAATTGAGGAATCATGTGGGAAATTAACTTACCCATGACTTAGAGTTAGCTGCCATAGTGTTTGCTGGAAAATTTGGAGACATCATCTGTATGGAGCCACTTGTGAGATATTTACTAATCACAAGAGTTTGACATATTAACCTACATAGAGAGAGTTGAATTTGAGACAGAAGCGGTGGATGGAGTTGATTAGTGATTATGACTGTACAATTCATTATCATCTAGAAAAGGCGAAGGTGGTAACTGATGCATAGAGTAGAAAATCCACAGGAAAATTAATTGCTAATGAGAATCATGATGTGGAATTGATGATAGATTTAAGAGATATAAGAATGAAGTTTAATATCAGTGATAGAGAATCATTGTTAGCAAATATGGTAGTACAGTCATCCATAGTAAAATGCTTATTAGAAATGCAAGATAGAGATGGGGAGATAGAGAAGATTAAGCAGGAAGTACTTAGTAAAAAGTAATATGAGTTCAAAATTTTGAAATAATGGTATTTTTGCACTAGAACATAGGATTTGTGTTCCTAATGATGTTGAATTGAGAAATGAGATATTGAGAGAGACGCATAATGATGTATATTCGATGCATTCGAGTAACAATAAGATGTATAGAGGATTAAGACAGAATTATTGGTGGTTAGGATTGAAGAGGGATGTAGCTGAATACATTTCTAGATGTTTGGTTTGTCTGTAAGTGAAGTCTGAGAATAGACAATCAGCAGGCTTACTACAGCCTTTTCCAATGCCTAAATGGCTATGGGAGAATGTGAGCATGGATTTTATTTTTGGAATTTTCCATACCCAGAGAGGTCACGATACAGCGTAAGTGATAGTAGATAGACTTTCTAAGTGATGCAGGACGATCAAAGTCAGATGATGCAGAGTTGGCAGATCAGCGCAAAACTGACAGGTGGACTACCTAGAACAGACCACGGGCTCAGATCAGGCCCGAAAGACCTTAGTCTGATTGAAAATGGGCCAATGAACAAAACCTGATTCTAATGTAATCAGCCTGGCAAGATTTTAGCCAAAAAACGACTTTTAGGCCTCCAAATTGGCAGTTTACACTTTTTAGGAAACTTTTTATTTTAGTTATTTTAATTTCAGCCTTAATTTAATTTTCTTATTTTGTTTCGACCTTATAAATAGGGTCTTAGAGTTTCGTAAACGTTATTATTGAATTTGCATAATTTTAAATAAAGCATCAGAGTAGTTTCTCTGTATTGTTTTAGGGTTTTTCTTGTGTTACTCCCTGTGAAATATCTGTTCGACTAGCCTGCAGAATAATCGCTATTCTGCCCAGCGTCACTAAGTCATTTCAATTTCTTCCAATTAAAACTAATTGGAATCCTAAAAAGTTGGCTAAACTGTATGTAGCTGAAATTGTGAGGTTGCATGGAGTACTATTGATCATAGTGTCAAATAGAGATGGTAGATTTACATCTTGGTTTTGAAGAGGCTTTCAAAAAACCATGTGTACACAGTTGCAGTTTATTACAACTTTTCATCCTCAAACAGATGAGCAAACATAAAGGATTTTTAGAGTACTACAAGATAGGTTAAGGGCAAATGTGATGAGTTTTCAGTAAGTTGGGATGCTTACTTACCTTTGATTGAATTTGCTTATAATAATCAACATTAGTCTAGTATTGGAATGGCCTGGTTTGAGGAATTGTATGGTAGGAGGTGTAAAACTCCTATAGGTTGGGAAGAAATGGGAGAGAGAAATATATTTGGTCCATAAATTATTGAGTTAACAACTGAGAGGATCAAACTGGTTAGAGAGAAACTTTAAGCAGCATGGAGTAGACCGAATAACTATGCTGATAATAAGAAGACTTCTTGAGTTTCAAGTAGATGATTGGGTGTATTTGAAAATATCTCCATGGAAAGGTGTGTTGAGGGTCAAAAAGAAATGAAAGTTGAGTATGAGGTATGTGGGACCCTATGAGGTTACTAAGAAAGTTGGGCTAGTTATGAATAGTCTGGATTTGCCTCTAGAGTTGAAGCAGTTACATAACGTATTTTACATTTCACTTTTGCAAAAGTGCTTATATGATGAATTTCATAATATTTCGAGCCAAGCTGTAGAAACTCAGGGAGATTCGACTTTTATACAAGTACCCATGAGAATTTTAGACAGAAAAGAATAAGTCTTGTGTAATAAAGTAATTCCATGAGTTCAAATTCTATGGCAGAATAAAGATGTTAAAGAGATTATGTGAGAGCGTGAGGTAACTATGAAGAAATATTATCCACAATTGTTTCATGAGTTAGGTAAGGAAATTTTGGTGACAAAATTTTTATAAGGTGGGTAGAATTGTAATACTCGCGTTCTTAAAGTATGGGTAAAGAAGTAATTTAATAAATATGACATGAAAATAAAAATAAAATAATATATACATGAAAGATTTATTATTGAATAAAATGATTCATTTGAAAAAAAAAATTGGATGCGAGATGGGGTAGTTACAAAGAAAAAAGAAAAAAAAAACTAAAAAACTAAAACTGTGACACCTGGAGTCCAGGTGTTGTTGCCCAAAGTGTTTGGGACACTAAGCACCCCAATTTGCAATGGTGCAAAACGCTGGCACAAATGAGTTAATATATTATTTTTGTGTGTGTGTGTGTGTGTGTGTGTGTGTCTATATATATATATATATACTTTTGACTTTATTTCAATTATACTTACCAAATTCTGTTTGGTTTTCTTTCTTCTTCAATACAAACTACTATATTTCTTTAAACACTTAGGGACTGAAAGAAAAGTTGAAAGAGTAAAATTTTGAAGAGATTTATGAGAGAATCTTATAGAGAGTCACAGAAAGCTCTAAGAAAATCAAAAGGTAATAATGTGAATTTTATTTTTGAAAATTAGCATACATGAAATTTCTCGGAATTCAGTGTGTAAATTTTGAAATGGTGTGAATTATGGAAGAATTGAAGAATAAATTAGAAATTTAATATAAATATTATGTTAGGTGTTGATGATCAACATTCGAAGGAAATTGCTGAGAAGAGAAGAAAAGGCAATGAGGTGATCCACGGGTAGCTCTAAGTGCTATGTAGTGAGTTAGATTTACTTTAAGTAATGAAGATAAATATGAAATATATAGTGATAATATTTGAATAAATTATTAACCTATGATTTGATGATAGATGAAAGTTGGTTGATGGGTATGATTGGAATAATTGACATGTAGAAAATTATTATATGAGAAGTAATATTATTGGAATAATGAGTCGATTTAATGACGAAGGGATAAATGAAATACTTGACAAGCTATGGTTGATAATTTAATATGATATATGAGGAGAAGGATTTAGTGAAATTGATCAAATAATAAAGAGACTACTAGCTAAATTGAATGTCTGAATGTATGCCTGTTTTAATATCATTATTCATATGCATATTCATATCATTATTCATATGCATATACATGAAATAAAAGAACCCGGAAGGCTGCCGGTCTAAATAAAAATAAAAGAATCGGGAAGGCAGCCAATCTAAATGAGTTTGAAATACTGAAGAAGAATTTGTGAAGAGAAAGTAGTATCAAAAACTTGTTGGGAGACTAATCTACTTGTCACATACACGTCCAGATATTGCATTCGCAGTTAGTATGGTTAGCCAGTTCATTGATTCACCAGGACAAGAACAATTTGATGCAGTCTATAGAATTCTCAGATACCTGAAGGGAACTCCAGGGAAAGGTTTAATGTTCAAGAACCATGGGCATTTACAAGTTGAAGCCTATACTGATGCAGATTGGGATGGGAGTGCCATTGATAGACGATCAACTTCTGGCTATTGCACGTTTGTTGGAGGCAACCTTGTTACTTGGCGAAGTAAAAAGCAGAATGTGGTAGCAAGAAGTAGTGCAGAGGCTGAGTTTAGATCAGTTGCTAATGGGATTTGTGAAGAGTTGTGGATAAATAGACTGTTAGAAGAACTGAAGATCTCTAGCGCATTACCTATGAAGTTATACCGTGACAATAAAGCTGCTATTTCAATAGCTCATAATCCAGAACTTCAAGACATAACAAAGCATGTGGAGATTGACAAACATTTCATCAAGGAAAAGATCAAAAACGATGTGATATGCATGCCATACATTCCTACTACCAAACAAATTGCAAACGTGTTCACAAAGGGAAGATTCGGTCATAATATTACCGAATATTATGAGTTTTATTGGTTGTATTCTTATTTAAATAACTCTTTAGTCAACTCTATACTTAATTAGGACAGCTAGCTATTTTAGTTAATTTCCTTATTTTGTACTTGTATTCTCTTATATAAAGAAAATCTATATAAACCATTTAAGTGTGAATAATACAGAGAAAAATCAATCAATTTTCTGTTTTTCGTTCAAATTCACACATATATATATAGCAGAGTGAGGTAACTTACCCCTTATAGAAGAACATGATTATTTGAAAGCTCATAGCTGTGCATGATAGCAGTAAGTAGTTAATTTTCCATTGTGTTAATTGCAATATATGGTTTAAAGTAACCCTGAACTAAGTCAAAAGTCAAGAGACCAGAGTGATGCATTAATTTATGTGTTTTCTTTAAACTATACATGATTAGACTAGATAAGTTATGAAAATATATACTTACACTACATGTTCAGTCCTTATGCAGTTCTGATACTTCAGTTTTGGCTGCTTAGGAATGTAAGCAGCCTCTGGATTCAAAGCAACTAGAGCTCTATCTTTATTCCTAAGCAGCCTCTGGAGTCAAAGCAACCAGAACTCTATCTTCAACCATAATGTTCTTCCCAGACATGAAATCCTGTATATTTCTCTTAAAGTCTTCGATATCTAGCTCGATGATAGGGATTTCATCATAAGGATCCCCATTGTTGGAACATTCTCTGTCATGGTAAGAATTTCAAGACTCTACACTTTCATGCTCTGGTGAAGCCGACATTTCAATTATAGGTTCATTACTCTTAGCTTGGACTCCAGTTTCTCCAAAAGAATGATCCTCTATGAAGGTAATTGATGTTTGATTGACAACAGGGGCCACTGAACTTGGTAGAGGAAGCCTTGTACTGCACATAAGGTCTTTTGTCAGATTTTATCCATAACAGTCTGAAAAGGAACATAATATTCAGCATACATAAAAATCCCCCAGGCACATGGATGAGGGTGTCAGCACTGGAATGAGGAAAATTTAAGTCATCAAATATAGCATTAGTAATTATTTAAGGTCCCATATGAAAATAGGTATTTTCATTTCTATAATTCACTAACACTTGCATTAGCTATATTACATGTTCCAATTGTTTAGGATATTATATCTTTGATGAGATGATGAACATCCTTTTTCACATACGGCCTATTAAATCTGCTGGTGCGATTATAAAAGTGTCTTCAATTCTCCACACTCATCATATGTTTGACTGAACTTATGGAATTAACAAAAGAGAGCAGCAGATTTGAGACAAACCTGGCAAATGCACTTATGAAGTGTTTACACTCTGCCTTCATTGGACAAGCATTGCAATTTGGATTTTTCTTGGTGCAGAAAACCTGAATAAATTTCAAAGCATTTTCTCACGATTCATTATCTTTTGTTAAGATAAATCAAAAGCAAATAAGACAGTACAGACTTTAATAATATACTGATTGTGATACCAAACCTTACAAAATGTTATCATCTGATAGTGTAATTCATACATGTATAAAGTTAATGACGCCGGGCAGAACAACAATTATTCTGCAGGCTAGTTTCAACCGATGATTCACAGAAAAGAAAATAACACAAGAGAAAAAACCCTAAAAAAAAACAGAGGAACAACTCTGAATTTTATTCAAAATTATGCAAATCAATAATAATGTTTACTAAACCCTAAAACCTTATTTATAAGGTCAAGCTAAAATAGGAAAATTAAATTAAGGCCGAATTTTAAGTAATTGCAAATAAAAATAAAAAGTTTCCTAAAAACTGAAAACTGTCAAATTGAGGGCCTAAACGTCGTTTTTTTTTACTTAAATCTATTTCCAATCAGACTAGGGTCTTCTGGGGCCCGATCTGAGCCTGTGGCCCGTTCTAGGTAGTCCACCTGCCAATTTTGCACTGACTTGCCAACTCTAGGTACCTTAGTGCCAACAACGTGCTATCTGACAACTTAGCATCGTCTGACTTGGATCCTCCTGCATCAGTTAAGGTCTAGTGTTATCTAATGGGGAAGCTAAGGTCTAAGGATCTGATACACACACGCACACATGGAGATCTCAATGAGAATAATTAATTTTAGTTAAGGGAAAACTTGGGGATTACAGTTCTTCTTGGTTGAGCGTTCATAGTCGGGGCTAAAGGTATTTCTGAATGGAATCCATTAATGGGTACCTGAACGAATACATTATCAGAGTCTCTCATGTTTCAATGTACCGGTAGTTGGTTTGCTTGATGATACATAATACTTACTCTTCTAAAAGATATATCTGCATTTCTTCAGGCAATGGTTCAAGGGGAACCCAACCAAGGCGTACTACTATTCGAGCGACATTTAAGTCAACCTTAATTAAGGAACAACTAATTAATTGAGTTGAAAAAGGCAAACTTAGTAAATAAGTGATGAATATTATTCATTTAAATCTTACTGGGAAGGCAACCTTTTGCAACGATAATAGTCGTACACACTCCACGCTCTTCAACTCCAATCCCTTTATTTCCATGAGGTATCTCCTACAAGAATAAAATAGTCTTGAGAGATTAATCTCATCATCAAACTTATATCATGTAATTTGAAAGAGTTGTTTGATGTTTGTACAAAATGTATTTCTTAAGGCTTACTTCACTATATCAGGTGGAACATTCCTTAGCCATTCGAGGTCAATGCATTTAAAGTGTTTAACCTCATCTTCAAGAAATTTCTGCAAATATAAGCAATTGTTAATGTTTGTAGAAAGTAATATCTATGAAATAACACGTTATTGCGAAGAATATTTTCGCTAGATAATGTATTGGGTACCTGAATTCGACTTCCAATATTTTTTTTATTTTGATTTGGATGGTAACATGGCCTTGTAATTTTTATCAAAATTCTTAGTTAGATCCGTCTGAAACTAATAAATTACCTTTAATTAAGTTTATGTTTCTTATAAAACTCTACCATTAAGTTCATATATTAAGTAAGAGTATTTTTTAAAAGTAAGCTATAATTTATTGAATTGTAATATTAATTGTTATGTTTTTTTTATAAAAAAAATTATACATATATACTAATATATATGGAAGGGATGGAATATTGTATTTTCTTACTGACATTTCCAACTTGTAATATTGTAAGGCTAAATTTCGATTTGGATGGTAAATGGGCTCACTATTTTTATCAGAAATTCTTAGTTTTAGATCCGTCTGAAGTTAATAAATTACCTTTAAATTTATGTTTTTATTAGAAAACTCTAGTATTAAATTTATATTTTAAGTAAGACCATTTTTTAAGTTAATGTTTTGTAATATTAAATTTCTTTAACCTTTTGATTACAAAGGCCGGTGATCTTTTAAATTTTATGATGATTTTGGTATATATAAATAACGTGACACCACTTCATAGCTATATATATTAAGTGTTAATGAAATATTGGATGGAACAGAAAAATACAGTACAAAATGGTGAAGCTCACATTGAAGGCGAGTCACTTAATTAGTATAATGTGGACTAACATGCATACACACCTAATCTAAACTTCTTTTGCTTTTCAACAAAAGGTATGTACGACAGTGTAGTCTTTCTCCAGTTGTGGTTTTGTTTAAGGTTCTTTATTGACAGCGAAAATAGTACAATAATAAATAACAATTGATTTGCAAGTGAGTTGTATGCAATTAATGTATTTTTTTTGTTAAGATGAGTATTTTAATAATATTAAGTGATTTACATGTAATTAAGGTATTTTATTAATCTTTGTAATTTTTCAAAAGAACTTCTATATAAGACGGAGAGAATCATAATAAAAAACAAAAAATACTAAGTACCCATAAAATAGTGTTGACCCAATTCCTTTTACAACGCGGTAAATATTTACTTATATCGGGTGTAAACCTCTATTTTTGTGTCGGGTGAAAATTTTATTGATAATTTTAGAGAATTTTATTAGTAACATCTATACAATCACTATTCACAATATCAACAAAATTATCTAACAATTACCGTTAAAGTTTCGGATATGATGAAAAGTAGAAATTTACATCATATCCAAATAAGAATTCACCTGAAACGTGCTTTATTTCTCTTTCGATGCATGAACATTTCAAGTAGTATAATCGATTGCCTAACTTTCCTGTTTCTATTTTCTTTTTTCGGTCTAAGAGTAGGCAGCTAGACTTTCATGTTTCATCATTATTTTATTTTCTTTCTCTCTCGCATCTCTTTTTTATAAGGTACAATTTCCAGTCTGAATTTTGTCATATTCATAATTTTGCATGACTTTTTACATTATATATATGTGGGCATAGTACGCTTGATAAAAAGAAAAAAGAAACCACTTGCATATATTCTTTTTTATCCTTTCAATTTTCTAAATATTTTATTTTAACTGATATATCTTATTTAGTTAATCAATTTAAACAATTAACTGAACCGTTTTTAATCGAATTGATTCAAAACGATCGATTACTCAGTTTTAACCATTTAGTGAACACTCTACCTATTGGTCTTTTAATTTGCATGAAACTCTCCCGTTCCATTGACAAAATCATTGCATTTCTTTGGTACAAAAGAGTAGGTAAAACTAAGCCAACTTAATCTAAAATGACTTTTAAAATAGTGAAAACCTTCAATCTTCTAGTATTTTCATGCATTTCATATAAATAATTCAAAATTAATTATTGTCGTCTTGTCAATGTATAAATATATTAAAAAGTAAATATTAAATTGTAATTATTAATAGGTTATGTTAAAGAGGTAACTAACAAATCATTTAACTCCCAACAAGAGGTACATAAACAAAATTAAATAGAATTACATTAATTTTATATTGATGTGTCCAAATCATGGTGGTTGGTTCAAATTAGAAGGCAGATAAAGAATCCAATCCGGTCCCTAATCATGGAATGTTTTTCCCACTAGAACTATTGGGATTTGTCCAAGAATTAAACAAGTTAAAGTCAGCATCAGGTCATAGGTGTGCGCTGCGGCCCATAGAAAGTCCAAAAGATCTGCCCCTCCATATGCACCGTGGCCCAAGCTGTGCGAGCCGCAGCTTAGGCCACCCAACCCGCGGCCTCCAGCATGGCAGCCTGTTCTCCCCTCCTCTAAGCCACAGCCTACGTTGTTATGGGCCGCAGCTCCAAGCACACCTGAAGCAAAGTTTCAGCACTCTTCTCCTGGTGTGTGGGGCTTGATTAAAATGCATAGGATCGCTTAGACTTGTTGGAGGGCTATGATTGATTGGCCCTCAAGATCTAAGGGTTGAGATTGACTTCAAGATTGGTTCAAGAAGTTGGTGCACTATATAAAGGGGTCACCTAGCTTCAATCAAAAAAGTGGGAACATCATCATATGTGAGATCAAGTGTAAGAGTGCAAAGACACAAAACATAAGAGAGACTCATTGTAGAGAGGCTGGTTGTTTAGAGAGAGGGTAGTATAGATTGGGGATTCAAGGGTTTGTAATTAGAATTTTCATGGGGAAAATTCCAAGGAAACGCTAGTCCTTATCACTTTCTTTTTCTCTTCTTTCGTTCTTCAAGAACTAGAGGATTCTTGAAGAGGTGTTGCTGTAATTGTAAGAACTCCATTGATTTAGTGTAGAGAGCTCGGAGGAGCTCATTGGGACGTAGGCACATTGCCGAACCTCGAAAATAAATTGCTTGTGTTCTTTCTTTGCTTGATTACTGTTTCTGTTCATTACAAGTCATTCTAGACTTGAGTGTTTGGAAGATCACCACCTGGGCATCTTGAAGGTGATTTCCAATAGTTGTATCAGAGCTCGGTTCCAAGAATCAAAGGATTCTTTGGTGGTGATGCATTGGTATCAGAACTTGTACAACTGGGTATCAAAGCAAGGCGACAAGAATCGAAGGTCAACTTCTTGGGTGATTCAAGAACGGTGCTAGGATCAAGATCTGATCGTGTTCTTGAGGGTGATTCAAGAACGGTGTTGAGATCAAGATTTGATCGAGTTCTTGAGATTTAGAAGTTGGGAAGAAATTGTGGATGCTGCATAAATCTTGGGATTTTCTCCGCAAGATGGGTACAAATTTCATTGTTGAGAAGTTTGATGGAAAGTGAGACTTTGCCCTTTGGAAGCGGAAAATCAAGGCGGTTCTTATGCAACAAAAGGTGGACTTGGCGATTGGAGAAGATGACACTTTTCCAGCAAGTTTCATGGAGAAGATGGCATACAACACCATCTTTCCGCACATGTCGGATAGTGTCATAAGGGAGTACGGAGACTCGAAAGATCCAGCTTTCATTTGGAAGAAACTAGATGAACTATTTCTTACCGAGACTCTCCCTAATAAGATATATCTTCTGAAACGAACCTTTGCTTTTAAAATGGATCCTAATAAAGTGTTGCAAGATAATCTTGATGTGTTTAATAAACTAGTTCAAGATTTGGCTAATTGTAGTATAACATTCCCGGATGAACAATTGGCTGTTATGTTATTGAATTCTCTTCCTAATTATTTTGAAAGTTTGATTAATGCTATTGAATATGGAAGAGATACACTAACCAAGGAAATTGTGATCAATGCTATAAGGGATCGTGATTTCAATGCCAAGATGAGGGAAGCATCAAGTGGAGAAGGGTTGTTCGTTTGAGGAAGGCTAGCAACTCGAAATGGCAGTAGCATCCATGGCAACTACCAGGAGAAATCAAAGGGTAGAGGGAAAAGCCATGGGAGAGCGCACTCCAAACCAAGATTTGGAGGAAACAGATGCTACTACTGCAATAAGGAGGTCATTTCAAGAAAGATTGCAAAAAGAAATTATGGGATGAGAGAGGAAGAAGCCATATCAACAATGGAGAGGCTTCGGTTGCCAAAAGAGAGCAGCAAGATGATGTTCTTATTGTGCGCTCAAATGTGAGCAGGAGGCAAGGCAGTGAGAAATGGATCCTAGATTCTGGGTGCACTTATCACATGTACCCTCACAGGGATTGGTTCAAGAATTTCAAGGAAACCAATGATGGAAAGGTTTTCTTGGGGAATGATACTTCTTACCAAGTGAGGGGGATAGGAGACATCAAGTTGAGGATGTTTGATGGAGTCACAAGGCTGCTGCGGAATGTGAGGTATCTTCCGGATTTGAGAAGAAATTTGATCTCATTGGGACAACTAGATTCTATGGGGTACACATACAAAGTAGAGGGAGGAAAGATCAAGGTAACCAAGGGATCTTTGATAGTGATCAAAGCAGCAATAAAGGATGGTCTCTATGAGATGATTGGAGAAACAAAAATCAAGGATCAAGCAGCAAGCTTGATGGCTGAGATGGATAAGGCAATACTTTGGCATAATTTCTTGGGACATATGAGTGAAAAGGGGCTGCAAGTTCTCAGCAAGAATGGTCTACTTGATGGTGACAAGGTAGAGAAACTTGATTTCTACAAGAGTTGTGTTCTTAGGAAGCAACATCGGGTCAGCTTCAACACTGGAGTGCACAAGTCTAAGGGCATTCTTGACTACATTCATGCGGATCTTTGGGGACCAGCAAGAACACCAACACAAGGAGGTAATCGTTACTTTTTTTCTTTAATTGATGATTATTCAAGAAAAGTTTGGTTTTATTTTCTTAAAAATAAATCAGATGCTTTTAATAAATTTGTGGTGTGGGAAAAGTTGCTGGAGACTCAAACGGGCAGGGTAGTTAAGGTGTTAAGAACCGATAATGGGTTAGAATTTTTTAATAAGGATTTTGATAAATTCTGTGAGTTAAATGGGATTCTAAGACAGAACGGTTGTGAAAACCCCTCAGCAAAATGGAGTTGCTAAAAGGATGAATAGGACCCTTATGGAAAAGGTTGGGTGCATGTTAATTGGGTCCGGTTTACCAAAATGTTTTTGGGGGGAAGCTGTGTCTACTGCTGCATATTTGGTTAATAGATCATCCTCTAGGGCTTTAGACCTTAAGACTCCCAAGGAGATGTGGAGTAGGAAACCCCCTGAGTTAAGCAACCTTAGGACTTTTGGATGTGCTACGTTTGCACATCAAAAGGATGATAAACTTAGGCCAAGGTCTAGAAAATGTGTGTTTCTAGGGTATGGTGATGGGGTTAAGGGGTATAGGTTGTGGTCCTTAGAGCCAAAAGGGACTAAACTCATAATAAGTAGGGATGTCATTTTTAATGAATTGTTATTTCCCTATTTGGAGAAAACTAACCCTACAAAGGATAGTGGGCAAACCAACCCGGTATTTGTGGAGCATAGCATCAAGAAAAATTCAGTTCAGGTAGAGCAAGGAAGGCAAGAAGATTCGGACCAGTAGAGCCCATTGATGAAGGCCAAGCTCAAGACATTCAAGAGGAGGCTGAACTAGAAATGGATGATGCAGCAAATCAGAATGATTATCAGCTCACAAGGGACCGGGAAAGGAAGGTGGTCAGACCACCTTTGAGATATGGTTTTGCGGATGCTAATGTAGCAGCTCCTTATTCAGAAGAAGGGGTTGAACCAGAAACTTACATGGATGCTATGGAATGTAAGGATTCATCAAAGTGGCAGCTAGCTATGGAGGAAGAAATGGATTCTTTGAGGAAGAACAACTCTTGGGAATTGGTGTCCAAACCAGAAAAAACAGAGAGTTGTGGTTTGTAAATGAATTTACAAGATCAAAGAAGGGAACACACCAGGGGATGAAGTCCAGTATAAGGCTAGGCTGGTGGCGAAGGGTTTCACACAAAGAGAAGGCAAAGATTTCACCGAAATATTCTCACCGGTTGTGAAATACAAGATGATAAGGATAGTGTTAGCAATGGTGGTCCAATTTAATTAGGAAATCGAGCAAATGGATGTAAGACAACGTTCCTACATGGAGAGCTTGATGAGACTATCTACATGAGGCAACCTGAAGGTTATAAGGAAGGAAGGCAGGGAGATTTGGTGCGCCAATTGAAGAAATCTCTCTATGGCCTAAAGCAATCACCTCGGCAATAGAATAAGAGGTTCGATTCCTTTGTAACTAGTTCGGGTTTCATGTGGAGCTACTATGATTCATGCTTGTACTACAAGGGGCACAAGGAGGAGGAAATGGTAAATATCCTCATCTATGTCGATGATATGTTGTTGGTTGGGAACAGTATGGAGAGGATAGAAAAGTTGAAGTCTCAACTCAGTTGGGAGTATGAGATGAAGGATCTTGGCCATGCACAGAAGATCTTTGGGATGAGCATAATCCGGGAAAGGGAGAGAAACAGGTTAAAGGTTTTTCAGTTTTCCTACATAGAAAAGATGATATCTAAGTTTTCTATGGAAGATAGCAAACCAGTGAAGGTTCCCCTTGCTGGTCATTTCAAGTTCTCCAGCGATCAATGTCCAAGAACAGATGAGGAGAAGAAGGAAATGGAAAAGGTCCCTTACTCTAGTGTGATTGGATTTGTAATGTTCACCATGGTAAGCACTAGACCCAACATTGCTCATGCAATAAGTGTCCTCAGCAGGTTTATGAGTAATCCCGAAAAGGAGCATTGGCTTAGGATGAAGTGGTTGCTGAGGTACTTGAGGGGAAGCCCAAATGTGGGGCTGGTTTATGAGAAGAGGGGTAAGTCGATCTGTCTAAAGGGTTATGCTGATTCGGACTATGGAGCAGGCTGGGATAAAAGAAGATCGATTACCTCATACTTCTTCAACTTAAACGGATGTTGTATAAGTTGGAAGGCTCAGTTGTAGCCGGTGGTAGCACTATGATAAGAGTCATAAAATGCATCTAAACAATACTTAATTGTTAACACTTTAGGGTTAATCTCGGTCGTAATCGCACTTTTAAATGTTGATAACTCTAAAGTGTTATTCATAAATCAATGACTTAATTCGATGCATTTTCAGGTGCGTTGAGTACAAAAGAGATGATAAAGCGATCCATGTTTAAAGCACCAAAGATCTTGGGTGTCGGTGCTCGTTTTTGTCCAAGTTTTAGACATTTCCAAAAATGATTTAAAGATGATTAAAAGTCTAAACCAAGGTTGGAGCAATAAAGTACATTGAGTTGAAAGACTGCACACAAGTGTGTGCATCACTTTGGAACAAGTTAAGGGTAGGCACACTAGTGTGTGCACTTCTGCATACAAGCTGAAGGAGTTTCACTAAATTGCCAGAATTTCCCGTACAGATCAATCAACTTTGCAGATTAAACTGTATTGATGTAGAAAGAACCAGGAGATGAGCTATATATGCTTAGAACGATCCGGAAGTCTATTTTCTGGAGAATTTTACGGTTCGGAAAAAGGATTTTTCTAGTGAAAGTTATGGCAGTTTTAGCGGAAACAGTTTAGGGCCTCCAGAACAATGCCCAGCGCCTCACCTCTCACTGTCCAGCGCCCCAGCGCCCAGGAAAACAAGAACCAGCGCCTAGGCGCCCATGAACCAGCGCCCCAGCGCCCAGGCAAACAAGAGTGAGCGCCTAGGCGCCCATGAACCAGCGCTGCGCCCCTCGCCAACTAACGCTGCACCTTTACTTTCCAGCGCCCAGGTGCACACTTGGACACGCGCACATGCTGCTGGACCCACCTTCACGTTCCAGCCTTCACTTTCCAGCGCCCAGGCACGCGCTCAGACAAAGCCAGCAGCGCGCACATGCTGTTGGACCACCTTCACGTTCCAGTCTTCACTTTCCAGCAGTGCGCTCATGGACTCCAATTCAGACTCAAATTAAGGCTGTGCAAAGACAGCTCTCCCTCGTGGGCTATAAATATATGCTTAAGGTTTGCAGCCGGGAGAGAGAGCTCGAGGAGAAAAACAAAGACAGTTTTTGATAGATAAAAATTAGAGAAGTTTTTAGCATTCTGTTTAAGTTTTCGTGAGTTGGAAATCAAGGAGAGAACATCCACATTGTTCTTCCACCTTGAGCTCCATGGCCAAGAAATCAAGGGGAGAACATCTATATTGTTTTTCCACCTTGAGTTTCATGGCTAACTAATCATCAAACAAGGGAAAGGGATGAATCCTTAGGGTTTTATTGTTCCTTATTTCCTGTTCTTGATTCATTTGTATGGACTTATTGTTAAAACATTGTCTATGATTTACTCTTTGATTAATTAAGAAGGATTTGAGTTCATGTGATAGCTGTATTCTATATTCTTCTTCTTTTAGTTTCTCTCAATCCGGTGATTGCATCCTTCTACTCCACATAAGTCTAGTCAAGCTTTTCTTATGTCAAGTTGTTTGGATGTAATTGATTTCGGTATATTTATCTTATAGATCGGCCATTACTGTGATATCATTATTGCAATATATTGTCGTTTCTTGCTAATCTATAAGATAAATCATGTGTGCTTGAATCGAAATCAAAGAGTAATTTGTAGCAATTATATTAGAGATATAAATGTGCTTGATTGAATACTTTCCGATTGCTTGTTTAGGATGTAAAACTTGCAATCGAGATAAAAATTTGAATCAAGAGTGGAAATAGGGAACGAACCTAAGGAGGATTCCTAGAACCTTGTTATTTCTTATTTATATTCTTTGTTATATTCGTACAACTCTTTTACACAATATTGCATTATCAAAACTCATATTCTCTCACCTAATCATTATCGTTAGTGTTAAAGTTTATACCTTCTTTCGTAATTAACTTGTTTCCCTGTGGAATCGACACCCCAAAACTATACTACAATAACCTTGTTATGTTTTGGGCGTAATCAAATTTTGGCGCCGTTGCCGGGGAAACGCGCTTAAGTACAAAGAAAGCTTGTCAACTTTAAGTAAAAAAAAATATATATATATATATTAAAAAAAAAATCGTAAATATTTTTCTTTTCAGCACTTTGTAAATACCGTAATATTGTTCATTTACTTTTTTTTTATTATTCTGTTTTATTTATTTATTTTTTAATTATTTATTATTTTGTTTTACATATTTTATTTCCCCTCTAAATTAATTGGTGTATGCTTAAACCGAGAGATTCGCGAGGCAGATTCATTAGAGGACCCGAATTAGAGTCACTCTCTCCTTCCACGTCCGTTAGTGAAACCTTGCCTAGATCATACCATAGTGCACCCCCATCCGAGAATTTAGAGGATTTTGATAACATGGCCGACAATCACAATGAAAATGTTGCTAGGACACTTAAAGACTATTTGCACCCTAGCCGAACGGCCACACCCTCTTGTATCATGTTCCCCCCTAATGCCCCACAAGCTGAGTTTAAGCCAGGCATGATACAACTGCTACCAACTTTCCATGGGTTTGAGAATGAAAGCCCCTACATCCACATTAGGGAATTCGAGGAAGTAGTAGCAACCTTCCAAAATAGGGCTGATATGGTGGACACTGTCAGACTCTGGTTTTTCTATCAAGGCAACAACATGAGGAGGATGAGTGTTTTGACACTTACATGATTGACGAGCTTATTTTGGAGGATGAATACATTAAGGATAATTCTAACTCTTTGGAATTCCTTCTTAATAATTTTGATTTTAAGGATTCTTCTATATATCCCCATGCCGTTAATGTTGTTGATATTTCTGATAAGCCGCATGGATTTATGAAGAAATCATGGCAGCCATGCTTTAAGGAGTTGCCTAGAGAAAGGGAGGCACCCAAACCCTCTTCCGAGGAGACACCAACGCCCAATTTAGCCCCACTTCCCAAAGGACTCAAGCATGTTTTCTTAGGCCCAGGTGATACCTTTCCGGTCATTATGTTTTGGGCGTAATCACACTATCAACAACCGAGGCTGAGTACATAGCGGCAACGGAAGCCATTAAGGAGGCTATGTGGTGCAAAGGGTTGTTAGAAGAGTTGAAGGTACTAAAAGAGCAGGTGGTGGTGTTTTCGGATAGACAAAGTGCGTTGCATTTGTGCAAGAATCCGGTGTTCCATGAGAAGACAAAGTATATGGATGTTCGGTACCATTTCATTCGGGAAAATGTTACAGAATGATACATTCATGTGGACAAGGTGGCCACAAAAGAAAATCCTGCAGATTTAGGTACTAAAGTTCTACCTATAAGTAAGTTCAATCATTGCCTTGGACTTCTTAGGATTGGACTCGGTTGATATGGTGACTCCAGTTAAGTTTGGATCCTGAGTTCTCTGCACAATGGGTTTGAGTTTAATTGCTTAGACAAAGGTAGAGATTTGTTGGGATTTGTCCAAGAATCAAACAAGTTGAGGTCAGCATTAGGTCATGGGTGTGCGTCGTGGCCCACAGAAAGTCCAAAAGATCTGCCCCTCCATGCACGTTGCTGCCCAAGGTGTGCGCGCCGCTGCACGACCCTGTGCGCTGCGGCACAGGCCACCCAAGCCGCGGCCTCCAGCATGGCAGCCTATTCTCCCCTCCTTTAAGCTGCAACCTTGCCCTGTTCTGGGCTGCGGATCCAAGCACACCTGAAGCCAAGTTTCAACACTCTTCTCCTGGTTCTTGGGGCTTGATTAAAACTCATAGGATCACTTATACTTGTTGGAGGGCTATGATTGATTGGTCCTCAAGATCTAAGGGTTGAGATTGACTTCAAGATTGGTTCAAGAAGTTTGTGCACTATATAAAGGGCCACCTAGCTTCAATCAAAAAAGGGGGAACATCATCATATGTGAGATCAAGTGTAAGAGTGCAAAGACACAAAACACAAGAGAGACTCATTATAGAGAGGCTAGTTGTTTAGAGAGAGAGTAGTATAGATTAGGGATTCAAAGGTTTTGTAATTGGAATTTTCTTCGGAAAAATTACAGAGAAACATTAGTCCTTATCACTTTCTTTTTCTCTTCTCTTGTTCTTCAAGAACTAGAGGATTCTTGAAGAGGGGTTGCTGTAATTGTAAGACCTCCATTGATTTAGTGCAGAGAGCTTGACGGAGCTCAGGGGGACGTAGGCACATTGTCGAACCTCGATAACAAATTGCTTGTGTTCTTTCTTTGCTTGATTGCTGTTTCTGTTCATTACAAGTCATTCTAGACTTGAGTGTTTGGAAGATCACCACCTGGGCATCTTGAAGGTGATTTCCAACAAGAACCTTGGTGAGACTGATGCTACAATTTTCTGATAGATTGTAATTGTTTGGCTGCAGAATTTTTATTTAGCGATTAATTTAAAATCTTTGTTTTCAATTATTCTCTTGATTAATATATCAAAAAAAATATTATAACTATTATATCTTTCTATAAAATATAAAACATATTATTTTCTCCTCTCTCGATCCAAATTGCATCACCAATCTCTCTCTTAACCTGAACTACATTTGTGGCTTTATTCTTTCTCCTTCTCCTCTATTCTTTCAAATATATGTTATTTTTGAGTTTAGGGATTGGATTAATTCTTGCTACTATTTCTCAATCTACATGTCTTGGTCGGTCTCTCAGTGTTAGATACTTCTTCTCCTCCTCCTTCTCTGCTACTCTACCCTACCCGTCTTTCTTTCTTTCTGTCTCATTGTCCATCTTTCTTTCTTCTCCGTTCTACTTATCCCTGTTCCTTTTTTTCTCGAGTAGTTGGGTTGGCTGAAAAACTTTTTCTTTGGTCAGATCTTCCGGTTAAAATATGTATACCAAGTTGTTTTTATAATATTCAATTTCAAACATTTTGTTAAGACAACTAATTTAGCTACAACATAGAGTGAATCATGCTTTTATGAGCAAGTTCTACTGTATGAGAAAAAAATCATTAATTCTTTCTGCCGACCAAAATACTACTGCTTTCAATTAAAAGACCACGATCCTCTGCATTTAAGAATTGAAATGGAGATCAATTCATGGAAGCAAATTTGAATTTGAATGTTTTACATTTAATGATGTGGCATTCAATCTCACCATAAACTTGACTCCGTCTCAATTTTCAAATGGAGATTGTAATTATTCGTCATCTGCTTCTTGGTGAGTACGCATTTGGTTTTATCACGTCATCTGTTGTCCTTCAAGTAAATATTACATATCCAATCTAAAGAAGCTGATCTCTTCGCTTGACAATTTGCTAAAAATTTCCGTGAGGACACTTGGTTCACTTCAAAGATATATTTTGCTCGATGGCATTTGTCCTATGTAGTCCTAGACTTTTACTTACATCTGTACGTGATTCTTTTGTTTTGTTTGTTCTTTGCATCTAAGTGCTAGAAAGGGGCATATATTTCACGTAATTGGAACTAATGGAAATGTTCATACTTAATCATCCTTCGAGATGTATTGTCCTTAAATTTAATTTTAAAGAGAAAAAGATTGCACCATTTAAAAGATATTTTATAATTCGAAGAATTATTTATATATGTAGCAACTAATATTTTTCTAATGCGTAGATCGTATACAAATATAAATGAAAAATAATGATGTTGGATTACTAGATGAGTAACAAAATAACAGAGCAACAGATTATATGCATGTCCCAGATATATCTTGGGCTACTGGTAAACTGTAACTATCTTGGAAGTGGGGGGAACGGGATGGGACATTGTGGGTTCAAATCCTATCGCTTGACAGCAGAGAAATTTTCTTTTGGGTGACTTGACAGTGAAACATCATTAGCTGGTAATTAATTGTTGCAGCTATCAGGAAGCTTGTGTCAAAGGTAGATTCAGATTTTCCTTAACTGGAGTTATAACATGACCTCCCATTTTAAAAATAACACTGCAGATCATATAGTAAAAATATGCTATTTAATGGTCATGATTTTTCTTGTTACTAATAAGACTACCGGCATGAAATAGTTATAGGCCTTGTTGAATGGGAGCAGCCACCACTCCAAGCATTCAATGAGTCGCATTTAGAAGAGGTAGAAGCTGCACTACCTGGTATTATAACTGGTGTTGAGTCATCAATGGCTCCCATGTACTGCAGCATCCCATATTCGAGTTCAGCAAAACTATTGCCACAAAATTAACTCCATTTTCAATGTGACAATAGGTTGAATTTACAATTCAAAGCATGATCTCTAAAACTTTGATTTATTTATAGCACTAAACCATTGGATTAATATTAACTTTGAATTCAAAGTCTAAACTCTAAAGCCTTAACTCAAAAGAGAGACAGTTTTGTCGAAGTAATGCTAAATCAGCAACAATGTTAACCTCTTCAGTATGATTCCTAGACCTAGTCCCATTACTGCCACAAGAGATAAGGACCAGCCCAAAGAAAAGCTATAACCAAAGGTCCAAAATCATCCAGCATAGATACTACATCTTTGATATACTCCACAGAAACATGTCTGGTATGTGACTACTATGTTCAACATTTGAGATCTTAGCATGACATTACCTCTCGCTTCCCAAGTCGGGCGCCAGTCTTTGGATCAACAGCAACTGAACCAATGACAATCAGATCCACCTTGATCTTTTCATCCAGTCCAATTGGTC
Organism: Bretschneidera sinensis; assembly: GCA_023935145.1. Classification (NCBI taxonomy): domain Eukaryota; kingdom Viridiplantae; phylum Streptophyta; class Magnoliopsida; order Brassicales; family Akaniaceae; genus Bretschneidera; species Bretschneidera sinensis. Next base: position 190,140 of record JALCZK010000547.1, on the reverse strand, counting down.
TTCCATACTTGGCTACCCCTACAGAGGTGCATGCCTCATTGATGGTACTAGGAGTTAACATATCAGATTCAAGTACAGAGAAAACACCTGTCCTCAAACGGGGTTAAGGAGCCAACAACTTCTTTCCACCTGTGCATAGATGAGTGTCATGATTGTCAATGATATATTAAGTAACATTCAAACAACATCAAAGAACATTGGTTACCACTAGTTCCAGACACAATACGATCATGGCAACCATGAAATCCAAGAATCTAAGGCTGGGGGGAATTCAACCAAAAAAGGCTATAGAAACATTAACATACTTCTATGAATTTTTTGGGGGGGAGAATTAAAGTTATAACACCACATTTTACAAAGCCTTACTTTGGATCAACACGTGTGCCCTTCAATTTTCACTAATCAAGTCTGCATGCATTCTTTCCTTACCAGAAGAACAGGTTCTATACGTTGTTTCAATTCTCATTTCAAGCTTTGTTACTCCTTATACGCTTGGACTTCTCCTCATGCTCTAATTTTCCTTAAATGACATACTGCTTTGGATAAGAAATGATAAGTTGACATTTCCTTAGCAAACTATGTCTTGTTATTTGTCTAAGTTTCAAACATATCCAAACATGGTCTAAAGTTGGTTAAAGTCCAAATCAAAGGTGGAGTATGAAATTTTAGCAAGTTAAAAGGTTGCACACAAGTGTGTGCTAAAGTTTTGAGCATGGCAAGGTCAGGCACACTGCTGTGGAAGTTTCTGCCCGCAGGCAGGAGGTGTGCGCACAGCATCAGGAGGCTGCAGCATCAGGTCACGCCGCAGCACACAGCACCACACCAAAACGCACAGCATCACTTGGAGAGTGATTAAGGGCTGAGATTAAAGGAAGAACATGATCAAAGGGTCAAAAATGATTCACAAGATTGTCCAAGAATTAAGAGGCTATAAAAAGGGTTTCTTAGCCTCATTTCGAGTGGTGAAAAAGGTGTGTGAGAGAACCACACAGGTTGTGACATTGTGAGATCATTGTAAACACAAGAGAGAATTGTGTGAGAGACATAAACACAAGAGGGACTCTTGTAGTGAGGCTGGTTGTAAAGAAGAGAGGTTTGTAGAGAATTGATAGAAAGCATTGTAATAGGTCTATCACTTTCTCGATCTCTTCTTGGTTCTTCAAGAACTTGGATTCTTGAAGGGGATTGCTGTAACTTTGTAAGAACCATTGAGATAGTGCAGAGAGTTCGGAGGAACTCATGGGGACGTAGGCACATTGCCGAACCTCGACAACAAATTACTTGTCTTCTTTCTTTCTTTGATTTTCTGTTCTTGTGTTCGATTGCTGAAATTCTTTCTACAAGTCATTCAAGACTTGGGTGTTTGGAAGATCACCACCTGGGCATCTTGTCAAGGTGATTTCCAATAGTGGTATCAGAGCTTTGGACAGTGGTATCAGAGCACAGCAGCTGGTTATCGGAACAAGAAGTAGAAGGTACGGAGCCAAGACTCCAAGAATCAAAGATCAAACTTCTTGGGTGATTCAAGAACGGTTAAAGATCAAGATCCGGTCGTGTTCTTGAAGGTTGATTCAAGAACGGTGTTAAAGATCCATCTTCGATCTGTGTTCTTGAGGTTAAAGAAAGTAGTTATGGTTAGTGCCCAAATCTGGGATCTTGTCCGCAAAAGATGGCTTCAAATTTCTATGTGGAGAAGTTTGATGGAAAGGGGGACTTTGCCCTATGGAAGCGGAAGATCAAGGCGGTTCTCATGCAGCAGAAAGTGGACTTAGCTATTGGAGAAGATGATGCTTTTCCAGCTAGTGCCACGGAGGACCAGCGGACCGAGATGAAGAAGATGGCCTACAGCACCATTTTCTTGCACATGTCAGACAATATCACATGGGAGTGCGGAGACTCGGAAGATCCAGCTGCATTATGGAAGAAACTAGATGAAATAATTCTTGACAAGACTCTCCCACATAAGAGGTATCTTCGGAAACGAATCTTTGCTTTTAAATTTGATCCTAAGAAAGAGTTGCAAGATAATCTTGATGCTAAGAAAAGGAGTGCATCAAGTGGTAAAGGACTGTTCTTTAAAAGAAGGCCAACAACTTGGTATGGTAGCAACCATGGCTACTACCGGGACAGAGGTAGAGGAGAGAGCCATGGGAGAGTGCACAGCAGCATACATGGCTACTACCGGGACAAAGGTAGAGGAGAAAGCCATGGGAGAATGCATTCCAAACTGAGATTTGGAGGGAAGAGCTACTACTACTGCCATAAGGAGGGTCATGTCAAGAAAGATTGCAAGAAGATGACAAGGGATAGAGGAGGAAGCCATACCAAGAATGGAGAGGCTTCGGTTGCCAAAACAGAACAGCAAGATGATGATGTTCTTGTTGTGTGCTCAAGTGTGAGCAAGGGGCAAGAAGGCAGCGGGAAATGGATCTTGGATACTGGGTGCACTCATCATATGAGCCCTCACAAAGAATGGTTCAAGAATTTCAAGGAGATCAATGAGGGAAGAGTCTTCTTGGGGAATGACAATTCTTGCCAAGTGAGAGGGATTGGAGACATCCAATTGAGGATGTTTGATGGAGTCACAAGGCTACTGGAAAATGTGAGGTATGTTCTAGATTTGAAGAGGAACTTGATCTCATTGGGGCAGCTGGATTCCATGGGCTATACATGCAAGATAGAGGGAGGAAAGATCAAGGTGGCCAAGGGATCTTTGGTAGTGATCAAGGCAGCAAGAAACGATGGACTCTATGAGATGATCGAAGAAACAGAAACCAATGATCAAGCAGCAAGCTTGATGGCTGAGCTGGACAAGGCAGCCCTTTGGCATACTCGCTTGGGACACATGAGCGAAAAGTGCCTGCAAGTGCTTAGCAAGGAAGGTCTACTTGGTGGTGACAAAGTAGAAAAACTGGATTTTTGTGAAAGCTGTGCTCTTGGGCAGCAACATCGGGTCAGCTTCAACACCGGAGTGCACAAGTCTAAGGGCATTCTTGACTACATTCATGCGGACCTTTGGGGACCAGCAAGGACACCAACACAGGGAGGTAACATTTACTTTCTGTCTTTAATTGATGATTATTCAAGAAAGGTATGGGTTTATTTGGTTAAGAATAAATTAGATGCCTTGAATAAATTAGTGGTGTGGAAAGGGCTGGTTGAGACTCAAATGGGTAGAGTAGTTAAGGGGATAAGAACCGATAATGGCTTAGAAATTTTTAACCAAGAACTTGATCAATTCTGTAGGTTAAATGGAATTCTAAGACATAGGACGGTTGTGGAAACTCCTCAGCAAAATGGAGTTGCTGAGTTGATGAATAAGACCCTTATGGAAAAGGTTAGGTGCATGTTAGATGGATCCGGGTTACCAAAATATTTTTGGGGAGAAGCTGTAGCTACAGCTGCATATTTGATTAATAGATCACCCTCTAGAATTGTGTTCCAAAAGACTCCTATGGAGATGTGGAGTGGAAAACCCCCTGGGTTGGACAACCTTAGGACTTTTGGGTGTGCTGCGTATGCACAATAAAAGGATGATGGACTTAGCCCAGGATCTAGAAAATGTGTGTTTCTAGAATATGGGGAAGGGGCTAAGGGATATAGGTTGTGGTCCTTAGAAAAAGAAGGATTAAAACTCATAATAAGTAGGGATGTTAATTTTAATGAATTGTTATTTCCCTACTTGGAGAAAACTAACCCTGCAGGGGCTAGTGAGCAAACCAATTCAGAAATTGTTGAGCATAGCATCAAGGGAGATTCTGTTCAGGTAGAGCAAAGGAGGCAAGAGGGTTCGGACCAGGTAGAGCCCTTGGATGATTGCCAAGCTCAAGAAACTCAAGAAGAGGCTGAACAAGAAAAGGATGCTGCAGCAAGTCGGAAGGACTTTCAGCTCATAAGAGACCGGGAAAGAAGGCTGGTCGGACCACCTTCAAGATGTGGGTTTGCGGATGCTACGGATGCAACAGCTCCTTGGACAGAAGGAGAGATGAGTGAACAAGAAACTTACACGGTGGCCATGGAGTGTAAGGATTCGTCAAAGTGACAGCTAGCTATGGAGGAAGAAATGGATTCTTTGAGGAAGAACAACTTCTGGGAATTGGTGAAAATTCCAGGAAATCAGAAAGTTGTGGAATGTAAGTGCACTTACAAGATCAAAGAAGGGTGCCCTCCAAGAGATGAAGTCCGGAACAAGGCTAAGCTGGTGGCGAATGGGTTCACAAGAAGAGAAGACATAGGTTTCACAGAAACTTTCTCACCTGGACACAAGGTGGAGAAGATGGTGAGTATCCTCACCTATGTCATTGATGGGCTGTTAGTTTGGAACAGCAGGAAGAGGATGGAAAGGTTTACATCTCAACTCAGTGAGGAGTTCGAGAGGAAGGATCTCAGCCTTACACAAAAGATCCTTGGGATGAGGAGAATCATCCGGGAAAGGAAGAGAAACAGGTCAAGTGTTTCTTGGGCAATGGATTTTTTCAGCAAATGTGTGATTAATCCAAAAAAGAGCGTTGGCTTGGGATGAAGTGGTTGCTGAGGAACAAGGAGGCTTAGTGGCAGCCAATGGTAGCACTCATAACAACCAGGGCAGAATGCATAGCGGCTACGGAAGCCATAAAGGAGGCTATGGGGTGCAAAGGGTTGTTGGACGAGTGGGAGGTCCTAAAAGAGCAGGTGGTGGTATCTTTGGATAGCCAAAGTGTGGGGCACTTGTGGAGGTATCCGGTGTTCCATGAGGGGACGGAGCATATGGATGTTCGGTATCATTACATTCTGGAAAATGGTACAGAAGGAAGCATTCATGTTGACAAGAAGACCACGGAGAAAAGTCCTGCAGATTTAGGCACCAAGTTTCTACCTCTAAGTAAGTTCAATCATTGCCTTGAATTACTTAGGAATGGAGTTGGTTAATTTGTAACTCAATATGAGTTTGGATCCCGAAGCTTTCTGCACAATGGTTCAGATTTTTTGAACACTTAGACAAAGGTAGAGATTGTTGTTATTTGTCTAAGTTTCAAACATATCCAAACATGGTCTAAAGTTGGTTAAAGTCCAAATCAAAGGTGGAGTATGAAATTTTAGCAAGTTAAAAGGTTGCACACAAGTGTGTGCTAAAGTTTTGAGCGTGGCAAGGTCAGGCACACTGCTGTGGAAGTTTCTGCCCACAGGCAGGAGGTGTGCGCACAGCATCAGGAGGCTGCAGCATCAGGTCACGCCGCAGCACACAGCACCACACCAAAACGCACAGCATCACTTGGAGAGTGATGAAGGGCTGAGATTAAAGGAAGAACATGATCAAAGGGTCAAGAATGATTCACAAGATTGTCCAAGAATTAAGAGGCTATAAAAAGGGTTTCTTAGCCTCATTTCAAGTGGTGAAAAAGGTGTGTGAGAGAACCACACAGGTTGTGACATTGTGAGATCATTGTAAACACAAGAGGGACTCTTGTAGTGAGGCTGGTTGTAAAGAAGAGAGGTTAGTAGAGAATTGATAGAAAGCATTGTAATAGGTCTATCACTTTCTCGATCTCTTCTTGGTTCTTCAAGAACTTGGATTCTTGAAGGGGATTGTTGTAACTTTGTAAGAACCATTGAGATATTGCAGAGAGTTCGGAGGAACTCATGGGGATGTAGGCACATTGCCGAACCTCGACAACAAATTACTTGTCTTCTTTCTTTCTTTGATTTTCTGTTCTTGTGTTCGATTGCTGAAATTCTTTCTACAAGTCATTCAAGACTTGGGTGTTTGGAAGATCACCACCTGGGCATCTTGTCAAGGTGATTTCCAATACTATGTGTCACCATATAAAATATATGAACTAGAAATTGTCTTACTGATTTTCTCTCTTCTTCCTAGTTCTTTCCCCTAAGCTTTTTTACTACAAGATGGGAAGGAGATAAAGGTGTTATCATGGAATCACATATAGGTGTAGGGTATATTTAACCAGACCATACAACCATTGAACTCACGAGTAAGTTTTGACACGCTTTGTGCAGAAAAGAGTACAAGTACATTTTGTTAAAGGTGAAAGAAACCATATTTCTCAGCAAAAATTGAAATGTCACGACAAATCCAGGTGAATTGACTAACTTACCACATGAATTCACATCTCTATGGACAATAACACGTTGCTTAAATTAAATATAAGTAGATTTTATAGGAGTATTGAAATGATATCAGGCACATGCCATCACGTATCTTAATTTGGCTTGGGCACCATCACAAAATTCCTGCAGTTCACTAGCATTCATAACATGACATATATTCCACTTGGGAGAAGAGAGGTACAAGCCACCATAAATTTCCAAAACTAAAGTCTGGCCTGATATAGATGCCTTAAAAAAAAAACCGAGTATTTCATAGTTGATTGCTTCTGATTATAGATAGGATGTGAGAAGTTCTTAATGCCGTTTTTCCTTTTTTTTTGGGGGGGGGGGGGGGGGGGGGGGAAGGAGTTGGGGAAATCCAGCTATGACATTGTCCATGTCTCACTGGATAATTCTGGAGCTTGGGAAGATACTGGGAAAATTGAAAATATAACATGGTTAATTTGGTTGTGTACTCTTCATGAACTCCAGATTGGCATATACTTGATCACATTTTTTTTGGATTGAATTTGATCACATCTAGTATTGGAAATCTTGAATAGACCTTCACAGCATTATGATCATAATCATCAACTTCTTTTTTCTTTCTCCTCTGCATCATCATCGTTGTCATAATCATCTTAGTGTTATTATGGAATGAGATGGAGATGTGTTGAACTTTGTATACTCACGGTTTTCTCTTTGGTATTGGCTGAACATCTTAAACCATGCCTTTCCAGACTACCTATGAAAATTTGCGGTACAGAGCTGACAACAGGATCAATGTTTACAATTGGGGTTGTTTGAATAATTTTCTTGAAGTATTTTGCACAAAGTTAAAGTCCTCAATGAATAACTTCCGGGCTTTTGTTCAAGAGGAGGCACCAAGGCCCCCTTTGCCCAGCACTGGGAAGCAGAAGTAGAAGATTTGTGTGGAGATACTCGTTCGAAGGTAGATGATGATCTAGAGATTGGGGAAGGCCTATTGAAGATCTCTAAGCGTCGTAATATTGAAGAAATAGATGACCTATGCAGTAGAGGGAGCAATGGGCCTCCCCATAATACCTCGGAGGTTGACTCTGTTTTGGGTTCAGATCATCGAGCTCCCACCATTCGATCAGACATCAGCACTCAAGTTGGGGAAGGAGAAGTGGGAGCTGGGAAATCACACCAGATGTCCGCTCCAACTCCACAGTCACTGAAAGGAGAAGCTACATAACTCCTAAGGATGCACGCCAATGATGTGGTAGTTTCTGTAGTTGATAATATTCCATTACAGGGTGATGTGCAATTTCTTGATATTTCTTTTAATTTTTCTTGCTTCTGGTGTCAAAATGGAAATTACCATTGATTTGAAATTTACAGTCACCAAATGGGAGTCCAATTAGGAGTCCAATTTACTTCCCTTTTAGTCACAAAGCTTGTATTTACCTTCTTTTTTCTAATGGGAATTCTTGCTCTTTCTATTTTCCTTCGGAAAGCAGTGGCGAAAGGATGTGTGCAGTGTGCATGTAATTGTTGGAGATGACAAGGGGATAAGTCTTTTTTCCGTCTCTCCTACCTTTATTCTTCCCCTCGGTTGATTTTGTTAGACAATCTGCTACCTAGATTGAATGTCTAGTGCTGGCTTTATTCTTTGTGTAAAGTAATTAGGACAAAAGTTGTCCTGATTTTTAGAATTGTTTTCTCTAGTTGGAGTAAAAATTTGTTACAATGGCGATAAAGATCATATGTTAATCATCATTTAACAGTTGAACTCTGATCGATAATGATATGTTCGAATCAAATAAAAATAAAATATTTTTTAATGTTTTCTTGTGGTCTGATAAAAATATTAATCAATTAATTTTTTTTTTTTCAACTTTTAAGAGATAGTCCTATTAAAAAGAAGTCTTCAAGGAATGGTCTCATGGTGTTTTCGAGATTACCATGCCATGGCAATTCAATGATAAGATTTGAAGATACTTTATATTAATGATAATTACAGTTATAGGTATTGATATCCACACTTTTTTTTTTCTTTATTCATTTCCTACTTAAAACTCATAATTCTCAATCTTCAAATTTTTATCTTTTTTTTTTATCTTAGAATCTCTTTTCTTTTTTAACAGCATGTAAATTTTAATTTTACTGGAGTCTCTTTAGGTAATAATTTTATAGTTAAGCAAAATATCAATACCGGATTCAGGTGTTTTGGTCTATTGGCTACTTCGAATTTTCTATACAGTAAAGCATGGTTTGATCTCCTTCCTCGAAGTTATAACCTATATGAATATCTAGGGTTGTGCATTTGGGTAAGTTGATTAAAACGATGAAGAATTTCGGTTGACAAAATTATTAACGGTAATCAAATGAATTAGCTATTCAATTATTTTTGTTAATCGATATAAAAAAAGATTTATTAATTTAATGATAATTCCAAGTTTTAAATGAAATATGATTGAATAATAAACCTTTTCCCCTAACACAAAATTCTTGAAAATATACACCAAACAAGCAATCCCTGAAAATTTATAACAAAATTAACCAACCTAACAATCTAGATCAAAGATATTCTTTTTTTTTCCCCCCAAAATATAAACCAAAGATAATGAATGCTCTATACTACTATAGACAAGCGTCACATGGTACCAATATAGATCATGTGTTGTGCCCAGCAAGCATCACATGTATTCTGAAGCTCTATGAAAGATTAGCCAACATTACATCAAACCAATTTGGCCTACATCTCTAAACATTATTTCGGTTAATTCAACTGAAATAAATAGTCTGTTCATTAACTGAAACCAAACAGATTTTTTTTCAATCAAATCTGTTTCTGGTGCATTCACAACTCTACAATAATTATATTGTGATTGATAAAAATAATAGCTTCTATTACTATAAAAACAAAGAAAAAGAAAATGATAATAACCCAAAAAACGATGCTTGTCTTCTCATAAGATTTGTTGTCGTCGCCAAAAGTAACACAAAGAATTGGTGGTGTTTAACAACAAATCTTCTTGAAACAATATGGCTTCTCCTCCTCCAAATAGTAATTTCTTGTTATTTGCAGTACTACTTTACCTTGCCATCAAGATTTCTCCTTCACAATCGTTTCTGAAAGCTCCAAAATCTCCATCAAAATTAATCCAAAGCGTATGCAATGAAACCACCGTATATGTGTTTTGCATGAATGTCCTCGCATCAAATCCTCAAGCTCTCGTAGCTAAAGATGTGTTGGCTCTTTTAGATGTTGCTCTCACCTTAGGAAGAGACGATGCAGAAGCAACGCTGAGTTTCATCAATCGGATGCTAGCAAGTAAAGATGTCAGCTTTATTGGATTAAAACCCGCTCTCAATGTTTGCGTCAGAATGTACGAAAGTGTGATCAACTCGTTCTCGTTGGTGAAAATGAAGTGAAGGAAGATGTACAAACTGTGAATTACGATGTGATGGTTATGCATGATCAAATTCACTATTGCAACGTTGCATTGGTTAAGGAAAAGGGTAATGTTAAATCAAATATATCTCAACAAAATCGAAGGATGAGTCAGTTATTTTCAATTGCAGCCAGAGCAACAGATGCTATACCAAAACTCTCTTTTTCCGTATAAGAGTAAAGTATTAGTATTTTGAATAGAAGAGGTAGTTTCAATTCTATTCTCTAGGGCTCTACTATCATATCTACGCAAATACACTTTCGTGTATGTATATATAGTGAAGATTACTTTCTTTTTTGGTAAATTTCTATTATATAGTAGAAATTTATCACATCGAAAAAATTTATCAAAATCAGTGAAAATTACTATATTCTCAATTTATATCTCTATTTTCTTAAATATTTTTAATTTATTCATCAAACACAAATACATTATCTTTAAAATAAAACTTTTAGATATTTTTGCCAAATACTATCCGGTTCACATGTGTTACATGTGTTTGCGCCTATCAATATGAGCACCATGTTATGCTAAACTTAGGGAATTACACAAGTTTTTGTGATTCATCTACCTTTATCCCCTTGATATCAACATCATCTTCCTAGTATTCCCTTGTGATCTGTCTTCTACAACACTCCAGAATAGTATTAGATTAAAAAACAAAATGTGAAATATTTTTTTTTAAAGATTAACATAAGATTTATTTGTAAGGTTGGCAAAGCTAAAGGAAGTAGTACAACCCCACTCCAGTAGCAAACACTGCCAAGAAGGATAGCTATGCTACTTACTGCAGAAACAAAAAAAGGATGAGACGCACAACTAAACCTGCTGCAAAACAAGTGGTGCAGCAGAATCCAGACTCAACCACAAACTAGAACATATTACACCACCTTTAAAACCTCACAACCCTCACTTCTAAAAAACCTCATAACAGTGCTATTTAAACTCTGTTGTCCCCTCCTCCTCTTAACTAGGAGGAAATATTATCAGATCATTTTTATTACAACCAGAATAGTTCCTTTTGCAATTTACAGGGTTTGGAAATGTTTTCTGATCAATGCATATACTTAAAAAGAAAATAAAAAGAATCAAAAGAAAGAAATCGATTATACTTAAAAACTCCAAGATAAATATATTGAGTTGCTTCTCATTACCATTGGCCAAGATTTGTAGTAGAACATGCTTCTTTACCAATGACAAGCTTTCCTGGTAATAACCTACAGGATTAGTAGCAAACTGAGAACACTTTCCATGTGCTTCCCATTCGTACTTCCAAAACATTTCGTTGAGCTTGTTGTCTATTAGATTGGGGACGGAAAAGAAAAAGAACAATAAAAGATTAGATTCTAAATTACTTTCATCAAAGAGAAAAAAAATCAAAATAAGAATATCTACAAAATTATGGTTGTACAACCACTATTGATGTTATCAATAAAAATTATCTAACGCTTACCGTTAAAGTTTTGAATCTGATGCACAAATAGAAATTTACATCATATCCAAATAAGATTTTCACCTACAACGCACTTTATTTCTCTTTGGCTGCATGAACATTTCGAGTAGTACAATCGATTGCCTAACTTTCGTGTTTCCATTTTATTTTCTGGGACTGATAGCAGGCAGCTAGACTTTCATGTTTCATCTTTATTTTATTTTCTTTCTCTCTCATCTTTTTTTTTTATAAGGTACAATTTCCAGTCTGAATTTTGTCATATTCATAATTTGGCATGACTTTTTACTTTATATATATTTGTGGGCGTAGTATGCTCGATAAAAGGAAAAAGATATCACTTGTATGTATGATTTTTTTTCTTTTAATTTTCTGAATATTTTATTTTTACTAATATATCTTATTTAGTTAATCAATTTAACTAATTAACCGAACCATTTTAATCAAATTGATTCAAAACTATCGATTAATCAGTTTTAACCATTTAATGAACACCCCTACCTATTGGTTATTTAATTTGCATGAAACTCTCCCGTGCCATTGACAAAATCATTGCATTTCTTTGGTACAAAAGAGTAGGTAAAACTAAGTGAACTTAATCTAAAATGACTTTTAAAAGAGCGAAAACCTCAGACTTTCTGGTATTTTCATGGATTTCAAATAAATAATTTGAATTAAATTATTGCCGTCTTGTCAATGTATAATTATCTTAAAAAATAAATGTTGAATTGTAATTATTCAGGGATACCTAACAAATCATTTAATTCCCAAGAGGTACATAAACAAAATTAAATATAATTACATTAATTTTATATCAATTAGTGTCCAAATCATGGTGTTTGGTTCAAATTAGAGGGCGGATAAAGAATCCAATCCGGTCCCTAATCATGGAAAGTTTGTCCCACTAGAACCTTGGTGAGACTAATGCTACAATTTTCTAATAGATTGTATTTGTTTGGCTGCAGAAATTTTATTTAGCGGTTAGTTTAAAAATATTTGTTTTCGATTATTCTCTTGATCAATATATCAAAAAATATATATTATAACTATTATATCTTTCTATAAAATATAAATCAAATTATTTTCTCCTCTCTCTATCCAAATTGCATCATCAATCTCTCTCTTAACCTGAACTACATCGGTGGCTTTCTTCGATCTCGTTGTCCTATATTCTTTCAAATTTATGTTATTTTTGAGTTTAGGGATTGGATTAATTCTTGCTACTATTTCTCAATCTACATGTCTTGGTCGGTCTCTCAGTGTTAGACACTTCTTCTTCTCCTCCTCTGCTATGCTACCCTACCCACCATTCTTTCTTTCTCTCTCCTTGTCCATCTTTCTTTCTTCTCCGTTCTACTTGTCTCTGTTTTTCATCACTTCTTCAAGGGAAGCAGAAGGACAATTGCGGTTCTATTGATAATTGGACTTGCTGGGCTGGTTTTTGTTCCTTTTTTTCTCGAGTAGTTGGGTTGGCTGCAAAACCTTTTCTTTGGTCAGATTTTCCCGTGAGAACATGTATACCAAGATGTTTTTATAATATTCAATTTCAAACATTTTGTTAAGACAACTAATTTAGCTATAACGTATAGTAAATCGTGTTTTTATAATTGAGTTCTTCTATATGAGAAAAAATCGGTAATTCTTTTCTACCGACCAAAATACTACTATTTTTAATTAAAATAGAAATCAAGTTCATGGTGGCAAATTTGAATTTGAATAGTTTGCATTTTATGATGTGATATTCAATCTCACCAACCAATATACATAACTACAATGATAAGAACTATAAACTTGCTTTCTATTTATCAAGAAAAGAAACTTGTTTTCTAGGACACCAATTTAAGTCAACCATTATCAAAACCTTCTACCCAAGTATCATATACTTCAAATTATTTATACGAGGAAAAAACATAACACAGTGACAACGCAAGTGGTTGATGGAGGATCCACAACCACCTCTTGAAACAAGAAAAAAAAAAAAAAAAAAAAAAAAAAAAACCCCTTCAAACTGAATTGATTGAACAGCAATACATTAAAATTCTAAATGAAATACCAGCAACAATAACTTTTAACCATATAAATAGACCCACAAAAAAAATAAGGCATGAACAGATTAGCTATGAATAATTTTAATTCCAAATGCCATCCATAATCATGCAGTTGTGCTCAAACTCAAGCAGATTAAGCAACAGTAATTTTAGTCATTAATGTTACTCATACTTTCTAACAAATTTGAATTTCAAGAAATAACGGTACACATGACACACACGCTTAAGAAATTATCACAAAATTGTATTCATTTCTACTGTTTGGACACTGGATGACCACATAATTGGTTGAGGAATTTTTATAGTTTTGTTATTTTGCCAACAAGAAAATTTATCCTCGCAGGTCCCAAGGCATGGCGCGCACACACACAACTGATTAACTTAGCTAACAAAACCTTACAAAATTATATTGATGTAGACAGACCCTTAATGACCACATAATTATTAGAGGGATTTATATAATTTTGTTGCTATGCCAGTGAAAATTTATTCTCATAGGCATGTTACCAAGGCATGTCATATGTTAGGGACATAACCCAATCTATAGCTAACAAATCCTTAAAAATTACATTCATGTAGACAGACCCTTAATGACCAAATAATTATTTGAAGGATTTATTTAATTTTGTTGCTTTGCCAATGAGAAAATTTATCCTCATGCATGTTCCCAAGGCACATCATATGTTAGGGACAACCCAATCCATAGTTGAAATACGATGATAAGTTGACATTTCCTTAGCAAACTATGTGTCACCATATAAAATATATGAACTAGAAAATGTCTTATTGATTTTCTTTCTTCTTCCCTAGTTCTTTCCCCTAATCTTTTTTACTACAAGATGGGAAGGAGATAATGGTGTTATCATGGAAACACCTATAGGTGTAGGGTATATTTAACCAGACCATACAACCATTGAACTCATGAGTAAGTTTTGACACGCTTTGTGCAGAATAGAGTACCAGTATATTTTGTTAAAGGTGAAAGAAACGATATTTCTCAGCAAAAATTGAACTGTCGAATGATAAATCCAGGTGAATTGACTAACTTACCACATGAATTCACGTCTCTATGGACAGTAACATGTTGCTTAAATTAAATACAAGTAGATTTTATAGGAGCATTGAAATGATTTCAGGCACATGCCATCACGTATCCTAATTTGGCTTGGGCACCATCACAAAATTCCTACAGTTCACTAGCATTTATAACATGACATATATTCCACTTGGGAGAATAGAGGTACTCGCCACCATAAATTGCAATAAGTAAAGTCTGGCCTGATATAGAAGCATGATAAAAAAGGATAGCACATATGAGTTTACCTGGTTTGCAGGAAGGGGATACAATTGTTGGCTAATGTTAGATTGTGGTTAACAAATTCAATTGCATAAGCTTTGAGCCCCCAGCAGTGATGCCATTAGTTCCAGAATCAATGAGCAGGCATTCATAAAAAAAGTGATAAAAAACTGAAGTATAAATCAGTAAAACAATAATAGCATATAAAGACCAATATCAAACCAGCAAAACTCAATGTTAACATTAGTTTGTTAAAATCTCATATTTAATTTATAATCATGAAAATAGTATGTCTAGGATTTCCAGTCAAAATAGAGTTATTGTGTGGAATATCTATGATGCTAGACATAGGTTGAAAATTGTACAGGGACAAATTAATAGAATAGTACACTGGAAGAGGAATTTATGGTTTACGATGAGATTAAATTATTAAAACCCTTATTATGATAATCCATCTCTTACCAGATTCAAAATATTAGAAGATAGGGAATCACTTGATGAGAAATTATTAATAATAGAATTAAAATAGGCACCGAAGCTATCTGTATGAATGAAAGTTAACCAATTAAAGATACCTGTTTATGACCCAAGGTAGGAGTTACAGTAGTATAAATCACTCCTGCATCAACTAGCAGTTGAATGCTAGAAGAATATCAAAAACATAAGATAAAATGCCTTATCATTCGAATGGAGATATCCACCTGAAATTTTAACTAAAAAAAAGAATGAAAGAGAAAAAAAGTATTACCTCTACTAGTTGAATGAATAAATCAAGCTCTGTCTTGTGATCAAGTAACAAAGCTAGTGATCCATTGCAGAGAGAAATTGAGCAAGAGAGATCATGATATCAAGCAAGAATGAATGGAAGTAAGGTCGAGAGGGAGTGAGACCAGAGGGGGAACTGATAGAGAATAGGGTGAACTTGATATTTTTCACCATTTTTTGGCCTTATCTTTTTCTTTTATCTCTTCATTTATAACACCAAGTTTCTGATTTTTCAAAAACTCAACGATTTTAACAGCCAGTATAGACCATTTCGACTTCAGCAGTTGTCAAAACTGCTGATGTTATCTAACTTGCTTGTAAAGGGGGTTGACAAAACCTCGGATAGCCATTCCCCAGTGAATTATCTCTCCCAGCTAGTGATGCTTGAGTTGGAGAACAAAATAACAAGCAACAACATCAAAGACAGTGAAAAGATTCAAAGAAACAATGTAAGGATAAAAAGGGCATAAGCTTTATTTATTATAAGTAGTACACTGAGGTAATGACTTGTTAAATACCATGTACTACATAATCTTGACTTTCAAAATGCACAAATATAAGTCCTTTTAATTCTAGTTAGCTTCCCTTTCATCCTTTTCTTTGACTTTTTTTCTTTTGCCTTCATGCCTTGCCAAGCAACTTTTTAGGCATCTCTTACTCAGTTCACTAAATAATGAAATGCTAGCACTTAGGGCAATGTCACATGAGTTACCTCTTGTCTTCCATTGATTGAAACTAAGCTCTCAACATAAATGATAAGCTTCATTGTATAGTCATACAAAGGGACTCGCAGATTTTTAAGCTCAAGTGCTAGGGCCATACAACACTAGTTGGTGATCATTGTTTTCCATGAACACCCTACCATTCTTCCAAAACCCTAGTAGCCTCTCAATTCCCAAAATGGGCCCAATTGTCAGTTGTTTAACCCAAGATTCTTTAACACCAAGTTCCTTCAATACCCATACGTCCTAGCATTTCTCTATTTCCTTGAACATATAAATGATTGCAGCAGGACATCCATCAAAAGACACAATATACCAATCATGATCCAACCATGAAACTCCAACATATATATCGTCCGGAAAGCTTGTGGTTGTAAACACTTCATCTACCATGTCAAATGAAAGAATTAACCAAATGTTGTATGAACAACCACGAATTAATTCGGATTTCCAGTGATACATTCCGTTTTCGTATGTGCTGAGTTCGGAATCAATGTAATAACCATCCCATGGATATGGAATTTCTCTCCATGAATTATTACTTAGGTTGCATATCTCTGTTTGCATAAAATTTTCAGCATCTTCACTGGTAAAATTTAAAATAAATCTTACAACCTTATAATCATTAGTTTTTGAATCAAAACTGAATCCGACAGCATCGGTAGAAGGGCTATCATGGGTTTCTTTTAGGAGGGGAAGTTTAACAGTGGATTTAGGGAGAAGCTTGAATTCTAGGGAGAAGCTTGAATTCTCTAGAAGTTGGATTCCATAGGCAAAGTCTATCACAATCCTCTATACAGCTGATGACCAATAACATTCGGACCACATAACCAATCATTGGTGAAGGGCATGTAAATATTCTCTTTTGCGGTAATAATAATTTCCTCATGGATATTAAAATCAGTGTTCAGAGATGTGAAATACATAAAATAAACACAAAATTTGTTTTCACACAGCCGTCCGTCTCCATGAAACTGTTGAACGAGCATATTAGAATTGGCATAGTTATGGCCGTTTAGGGCGTTTTGCTTGAGGTGATGGGCGGTTAGAAAAATTAGGGTTTTGAAAACAAGCACACCAAGGTTTGGAAACACACCTGAATAGAAGCAATGATGTCTTCTGGAAAATGATCATTGCTCTTTTTTCCCATCTTTTTTAGGTATAGAGTAAAGTTTTTTTTTTTTCTCAATTGTATTTATCTTTGAAGTGTTAGTATTTCGAATTGAAGAAGTGGTTGATATCTATTCTCTACCAGGAATAGACACTTGGCTTAGATTCTAAAACTAAATTTAGATTTGAAACGAAAATGGACCATACCCAACACAAAGCCTGTTTTCCTCTTCTTTTATTATTAATTGGAAATTTGGTTGGAAGCCCAGTTAAATTTAAACTTAAAAGTTCATGGGCTTTACCCATTTAACGATTGCTCAATATCCTGTTTCTGTTTTCAGTTTTCAAACAGCTGACTTGCAGGTTCAATACTCAATAACACCCCATTTGGAGTATTATTTTTGGAAAAAATTCTGAGTCACGTATTTATTTTCCTCAGACAAAATATTCTCAATAGCCGAAAAAAATACATAAAAACATAACTGAAAATAATATATGCGACGGAATTTCGTCGCTGTTAATATCATTAACTCGTAGATAATATTATCAGTAACTACCTTTCTTGCGATGGATATGAAACAATAATCAATTTTCTTGTAGTGTCAAACGATTGCAGTCTATTGTTAAAATGTTTGTTTCATGAAACTATTCACGTAATTATAATTGTTCAAGAAAGCATCTTCCCCATGTTAGTTGGTTTTATTACTTGCTAATTATTAAAAATATAGACATTAAAGAACCTTATTCTAGATTCAGAGGATCTGCTACTCAACGTGAAGTACCTACTTCCCATGAAAGTTGTCAGAGGAAGAGTGAGAAGGGGAGGTTAGTGCTTATCATGTTTGCTAGCCATTCAATATTTCTGCACTGTGGTGAGAGAAGCTACTATGTGGGAGGCAGGTGTTTTGTTAAAAAAGTTGTACTTAAATTGACTTTTGTTTTTTTGCTTGAGTGAAATGTTTAAATTGTAGTGAGACCACTTGTTGATGAGAGAATGGAGTCTTCAATTTGGTTAATTAACAGCTTTATTTGAGTAAGGTAGGTTTCTTTTCTTGATTTGTAAGTTTGACAAAATGAAATTCCTAGGTATTTTTATATATTCATGTGTTAGTCTAACAACTTGCTTAGGTCTAAATCCAATGGTTTAGACCAGTTGGAAACTTCACTGGAAATTTTGACAAGCTTCATTGATAACGTCAATATAAGTGTGGGACCTAGAAATTAGCATTACCAGTAAAGCTTCTAAGATTACTAGTAGAATTTTCAGATGGTCTAAACCCATTGGACCCAAACCAACCAAAAAATCCTCCTGAATCAATCTCATTGGTTTTCTTACTTTCATTTCATTGTTTTAGACAACAAACTGTTAATGTTAAAATAGTAATATTATTCTGCTTATGAAATGAAAGAATATTATTCTTATTTTTCATATTTCTTTAGAAAAGTATTTTTTTTTCCTTTTTTCTATCGAAAGCCTTATTATTTCTCTATTTTCACATTAACCAAAAAATAGATAGTGAAATTAAGGGCACCATATTTTTTTAAACTTGATTAAAAAATATATACTGAAAAGATAAAACTATTTTTACAATAAATAGAATCAAAATATCCGAAATTCATTTTCAAACATGTAGGAAGATTTGGACTTAAGGCACAAATATCTTTCCCACTTTTCACTTCTCCACTTTTCCGCGTCGTTCGTTTTGTAGGAACAAAAGTGGCACTTACAAAAGTGCCGATTACTCCCACCATTTGGCTTTGTATTTTGGTCCAAATAAAAGTTTCTTCTAGATTCTTCACTTGGTTCCACTCTTTTAATGCAATATCTAGCACCAAGCTTTACCATATAGGACATAAATAGTAGTATAGTACAAATGATCTTTGGTCATGTAGGACCCTATTTCTCTTTTTACTTTTTTCTTTCTCTCTCCTTCTGAACAAATTATTTGAGATTGGATACTTTGGTATTCTATTTACTTTCAATAATAAAAGATAACATATGATTAATATATTATTTTAGAATTTAATCAAGAAACATACACGATATGATTTTTTGAAGCTTACAATATAATAATAAAATAATAATATTATATAAAATGATGCATCACAAAAATAAGTTAGAAATTCAAAATTTCAAGATGATAATTGATTATTTGGAGTCACTTGATCGGAACGAGTAAGTTTGTGTAAAATGTAATTTTAACTAAATTAATCGAATTAGTTCTTAATGAAGTTACAAAATGGTTCGACTGTTCAATTACTATGTTTTTCTTGGTTTGATTATGGTTATGAATATCCTTAACAAATTTAATCAATTAAACACTTAATTTTTAAAAGAAAAAATATAAAAAAAATAAACTAAATAATTTCTAAACTAAATTAAATTCAAAACAACCTAATAAACTAATTGGGGGGTTTTTTAAATGATTAACTAAAACTTATGAATAATGAAAGACAACCAAAATATGATTCACAATTTAATAAACTTTGTAACAATAATGAGGAAACTGGTTAAATGATCATTCTCCACCACTAGACATGAAATGATGATTTGATATCAGAGTTATTCTCAAATTCCTAAAAAAATTACCAACTGTAGATAATAATAAGCTCTATTACCCCAATTTTTCCTTAGTTTGTCGTTAAGTAAAACAAACTCTTTACTTAATCTCTATCTATTAAATAACCTAGAATAAGCTCTCTAAATTTAATTTAACAGAAGCATTAGGTTAAGAAAGATAGGTTAGTCCAAGAAACAAATGCATAAGCTCGGTTCATTTATCTTGAGTTATGTTCCATATAATAATCATATGAAAATATCCCATTATCAGTTATTACTAATTGCTATCATTGATTAGAAATTCAAGACAATTACAGATCAAGATTCATAACCTAGCAATAGATAATTACTCTATTTCATTTGGTTGGCCACCCCGAATAAAATAAAATAATAATCATAAACAATTCTTATGGAAGAAGTTAAACAATTTTATTAGAAATATGGATAATAATCTCTGAATATTCAATCACAAAATCATGTCTAGGGCTGTGAAATCACCCTTAACCAAAAATAAAATTAGTTAGACATAATCCTAAAATTAAAAACAAAATAAATATTCAAATACATGAAAGATGGGAAGAATGAGGAATGAAAGCGAATAATACTAATCTTGAAGAGTCTTCTATGCAGATGAATCTTCTTGATCACCAATACAAGCTACGTTCTTCCCAATTTTCTCTTCTTTGTTTTTTTTTTTTTTTTGTCTAGGAAAAATTTATTATTCCCACAAGGCAAGGGCAGCCGGCCTTATATAGGCAAACTCCTAGAAAAGAAAAGGAAAGTACAATAATACTACTTCTTCTAGGAAAAGGAAATACACTAAAATGAGAAATACTTCTACTACTAGGAAAACATGAAATAGGAAAGTAACTAAATTGAAACATGACACAAAATAAGAAAAAGTGCAGCCTAGGAAAAGGAAAGACATTGAAATGAGAAATACTTCTACTACTAGGAAAACATGAAATAGGAAAGTAACTAAAGGGAAATATGACACAAAATAGGAAAAAATGCATCACAAGTAAAACTGGTATATGTTTGGAGGCTCACAATATTCATTAGGTTTTTTTTTTATTTTTTTTTATTATTGCCCTCTCCAGCTATGCGGGCTACAACCTAAGAAAAGTATGCTGCGGCCCGTGTCCTTCTTCGAATTCAGCTATTTTCCTTTAATAAAACGACATCATCTCCCTCATTCCAATTTTCGAACCGTTTGATCCTTGACGTTCTAGATCTTCTTGCCAATATAATTTTTTCATCCAAATATTATTTTTAAGCACCTGTGACCTGAAAATACACAAAAAGAAATACACATGATTCCCAAAAACATATTTTTAAGACAATTAAGTAAAAATGCAAGATTTAAACCTAATTTCCCACAAATAATACTGATGAATCACTAAGAATTAGTGTATTTTCAAGTACTTATCAAGCAACCCGGTGGCCTTTGGGCCTATTGGCATCTTGTACCCCCATAAAACAAATTGGACTGTGAGACTGGTGATTTAATCCCACATGGATGAGTGTGTTAAGCAAAGGCATTCTTGTACTGGACTACTGGTGTATTTCGTTTCTTAAGCTTGAGAATACGTGCACCTAGAGCAACTTTACTTCTTTAGGTTTATACATCTCCCAATTACTAGTGTTTGCAAGTTCGAATGTGTTTATGATCTTATGTAAAGTAAAGGAGGCAGGATTAGGTGATGTTGTGATGTTGTTAGAAATCAAAATTTACCCCTCTTCACAATACAGCTTTTTTGAGGAAGAATATTTTGCAAGTGGATGTTCCCATATTGCACAAAAGGTAGTAATAACCATGGGTGGTAACAGTGGTGGCTGTGATAGTAGTAATAGTAGTAGTGAGATGGTGGTTGTCGATCTGTGGTAATGTTAGTGGTGAAAGTTGTGATTTGATAATGGTATTGTATGGTGCTTGTGGCAGGTGGAGATTGTTGGTAATAGTATAACTTATAAGTTGATAATCACTTTCCCAAAATCGTATTTAAAAAAAGTAAGGGCCTGGTCAATTTTATAATTTTTTGTAGACGTAGATTAATCCATATAGAATAAGTTTGATTTAATTATGCTAGTGGGTACCCATTACTCTATTAGTAGTCAGTGAAAAGTTTACATTAATACTTTTATTAGGTTATATTTTCTTTACACTTAGGTTCTTGATGCAGTAGAGAGGGATGGTTAAATACCCTAAGGTTTTGGTTCAAGGGAAATTTTTTGTATATGGGGATGATCTTCTAATATTTTGTTGATGTATTATCAAGTAGATTGCTTCTTTGTACATGGATTGCACCCCCTTGGTGCCATACATATAGAATATCTACCTATAATAGAAAAGATTTTGTCTAATATCATTGAGCTTTAAAATTTTTGATCTTTTATTTGACAAGTCTTTAAATTTTTTATCTTATTGTGTGAGAAAATAACCACATTCTTAAATTCAAAAGCTAAAATCTTTCATTTATTTTTTTATCCCTCAATTTTTGAAGTCCTGTTAAGATTTTCATAATAATCTGTTTAAATAGACTGACATGCATAGCACATGGTTTCTAACAAGTTAAAGTAAAATTAGAAATTGGAAGGATTAGCCTCAGCTTATGTCTGGGGATTGTGAGAATTGAGTTTTTAATCTCATTATTGTACATTTTTGTGGAGCTTTTGCATTCCACATTTGAACCCAGGTCTGTGGTTCAGATCTCTTTAATAAAAATTGGAAAAACAAAGATAATGATATAGGAGAGTTGTTGAATAGAGTACTGTGCAGGATGATAGTTAGTTGTGTGCGTTTTGATCATCGAGCTCCCACCATTCGATCAGACACTCAGCACTCAAGTTGGGGAAGGAGAAGTGGGAGCTGGGAAATCGCACCAGATGTCCTCGCCAACTCCACAGTCACTGAGATCAGAAGCTACATAACTCCTAAAGATGCACGCCAATGATGTGGTAGTTTCCGTAGTTGATAATATTCCATTACAGGGTGATGTGCAATTTCTTGATGTTTCTTTTAATTTTTCTTCCTTCTGGTGTGAAAATGAAAATTGCCATTGATTTGAAATTTGCAATCACCAAATGGGAGTCAAATTTACTTGCCTTTACTCACAAAGCTTGTATTTACCTACTTTTTTATAATGGGAAATCTTGCTCATTCTATTTTCCTTTGGAAAGCAGTGGCGAAAGGATTTGTGCACTGTGCATGTAATTGTTGGAGATAACCAGGGGATAAGTCTTTTTTCCTTCTGTCCTACCTTTATTCTTCCCGTCGGTTGATATTGTTAGACAATCTGCTACCTAGATTGAATGTCTAGTACTGACTTTATTCTTTGTGCAAAGTAATGTAGACAAAATTTCCCCTGATTTTCAGAATCGTTTTCTCTGGTTGGAGTAAAAATTTGTTACAATGGCGATAAAGGTCATATGCCGACCACACTTAACAATCTGAAATTGCCCCTTTCGTTAGTAAACGCTGTCTTAATCAAAAGTTTGGTTCGGGTCATTTCTATTTCGGAACAAATAACCCTAAAAAAACTTGCTTCATCATCTTCACCTTTATCTGTTTTTAGTCCCCCATTGATTCTTACCAAGCAAGCATTTTGGTTCCACTGATTAGCAAGCTGATCATCAATTAGATTGCAGTCAGCTTCCGATCACTCAACAAGCACCATATACCATACAGTTCTCCTTCGCTGTATGGTATATGATATGTTAGATAATAATATGTTCGAATCAAATAAAATCCTGAGAATTTACAACAAAACCAATCTAACAATCTAGATCAAAGATATTCTATTTTCTTCCCCAAAAAATAAACCAACGATAATGAACGCTCTATGCTACTATAGAAAAGCGTTACATGGTAACAATATAGATCATGTGCTGTGCCCAGCAGGCATCACAAGTATTCCGAAGCTCTATGAAAGATTAGCCAACGTTACATCAAACCAATTTGGCCTACATCTCTAAACATTATTTCGGTTACTTTGACTGAAATAAATAGTGTGTTCATTAACCGAAACCAAACCGAATGCCAGAATTTGTGGTTAAAACAGATAACATTTTTCAATCAAATCTGTTTCTGGGGCATTCACAACTCTACAATAATTCAATTGTGATTGCTAAAAATAACAGCTTAAAACAAAGAAAAAGAAAATGACAATAACCCAAAAAAGGTTGCTCGTCTTCTCATAAGATTTATTGTCGTCGCCAAAAGTAACACAAAGAATTGGTGGTGTTTAACAACAAATCTTTTTGAAACAATATGGCTTCTCCTCCTCCAAATAGTAATTCCTTGTTATTTGCAACACCACTTTTCCTTGCCATTAAGATTTCTCCTTGACAATCGTTGCCGAAAGCTCACAAATCTCCATCAAAATTAATCCAAAGTGTATGAAAGGAAACCACCATATATGTGTTTTGCATGAATGTCCTCGCATCAAATCCTCAAGTTCTCACAGCTGAAGATGCGTTGCCTCTTTCAGATGCTGCTCTCACCTTAGGAAGAGACGATGTAGAAGCAACGCTGAGTTTCATCAATCGGATGCTAGCAAGTAAAGATGTCAGCTTTATTGGATTAAAATCCGCTCTCAACATTTAAGTCAAATCGTACAAAAGTATGATCAACTCGTTCTCGTTTGTGAAAAATGAAGTGAAGGAAGATGCACAAACCGTGAATTACGATGTGAAAAATGAGTGCACTCAGAATCCAAGATCCATTTCCCGCTGCCTTCTTGCCCCTTGCTCACATCCGAGCACACAATAAGAACATCATCATCTTGCTGTTCTATTTTGGCAACCGAAGCCTCTCCATTCTTGGTATGGCTTCCTCCTCTATCCTTTGTCATCTTCTTGCAATCTTTCTTGACATGACCCTTCTTATGGCAGTAATAGCAGCTCTTCCCTCCAAATCTCAGTTTGGAATGCATTCTCCCATGGCTTTCTCCTCTACCTCTGTCCTGGTAGTAGCCATGCATGCTACTGTGCACTCTCCCATGGCTCTCTCCTCTACCTCTATCCCGGTAGTAGCCATGTATGCTGCTGTGCACTCTCCCATGGCTCTCTCCTCTACCTCTGTCCCGGTAGTAGCCGTGCATGCTGCTGTGCACTCTCCCATGGCTCTCTCCTCTACCTCTATCCCAGTAGTAGCCATGGTTTCTACCATACCGAGTTGCTGGCCTTCTTTTAAAGAACAACCCTTTACCACTTGATGCACTCCTTATCTTGGCATCAAGATTATCTTGCAACTCTTTCTTAGGATCAAATTTAAAAGCAAAGATTCGTTTACGAAGATACCTCTTATCCGGGAGAGTCTTGGCAAGAAACAACTCATCTAGTTTCTTCCATATTGTAGTTGGATCTTCCAGTCTCTGCACTCCCTTGTGACATTATCCGACATGTGCAAGAAGATGGTGCTGACCATCTTCTTCATCTCAATCCGCTGGTCCTCCGTGATACTTGCTGGAAAAGAATCATCTTCTCTAAGAGCCAAGTCCACTTTCTATTGCACTAGAATTGCCTTGATCTTCCGCTTCCAAAGGGAAAAATCTCTCTTTCCATCAAACTTCTCAATACCAAAATTTAAAGCCATCTTTGCGGACAAGATCCCCGATTTATGCACTACCCACAAATGCTTTCTTCAACCTCAAGAACACAGATCGAAGATGGATCATAACACTATTCTTGAATCTACCTCAAGAACACAATCAGATCTTGATCTTTACACCGTTCTTGAATCACCCAAGAAGTTTAATCTTTGATTCTTGGAGTCTTGGCTCCGTCACCTTCTACTTCTTGCTTCGATAATCAGCTGTGTAACTCTGATTCTACTGACCAATGCTCTGATACCACTATTGGAAATCACCTTGACAAGATGCCTAGGTGGTGATCTTCCAAACACCCAAGTCTAGTATGACTTGTAGAAAGAATTTCAGCAATCAAACACAAGAACAGAAAATCAAAGAAAGAAAGAAGACAAGCAATTTGTTATCGAGGTTCGGCAATGTGCCTACGTCCCCGTGAGTTCCTCCGAACTCTCTGCACTAAATCAATGGTTCTTTACAATTCAGTAACCCTCTCCAAGAAACCTCAAGTTCTTGAAGGAACCAAGAAGAGAACAAGAAAGTGATAAACCTATTACAAAGCTTTTTATCAATTCTCTACTACCCTCTCTTCTTTACAACCAGCCTCACTACAAAGAGTCCCTCTTGTGTTTTATGTCTTTACACTCTCACACAATTCTCTCTTGTATTACATTTGATCTCACACAATGTCACAACAATGATTCTTCTCTCATGTGAAAAATGAGGCTAGGGAACCCCTTTTATAGCCATCCACTTCTTGGACATTCTTGTGTGTCATTCTCCACCCTTAGATCTTGATGACCACTTAACCATGGTCGTCCATCAATCCTAAGTGGTGCTGTCCGTTTTAACCTTGCATTCACGCACCTAAGAGAAAGCTAAAGCATGTTGTCCATGTGTGCCGGCCAGCATTGCAGCTCTGAGGAACTAGCGCTGCAGCTTCAAGTTTCTGTCTCTTGTGCTATTCCTGCCAGGTTCCAGCCCTGTAGCGCAGTGCTGCAGTTTGGAGTTGTTGTCCCCTTCACACAACACCCTTCTTATGTGCAGAAGTGTGCACACTAGTGCACATGGCCTTCCTTTGCTCCAAAATGAAGCACACACATGTGTGCAGCCTTCTAACTTGCTGAACTTTTATCCTCCACCTTTGGTTTAGACTTTAACCATCTTTGAACCATACTTGGACCTGTTCAAACCTAAACCATGTTTGAACCATATTTAAACCTTAGACAAATACCAACAGGTTTGATATGAGGAGGATTCCAAACATCTTTTTGAGAGACCGGAGGCCGAGGAAAACATCATGAAGGCTACCACACTCTCCCCCTTGGCCAACTAATATCCAAGCGAGACGAAGGGATGAAT
Source organism: Bretschneidera sinensis (assembly GCA_023935145.1). Taxonomy (NCBI): domain Eukaryota; kingdom Viridiplantae; phylum Streptophyta; class Magnoliopsida; order Brassicales; family Akaniaceae; genus Bretschneidera; species Bretschneidera sinensis. Next base: position 163,732 of record JALCZK010000547.1, on the reverse strand, counting down.
CCCTAGGTGTAGTTGTTCTTTATTTTCCTTTATTGGTTTAGTTGTAACTGGGATTTATTGTCAAACATTGTTATGATTTATTCTTTAATCTAATTAGAAGATTTCCCCTTAATCCGATGATTGCATCTTTCTGCCCTATATAAGTCTAGTCATACTCTTCTTATGTGATGTTGTTGAGGTGTGATTGAGTTCGGTAGATTTCTCTTATAGATTTGTCCATTATTGTGGTATTGTCATTATGATATATTGTCGTTTCTTGATAATCTATAAGTTAGGTGATGTGTGCTTGAAAGCATAGAATATTTCGTAACAATTACACTAGGGTTTATATATATACTTTAATTGAATATTTGCTGATTGCTTGTTTGGGATGTGAAACTTGCAATCGAGATAAAAACAATTGAATCAAGATTGGAATAAGGCAACGAACCTAGTGATTATTCCCGGAACCTTGTTATATCTGTCCATCATATTCTTCAATCTATTTACACAATTATTTCATACTACTTCAAACTCAGATTTTCTCGTTTAACTTTTATCGTTCGTTTTAAGGTTTGCACTTTCTCTTGTAGTTAGTTTGTCTCCCTGTGGAATCGACACCCCAAAGCCGTGCTATAACTACCGTGTTATACTTTGGGCATAATCACCACTCCAAGTATGTTCTATTTTCTCCCAATTTGATTATAATACTGATACGTGTCCCTTATATTCATCTACAGATCATAAGCAAACAAACTTTGTGGGACTAAACAATTATCCGCCAAAGAACAACCCTTATGCAAACACATACAACCCTGGATGGCAAAATCACCCAAATTCCTCATGGAGCAACAATCAAAACAGTCAAGGGAAACAAAGAAACTTCCAACCAGCAGCCCACTCAGCTCTTGAGACAAAGAAGAATAACCTCGAAAGTCTTGTAAGGCAATTGACATCTCAACAGCAACAACTTATGACTTCACAAGATCAGTTCATGGCAGAAGAAAGGCAATTCCAGACTGATCTAAGATAAACCACAGCAAAACATGAACAAGTCATCCAAAGGCTAGAAGTACAAATGGGACAATTAGCTAAAGAGCTGAGTGACAGAAAACAAAGAGAGATTCCAGCTCAACACCCTGGGGGGCATCAACAACTGAAAGCTGTCACGACCCTCAGAAATGGTAAGGTGATAAGGTCCGATGAATCTGCAACAGCATCCAAAGAAAAACCATCGGCATCAACGGTGAGTGAGATGGAGAAGGTGAATGCACTGCCCTTCCCGCAAAGTTTAGTAAAACAAATGAAAGAGAATAAATTACTTGATATTTTTGAAACCTTGCGGAAAGTTGAAATAAGCATTCCTTTGTTATATGCAATTCAACAAATACCTGTTTATTCTAAATTTCTAAAAGATTGTTGCACTCATAAAAGAAAGTTTCAAGAACATGAGACTGTAGCCTTAACTGAAGAGGTAAGTGCTGTGCTATTAAGAAAACTCCCACCAAAACTGAAAGATCTGGGTAGTTTTACTATTCCCTGTAGAATAGGTGATCAGTTGTTTGAGCGAGAATTACTATATTTGGGAGCGGGTGTAAATTTGCTACCCTACACTATATTCGAAACCCTAGGTTTGGAGGAGCTACAACCGACTTCCATTACCTTGCAATTGGCAGATAGAAGTATCAAAAGACCTAGGGGTATTCTCGAGGATGTCCTAGTTAAGGTGGGAGAGTTCATTTTACCTGCTGATTTCATTGTGCTAGATATGGAAGACTGCCCTATGCCATTACCCTTGCCCATCATATTAGGAAGACCTTTCATAAGAACTGCCGATACTAAGATTTGTGTGAAAAAAGGCATAGTAAGTATGAAAGTCAATGGTGAGAAAATAGAATTTAAAATATTTGATGCATTAAAACTACCTCAAGATGATTTGGAATGCTTTAATGTATGTATGATACAAAGTTTTGTTGAGCAAGCTTTTCAGGTCCAGCACATTGATCCATTAGAGACTACTATTACCCATAGCTTCACAAAAATGAAGATTGAGCAAGAACCTGAAGATGTTATTGATGACATCATCACAGCTGTACACCTCCTTGAGGCCTCTCCAAAACACTTAAGTAAGTATACTTATCCATTTGAACCTCTCATACCTACTAATACTACTCTTCTTCCATCCATTATCTAGGCACCAACATTTGAATTAAAGCAGCTGCCCGACCATTTAATGTATGCCTATTTGGGAGAAAAGAAGACGTTACCTGTGATCATAGCTACTAATTTGAGTAGTGGAGAAGAAGAGAAGTTATTAAGAGTTCTTAGGGAGCATAGATCTGCCACTGGATGGACCATTGTTGACAATAAGGGAATAAGTCCGTCCAAGTGCATGCATAATATCTACCTTGAGGATGAATCAAGGTCCACTCGAGATGCTCAAAGAAGACTTAACCTACACATGAAAGAGGTAGTAAAGGCCGAGATATTAAAACTCTTAGATGTTGGCATTATCTACCCCATCTCCGACAGTAAGTGGGTAAGTCCGGTCCAAGTTGTTCCTAAAAAGAGTGGGATCACAGTAGTGAAAAATGAAAATGAAGAGCTCATACCCACAAGAAAAACAACTGGTTGGAGAGTATTTATTGACTATCGAAGATTAAACAAGGTTACTCGAAAAGATCATTTTCCCTTGCCATTCATTGATAAAATGTTAGAAAGATTAGCTGGCCACAACTACTATTGCTTTTTGGATAGGTACAGTGAATACAACCAGATTGCCATAGCACCTGAAGATCAAGAAAAGACCACCTTCACATGCCCTTTCGGTATGTTTGCTTATCGGAGGATGCCATTCGGATTATGCAACGCACCAACTACTTTTCAAAGATGTATGATGAGCATATTTTTCGATATGGTGGAGAAATACATTGAGATATTCATGGACGACTTCAGTGTCTTTGGTTCCAATTTTGATGAATACCTAAGTCATTTGGAAAGTGTCCTAAAAAGATGTGAAGAAAGTAACTTAGTGCTGAATTAGGAGAAATGTCACTTCATGGTTCAACAAGGCATTGTGTTGGGTCACTCTATCTCCAACAAAGTTCTGAGGTAGATAAGGCAAAAATAGACATTATTTCAAAGCTACCTCCCCCTCTCACAGTCAAAGGTGTTAAAAGCTTTCTCGAGCATGCCAGTTTTTATAGAAGATTCATTAAGGAATTCTCCAAGATTTCAAGACCTCTGTGTGCATTGTTAGCTAAAGATGCCAAATTTGAGTGGACGGATAATTGTATGACAGCTTTCAACACGCTGAAGGATGTTATAACCTCCATCCCAATAATGATGGCACCAGATTGGAGCCTTCCATTCGAGTTAATGTGTGATGCTAGTGATTTCGCCTTAGGAGCTGTCCTAGGTTAAATAGTCAATAAGGTACCTCATGCTATTCACTATACTTCTAAAACTTTAAATGATGCTTAGCTTAACTACTCTACTACTGAAAAATAATAGTTAGCTGTTATTTTTTCTTTAGAAAAATATAGATCATATCTTATTGGCTCTAAAGTTATTGTATACACTGACCATGCTGCTTTGAGATATCTGTTTTCTAAGAAAGATGCAAAGCCTAGGTTAATCAGATGGGTGCTCCTATTGCAAGAATTCAATTTGAAAATTAAAGATAAGAAAGGCAGTGAGAATGTGGTTTTAGATCACTTATCGAGGCTACCCTATGAAAATGATACAAATGCGTTGCCCTTAAATGAGAACTTCCCTGATGAGCAATTGTTCGCACTAGAGGTAAAACTCCCATAGTATGCTGATATTGTCAATTATCTAACTGCTAAAGTTTTTCCCCCAAGTATGATAACACAAGGAAAGAAACGGTTAATATCTATGTCCCGACACTACCATTGGGACGATCCCTACCTTTTCAAATTTTGTCCCAATCAGATCATTCGATGGTGTGTCTCAGAAGAGGAGCATTTGAGCTTGTTACAAAACTGCCACCAGTTTGCTTGTGGAGGACACTTTGGGGCCAAGAAAACAACACTTAAGGTACTGCAATCTGGTTTTTATTGGCCTAATCTATTTAAAGACACCTTCGCATTCTACAGCTCATGTGATGGATGTCAACGGACAGGTAACATTTCATCCCGAAATCAAATGCCCCTACAAAATATCCACATAGTAGAACTTTTTGATGTATGTGCCATTGATTTCATGGGTCTCTTCTCCAATTCCTTTGGTAATTTATATATTCTTGTGGGTATGGATTATGTGTCTAAATGGGTCGAGGCAGTCCCTTCAAAAACTAATGATCACAAAGTGGTGTTAAAGTTTCTACAGGATAACATTTTTACCCGGTTCGGAACACCAAGAGCGATCATCAGTGACGGAGGCAGCCACTTCCATCATCATTCTTTTGCCGCACTCATCAGAAAATATGGAATCACCTATAAGGTTGGCACCCCATATCATCCTTAGACTAGTGGCCAAGTGGAGATAAGTGACCAAGAAATCAAAAGCATCTTGGAGAGAACCATGAATCCTAGTCGAAAAGACTGGTCCTTACGACTCAACGATGCTCTGTGGGCATACTGGATAGCTTATAAGACACTAATTGGGATGTCCCCATACCGCTTAGTCTTTGGCAAAGCTTGTCATCTACCCGTCGAGCTAGAACATAGAGCCTATTAGGCCATTAAACAATTCAACTTTGATATGAAACAAGCGGGTGAGAAAAAGAGGTTGCACTTAAATGAGCTAGAAGAGTTACGGTATGACGCATATGAGAATTCCAAGCTTTACAAGGAAAAAGCAAAGGCCTATCATGACAAAAAACTAGTGCAAAAAGAGTTTCACGTAGGACAAAGGGTGTTACTCTACAATTCAAGGTTAAGGTTGTTCCCTGGCAAACTAAAGTCCCGTTGGGCTGGTCTATATGTGGTCACCAAGGTTTTTCCACATGGGGGGAAATTCATAACTCAAACAGCAATCAGACTTTTACGGTCAATGGACATCGCGTCAAACCATACCTCGATCTCACTATGCCTCCTCGGGACGAGGACTTAACACTTGAAGCTGTACAATATATATCTGATCCTCGGACACCTGAAACATTTGAAATCCTAGTTTCTGCAGCATATAACGTCACTATTTGAGACATTGCGATCGAGCGCATATACACCTTGCGATCGAGTGCATTTACACCAGAACCTACCTCCTGCACCCGGTACCTCCTCAACTGCACCCACAGATGATCAGCAGTGAGAGGATACCCCGTTTGGCTGAAGACGTAAAACTTAGCGCTCATGGGAGGCACCCTAGACATATCCTTTTTCATTTTAGTACTTTTCAGTTGTTTATAGTTATATTTACATGTCTATTATTTATATGTTGTTTTCTGGAACAATGTTTATTTCTCTTTGTCAAGTACTTAGTGCGTGCATCCAGTTCAAGTTTGGGGATGTGTACCAGCAAACAAGCAAGCAACCTAGTTCTCCATCTCCCAGGTAAGATCTTTCCATGCCACACAACACATTGGGGAAAATGTGTATTTTAAGTTTGGGGGTAGTGGGAGATACTAGATACTATTACACACACACTTGAAACACATGCACACACTAAGTCCCCAGTTTTTTTTAAGAAAAGATAAATGCATGTTCATTTGGTAACAAAAAGTTTGGTTGATTTAAAAATTTGATAACACTTCATTAGTAAGCTTAAAAGCTAGAACACATAGTCTTGTATTAGGAATTTTACAAAGTTAGTTACCTATCTCAAAGCACCAAAGAATTCACAAGTTTGATCTAAATTTGCACAAGCACATTTAGCACGCATTTGTGTGGGGTATGACATATAATTCTTTTATATATGTTTCTGTAATCTAATTGTAATCGGAGGACTTTTTGAAAAGAGCACTTTGGCATAAGAAAAATAAAGAAAAATGTTCATCAAGCAAAAAAGTGATTAAAAATCTTCTAATGATCATTATAAAAACTTCTCACTGAGTAACTGGGCCTCTTGCCTCAGTAAGCATTGAGTGTTCACGTCAAAAGGTGGGAAGTAAACCTTTAATGATCATAAATTTTCACTGAGTAACTGGGCCTCTTACCTAAGTAAGCATTAAGTGTTCACGTCAAAAGGTGGGAATTTCAATTAGAGGCATTAAAACCTGTTAGTTTCGTAGCCTTTTTGACTCGAGTTAGTAAGTCCTTAGGGGTGTTTTTACACCTAATACCCTAAAACCATCTGGTTTGGGAGTCATTGGCCAAACGCTCGTTACAAGGGTCAAATAGAAAGCTCGATGGCACTCAACATAGCAAAGATCGCATGATAAAAGAAAAAAAGAAGCAAGCATTATGCCATTTTTGTTCTCTTTGATAAGGAATTCGATAAAGGTTTGGGCATCGAAACACTATACACTAAAATTATGTGAAAACCCCATCTTATATATGCTAACTCATCACACACAAATCAAACTTGCGATGCCTTAGGCCAACCTTAGATGAGTAACATGAGCTTTTGAAAATCTTTTATAATACAAAAATGTGTTTTTATTTTAAGCTTAATCATGAACGGTTATCATCGTTTTATGTACAACCTAAATTTTTTAATATCATGGAAATGAATTTATCTTTAAATTTTGTTCTAACTTAGTTTTTAGTTTTGTATTGGTAAGGGACTAGCAATATGTAAGTTTGGGGGTGTGATAAGTGTTTAAATAGTAATATTTAAGCCCCTTAATTTACACTTATTAGGCTCTTTATTTATTTATTTCTGTGGTTCTACTTCATTTTCGTGTTTTATGTGTTTTTCACAAGACTTGGACAAAAAAAATGATAATTTGGATCTTTTAGGAGCAAAAGTCAAGATCTGCCATCCAATAGGGTGCGCTCGAGCACACCCCATTGAGATCGAGTGCACAAGAGCACTAGTGTACTTGAAGAAGGCTCGAACACACACCTGCGATCGAGTGCATCCCGCATATGCTCGAGCATAATCACTCCAGAGGTGGCAGAGCCAGATATGGAAAGAAGTCTTCTGACTCCAAAAAGGAATTAGGGTTTCAGGACACCAAGAAGACCCTATAAATAGCCCTGTAAAACACATAAACCATACCTTTTGTTCTAAATTCGAAGTAGAGAGCTTAGGAGAGGAATTGACGACTCATCTCCCGAGTTTTCTTTGGTTTTAGTTTCTTGTTTTTATTTCATTATGTTTAGAATGTTTAGTTTACTTAGTATGTGTAACTAAACTCCTATAGAGCTCGATTGAAGCCCTAGTTATGCATTTCCACATGTTCATTCATTGATTATCTTTGCTATAGCCTTATTAGAATATTTAACTTGATTAATACCTGTTTGTATTTACACTATGCTACCACAGACCTTGTGCACTTGCAAGTAAAACTCGGACGGTTATTTTCATATTTATTTAGGTAGATAATCACTCCAACAAACACATGGCACAAACAAATCTAGAAAATATAATTGCCATTGTGACAAGAAGTGGAAAGTCACTTCACATCCCAACAACGAACAAACCCGAGGATATGGAAAAGGGTCAAGGTAATAGTAGTGATACCGAACTACCCAAGGACCCTGAGGTTACCAATAGCCCTGTTAAGGCACCATTCCCTCAAGCCTTAAAATCAAACAAGAAAAATCTAGACCTAAACAATGAAATCCTAGAGAAGTTGAAGCAAGTAAAACTTATCCTTCCTATTTTGTATGTGATTAAACAAGTTCCCACCTATGCAAAGGTTCTCAAGGATTTATGTACAATTAAGAGGAAGCACCATGTAAAGAAAACAGTATTCCTAACTGAGCAAGTTACTGCTTTAATTGAGCAAAGAATTCCCCCAAAATAAAAGGATCCTGGCTGTCCAACCATTGCATGTAGCATTGGAAATCATGAGGTTGGACAAGCCTTGCTAGATTTAGGAGCTAGAGTAAACCTGATGCCATTCTCTATTTACTTACAGTTGGGTTTAGGAGAAATAAAACAAACCGCTATGGTATTGTAATTGGCTAATCGTTCAGTCAAAGTACCTCAGGGTGTAGTAGAGGATGTTCTCATTCAAATCAATAAATTTTATTATCCTGTTGATTTCCTAATCCTTGATACTACTTCTGTTATTGACACTAACTCTAAAATTCCTTTGATTTTGGGTAGACCTTTTCTAATTACTACAAATGCTCTAATTAATTGTAGGAATGGACTCATGAAGCTATCCTTTGGAAACATGATCCTCGAAGTGAATATTTTTAATGTTGCAAAACAGCTCGAAGATGAGGATGAGAACCACCAGCTATACATGATTGAGTCACTCATCGATAAGGGAGTTTCCATAGCTCATGACTTTGATCCTCTTGAATATTTTCTTGTTAATTTTGAGATTGATTCTATTAATGATAAAACTAATATAATTGATATTTGTGCTGTTTTTGATAAATCTCAGGATTATGGCACTCGAGCATGGCAACCAAAGTTTGAGGAGTTGACCGAAAGAAGTGAGAAACAAATCCCCTCAAGTGTGGAAGCACCTAAAGTCGAATTGAAGCCACTACCTAAGGGCTTAAAGCATGTCTTTCTCAGTCCAGATGATACTTTTCCTGTTATTATCTCATCTGAATTATCTGAGACCCAAGGTGAGAAGTTAATTCAAACCTTAAATGCACATAAATCAGCCTTAGGTTGGAGCATGGCTGATTTAAAAGGTATTGGTCCCCTGATCTGCTCTCATAAGATAAATTTAGATGAAGGAAATAGTCCTCATAGAGACCCTCAACGTAGGCTTTACCCCACTATGAAAGAAGTGAAAAATGAAGTGCTAAAACTGTTAGATGTGGGAATTATATATCCCATAGCTGATAGTAATTGGGTAAGTCCTACGCAAGTCATTCCTCAAAAGTCCAGAGTCACTGTCGTAAAGAATGACCTAGGAGAGTTAGTCCCTACCAAACTTGAGACAGGGTTGCGTATGTGCATTGATTATAGAAAATTAAATACTGCCACCCGGAAAGACCATTTCCCACTCTATTTTATTGATCAAATTCTTGAGCGTGTAGCTGGTCATCCTTTTTACAATTTTCTAGATTGTTATTCTGGTTATTATCAAATTAAAATTGCATTAGAAGACCAAGATAAAACAATTTTACTTGTCCCTTTGGCACTTATGCTTTTCGTAGAATGCTATTTGGATTGTATAATGCACCTGCTACTTTTCAACGTTGCATGATAAGAATTTTAGTGGCATGGCTGAAAATTGCATCGAGGTTTTTATGGATGACCTAACTGTTTTTGGATCTTCATTTGATGCATGTTGAATGAATTTAGAAAGAGTGTTGATTCGTTGTGAGGAGAAAGAACTAGTCTTAAATTGGGAAAAACGCCATTTCATGGTACCATCCGGTATTGTCTTAGGGCATATTGTTTCTTCTAAGGGAATAGAGGTTGATCAATCTAAGATTGAATTAATCTCTAAATTGCCTACCTCTAAGACAATAAAGGATGTGAGATCTTTCCTTGGCCATGCTGGCTTTTATAAGAGGTCATACAAAATTTTTCCAACATATCTAGACCACTATATGCCCTCCTAGTTAAAGATACCCCATTTGAGTGGACTCAAGCTTGTCAAGAGGCCTTTAAAACACTGATTGACAAGCTTCCTTCAGCATTTATAATGCAGTCACCTGATTAAAGTTTACCTTTTGAAATCATGTGTGATGCTAGTGACTATGTTGTAGGTGCTGTTCTTGGACAGTGAAGAGAGGGAAAACCTTTTGTCATCTACTATGCTAGTAAAACCTTAAATAGTACTCAAATGGATTACTCCACCACTGAAAAAGAATTACTAGCTGTAGTATTTGCTTTGGATAAATTTCGTACTTATTTAATTGGTTCTCCTATCCTTGTTTTTACAGATCATGCAGCCCTTAAGTACCTTCTCACAAAGAAGGATGCTAAGGCACGACTAATTCGATGGATCCTACTCTTACAAGAATTTGACATCACTATCAAAGACAAGAAAGGAGTAGAGAATGTAGTGGCTGACCATCTTTTGAGGCTCACATTTGAGGACACCTCTGATGATATACCAATCAAGAATGACTTTCCTGATGAGCATTTACTCTCTGTTACTTCTCTACCATGGTTTGCTCATATCGTGAATTATTTGGCCACTGGTGAGATACCAAGGGATTGGAGCGCTCAAGACAAGAGGAAGTTCTTAAATGAGGTACGTAACTTTTATTGGGATGACCCTTGTCTTTTCAAGTACTCTGCCCTGACCAAATTTTAAAGTGGTGCATTCCTAATGAAGAGATTGCCAACGTCTTAGAACTTTGTCACTCCCAAGCTTGTGGAGGCCACTTTTCAATGAAAAAAACCGCCGCAAAAATTTTGCAGTGTGGATTCTATTGGCCTACCTTGTTTAAAGATGCAAACACCTATTGTCACTCATGTGAAAAGTGTCAAAAGTCAGGAATTGTGTCTCGTCGTAATATGATGCCCTTAAACCCAATTTTAGTGATTGAAATCTTTGATTGTTGGGGCATTGATTTTATAGGACCATTTCCTGCTTCCTTCGAATACCAATATATCATTGTGGCAATAGATTATGTGTCCAAATTGGTAGAGACAGTAGCTTGCCAAAGCAATAATAATAGATCAGTAATTAAATTTCTTTAAAAAAAATGTGTTATCTCGATTTGGTACACCACGTGCTATAATTAGTGATCGAGGTACACATTTTTGCAACCGTTCTTTTGAAGCTTTGATGAGAAAATATGGGGTGTTACATAAAATTTCTACTGCCTACCACCCTCAGACTAGTGGACAATAGAACTTTCAAATACGGAAATTAAGCAAATTTTAGAAAAAACGGTCAACCCAGATCGCAAGGATTGGTCTTTGAGACTAGTTGATGTGTTTTGGGCCTACCGTATAGCCTTTAAAACTCCCCTAGGTATGTCACCTTATAGGATTTTTTTTGGAAAGCCTAGCTACTTACCTGTAGAGCTCGAACATCAAGCTTATTGGGCCATCAAGTCTTTTAATTTTGATATAGGAGAAGCAGGTAAGCTTAGGAAATATCAGTTGACCGAGTTAGAGGAGTTAAGAAACGATGCTTATGAGAACTCTAGAATCTATAAGGCTAACATGAAAGTATTCCATGATAAAAACATTTTGGGGAAAACATTTAAACCTAATGATCGGGTGTTCTTATACGATTCTAGACTCTATAAGCATCCTGGAAAACTTCGGTCAAGGTGGACCGGTCCTTTCGTAGTGAAAAATGTTTTTGAAAATGAAGCAGTAGAAATAGAGGACACTAGAGATGGTTGGATTTTCAAAGTAAATGGTCAACGCCTTAAAGTCTCAATCGATAGGTAAGATCTGGAAGTGGAAGATATTTCACTTATGGATCCGGTCTATTCCCCTTGACTACACCACACAGGTACGCTTTTATTTATTCTTCTTTTGTGTTGTTTGTTTTGTTAAGTTTATTTCAATTTTAAATTTTTAGTTTTTTTAGTTTAATCTGATTTTTCGTTTAAGAATTATTTTTGTTTGACTAATTCTATTTTATTTTTCTTCTACTGGAAACAAACAAGTTTTGTTTTTAAACTAAAAACAGGTCCAAGTAGCTCGTGCACCTCGGCCCAGCCCCAGGCACGCCTCACCCTACAGTACCAGGCCATCCTACACCAGCCCACGCCTAAGCCTAGTACTGTGTGCGCTGCAGTGCATAGTATGCACGCACAACAGCAGCCCAGTAGCACACTAGCTGCGCTTTGGCCCAGCACTGTGTGCGCTGCAGCACACAGAAAGCCCACACATACACCTCAGTCCAAGCCGCGGTGCGCCCTCAGCCAAGCCGTGGCTTCACCTGTTCTGCCACCTGTCCCTGCACACAAAATAAAACCTAATTATGCACTTATCATCTTCATTTCTCCCTCACAAAAATAGTAGCTCACTTCTCTCTCTCTCTCTCTCATCCTCTCATCCAAACCCTCACTTACCCACTCATTTTTACTCAAAAATTTCTTGTTTCTAACATCATTTCTTGATAAATTGCTCAGTAATTTTGCAGATTTTGCTAGTAATCTCTTCAAAAAGCTTGGTTCTAGGAAGATTTTGGGTTCTTCAAGACAATTTCAAATTGGTGGGTAGTCTTTCTTCTCTCTAATTGTGGGCATCAAGTAAGACCAATTTCTCCTCTTTATTGTTCTTTTGTGATATTTGGGTGATTAATTTTGCATTAGTTCCATAAGTCTATATATTTGATTCACATGGCACCTAAGACCAAGAGACCAACGGGGAAACAACATCAAGAATCTGATGAGAGCAAATTTGTTGGTTTTGAGGCAAGTGAGAGATATATTAGCATGATGCAAACTAGATGTTGTGAGTTTTAAATTACTCGCCAGCGCACGAGTCATTTGCAATATAGTGTTGTGCAAGTGCAAGGTCGAATCCACAGGGAATTGCATTGTGAAAATGTTATTTTATCTAAACTAAACTTATCTTAACCTAGTTCCGAGTTTTGAATTATATGTTGCAAAACAAATAAAAACTAAACTAAATTGATTTAAAACTAATAATAAAGACACTAAGGTTTCTGAATCCACCCCACCAAAGTTAAGCATATATCTTCGTGTTCTAAAAATAGCCTATCAAAACATTCCATGAATCCAACTTAAAACAAAAAACAACAAATATCCCAATTAAACCAAAAGCATCCAATGTATCCGCTTTTAACAAATCACAAAGGAAATCCAATTTAATCAAAAACAATTTGGTGTATCCATCAGATGAAACACACGGAATATCCAACAGAACAGTTTAAACGCAATCAATCATAAGATTTTACTCAAATAATTGACAAAACATTTATACTAAAAAAACATTAAAATTGTATAAACAAATCTGAAACTATTATGCCAAACAACGGCGAGGCTTCATCTTCAACCTTAATTGAAGATTTTAGCCACTCATAATCATGAAACGAGTTCATAATAAAAGTGCTAAACATTAAACTAAAAAAAGCAGTAAATTAAAACAGACTATACATGGGAGAAATTCCGCTCGTTGTTGGGCGGCGCTTCTCCTCGTGGTAGGAAAGCCTTTGGGATCCACCATAATGCTAGCAGACGTCCACCGGATTACACAAAATGGCACCAAGAATTACACCCTGAATGATAAAGTGAGATGGTGCTTTTATAGGGGGAGTCCCGAAACACAATGGGTTGCAGATTTGATGTGGGATACTGCCAGAGTGCGCTCGATCACAGAATGGTTCAATCGATCGCATGTGCGCTCGATTGCATGTCTGATGCGCTCGATTGCAGGTCCACTGCACTACAAAGATTTCAATGTGGGATGTTGACCATGCGCTCGTTCATAGGCAGGTGCACTCGAGCGCAGGTGCGCTCGATCGCATGTCTCGTGCGCTCGATTACACTAGGCATCCTCAGCTTTTGCTCTTGAAGCTTGACATCTCCTGAAATGCTTCATTTTCTCCACAAACCTATAAAAATACACAAAACACATAAAGGACATAAAATAAAGTGAAATAATATAAACTAAGAGCTTAACAAATATAATTTAAGGGCTTAAATATGCAATATTTAAGACTCATCAAATACCCCCAAACTTGTATTTTGCTAGTCCCTTAGCAAAACAAAATAAAAAAAAACTAAATGAAAAACAAAGAACACAAAGATAAGTTCATTACTCATGGTATCCCAAATTTTAAGGAGCACTCAAAATCATGAAATTCATTCATGAGCAAGCTTAAAAAATCTAACCTATCTTCACAATGAATAAGAATTTAAAACCTAATTACTTACAAGATGCATGCTAAGGCATCATGAGCTTGAATTAGTGTAAAGTGAATTAGCATATACTGATGAGGTTTCCAAATAAGTTCAATGTACAATGTTTCCACGTCTCAAGATTCACAGAATTTCTCATTAGAATGAACAACGATGGCATAGTTTTATTTTTTATATAAGGCTCTGCTATGTTTAGTTCCTTTAAGCTTTCTAATTGACCCATGTAATGAGTGTTGAGTCAATGACTCCCAAACCAAATGGTTTTAGGGCATTAGGTGTAAAGACACCCCTAAGAACTTACTAACTCGAGTAAAAAAAGCTACGAAACTAAACTGACCTTAATGCTACCAAACAAAATTTCCACCTTTTGACGTGAACACTCACTGCTTATTGAGGCAAGAGGTCCAGTTTCTCAGTGGAAAATTTTGCAATGATCATTATAAATAAAATTCTCACCTTTTGACGTGAACACTCATTGCTTACTGAGGCAAGAGGTCCAGTTACTCAGTGAAAAGTTTATTGATGACGATCATTATAAATATTAGTAGTATTTTATTTTATTTTATTATTTTTTTTATATATGCCTAAGTGTTTATCCAACAAGTCATCCTGTTTCAGTTAAGATAAGAAACATACACATTAACATCACATGTCATCCCTCACACAAATATGTGCTAATGTGCACATGTTAGATTAGATCAAACATGTGAATTCTCGAATGCCTAAAGTAAGTAACTAAAGTTTAAACTCTATCATCAGATCATGTGTTCAAAGTTTTAAACTCACCAACGAAATCACATCACAATTTTTCAGATCAACCAAAATTTTCAGACGAACATAAACATGCATTTATCTTCACTAAAAAACAACAACAAATTAGGACAAAGTGTGTGAAATGTGTCTCCCATACCCTCAAACTTAAATTACAGATTGACTCCGATGTGTTAATAATATGGAACAAGCTGACATGGGATATGGAGAACTATCTGGACTGGTATGGCTCATAGTATACCCCCAAACTTGACCTGAAATACACGTTGTTCCTGAAAAATAAAGACTGGAAAACAAAAAATACTGGAAACAAACAGTAATCATAAATATGAAAAAATAATAAATATACAGAAAGGATATGCTGTGGGGTGCCTCCCATGAGTGCTAAGTTTAAAGTCTTCAGCCTGACTCTCCATAGTAGACGACACTCAATCTGAGTAACTAGGATCCTCCAACAATATCGTCTCAATGTTTGGAGTCCTTAACTCCAAGAATGGTTTTAGCCTCTGTCCATTTACCTTGAAAGTGTTACCATTCTTTGGATCCTCAATCTCGATGGCCCCATGAGGAAAAACCGACCGAATAATAAATGGGCTTGTCCATCGAGATTTAAGCTTGCCTAGAAAAAGATGCAGGCATGAGTTGTAAAGAAGAAATTTTTGACCTAGCTTAAAAGCTCGTCTCAAAATGTTTTAGTCATGAGTCTTCTTCATTTATGCCTTGTATGACCGTGCACACTTATATGCATCATTCCGCAGCTCCTCTAATTCATTGAGTTGGAGCTTCCTTTGTGAGCCAACCTTGGAAAGATTGAAGTTCAGCTACTTAATAGCCCAATATGCACAATGCTCTAATTCTACCGGAACATGACATGCCTTTCCATACATAATACGATAGGGAGACATGCCAATTGGTGTCTTGAAGGCTGTCCGATATGCCCATAGTGCATCAGTCAATCACAGAGACCAATCTTTTCTACTAGGGTTCATAGTCTTCTCCAAAATTTGCTTGATCTTGCAATTGAAAATTTTGATTTGGCCACTCGTCTAAGGGTGATACGGGGTGGCAACCTTGTTTGTGATGAAATACTTCTTCATTAACTGCTCAAAAATCTGGTTGCAAAAGTGCTTACCTCCATCACTTATGATTGCTCGAGGCGTACCAAAACGAGCAAAGATAGTGTCCTTCAAAAACTGAACCACAACTCTGTGGTCATTGGTCTTGCATGCAACGGCCTCCACCCATTTGGATAGATAGTCCACAGCACCCAAAATGTACAGGTAGCCAAAGGAGTTTGGGAACGGTCCCATAAAATCAATACCCCACACGTCAAAAATCTTAACAATCAGGATAAGGTTGAGGGGCATCATATTCTACCTAGAAAGACTCCTTAGCTTTTGGCAACGCTCACAAGATACACAGTAGGTGTGAGAGTCTCGGAACAGGGTAGGTGTATTACCCGTATTCGTGAAGTTAGGGTAAATAAATAATTTAATAAATATACCATGAAATTTAAATAATTCTTTAAAAAAAATGTGAATGGTAAAATATGAATAGTAAAAAAAATGACCTCAACGTCCAGATGAGGTCAGAAGAAAGAAAAAAAAAACTAAAAGTCAAAAATGTGGGCAGCAGGTATTACACCTGCTGCCAATTTAAGTGAGGCATTATGAATGCCTCCCAAGTCTCCAAAACGTGGAGACTTTGTGAGAAGGGCGGGGGGCTGCCAAAGAAAGGCATGTTGTATGCATGCCACATGGTCTGTGCGTGGCAATGTGAGAAATGCAAAGGAAGGGGACGGTTGAAGCAAGGAAAAATATATATATGCATATAATGGGCAAACATATGAAGACTGAACGATTTCGTTCAGTTTCTTTCAAATTCTCGTTTGTTTTCTCAAAACACTTGGGGACTCAACAAAATGCTAAAATAGCAAAATTTTGAAGGGGTTTTCTACGGAATTTCATAGAGAATCAAGAATAGCTGTCAGAAAAGCATAAGGTAATATCACAGTGGTTATTTTTGAATTTCTGACATTTATGAAGTTTCCCTGAATTCAAAGTGAGAATTTTCAAAGGGAGTGGTTTATGATGAATTTAAGAAATAATTAGAAATTTAATGCAAATATGATGTCAGGTGTTGACCATCTACAACTGGAGGAATTTCTGAGAGAAACTGGAAAGGCAAGAAGGTGATCCACGGGTAGCTTTAAGAGCTACATGGTGAGTTGGATTTACTTTAAGTAGTCTAAATAAAAATCAATTATTTGGTGATAATATTAAATTTGATTATTAAAGTATGATTGGGTGGTAGATAAATCTTTGGGTGAATAGATATGGTATAGATGTTGGAATCAGAGAAAATTATTATGTGAGAAGAAATATTATTAGAAAAAAATGAGTTGATTTAATAATAGAAGTGAGAAGTGAAATTCTTGATGAGCTATGATTGGGATTTTAATACGAATTATGATGAGATGAATTTTAGTGGATCTGGACAAGCTTTAATAGATGATGAATTGATATGATTTGGGATAGAATTTGGGTGAATCTTGACAAGTTTTAATGGATTATTTGATATGATTTGGGATTAGAGGAATTTTTTAGATTAATCAGGATAGCCAATTTAAGTGTTTTAAATTTATGTGTTATTTTTATATTGCTATTTATATGCATATTTCATATCATGCCTCATATACATATGCATTAAATGAAAAAGAAAAGAACCAGGAAGGCTGTCGGTCTAATAAACATAAAAACGAAAATGAAAGAACCGGGAAGGTAGCCGATCTTATGTGAATGAAAGAACCGAGAAGGCAGCCAGTCTTATGTGAATGAAAGAACCGGGAAGGTAGCCAGTCTAAATGAGAAAGAAAGAACCGGGAAGGTAGCCGGTCTAAATGAGAAAGAAAGAACCGGGAGGGCAGCCGGTCTAAGATAATAACAACCTGTCGACAGGTGGGAAGACGTTCCCATCATAATCATTCATGCATTTGCATCTGTTTTAAATTATTGTTGCATTATTCAAATATTGAGATGTGATTGAGTCTCATAAAAAGAGACAATTATGATGATGAGATTATTGAAATGCTGAGATGTGGTTGAGTCTCATAAAAAGAGACATTTCTGATGAAAATATTATTGAAATGCTGAGGTGTGATGTATTATCGTGAATAAAATTATAGATGATTGAGTCTCACAGAAGGAGACAATTATGATGATAATATTATGGAAATGTTGAGGGGTGATATATCATCGTGAATAAACTTATAGATGATTGAATTTCACAGAAATAGTATTATTAAAATACAGATGTGTGGTATGTTATTTTAAAATGGTTTAGAGATGATTTGGTCTCACAGAATGAGACAATTATGGTAAGCAAGAAGCAGAGAATGATGAGAACCATCTAAACGATGGATTTTATGATGTGAACCTCATTACAAGGTAATTATGAGATAATTGATGGTCTTAAAAGTGGACCAATGATTGAGAAGAAGAGATTAATAGAGAATGAATTTTATGTCATGTTTATTGACAATAGAAAGTTGTCATCAGGTTATGTGAAAAATAAATGATTGAATATTAAAAGACTATGTATGAAATTTGGAATACTTTTAGTAAATTTAATTCACTAAGCTTGTGAAGCTCACTTCTCATTGTAAAATGATTTCAGGTAGCAGACAGGATAAAAAGTCTGGTGGGTTGAGAGTCAGACGAAATTTATTTTTTGTAAGTCACGTACGTGTCATCATCCTCAGACTAATGGGAAAATAAAATGAAACAAAAAAAAATTTATTTGTAAATATTCATTCATTGTACGTTGTAAAGAATGTTTAAATATCAGATTGATGTAATTTTCCTGTGGAGGGTTAAGGAATTATGAAAAATTTAAAATGGGTGTTATTTATTTTTATTGTTGCATATATGTGTCGTGCTGGGATTCTAAAAAATGTGATGACACTGTCTCGGGGGTGGCTAACCCGGGATGGGTAGTTACAGTAGGCCAATAGAATCAACACTGCAAAATCTTTGCAGCGATCTTTTTAGCACTGAAATGGCCTCCACAAGCATGATCATGACAAAAGGCGATGATATTAGATTGGTTATGCTCAGGAATGCATATTATGATGATCTGATTGGGATAATACTTGAACAGGTCAGGATCATCCCCGAAAAAATGTTTTACCATGGTCAAAAACTTTGATTTATCTTGTCGCCCCCAATATAATGGCATTTGACCGGTGACAAGATAGTTCACTATATCAGCAAACCATAGCGCGAGACTGTGAGTAATGTGCATCAATTGCTCATCAGGAGGCTCAGAAATGGGAGTGGCGGCCTCAGTGAAATCCACAATCAATCTAGAGAAATGGTCCGCCACCACATTTTCGGAACCTTTCTTATCCCAAATCTCTATGTCGAGCTCTTAAAGTAGCAAGATCCATCGGATAAGATGAGATTTAGCATCTTTTTTAGAGAAAAGATACTTCAATGCTGCATGGTTCGAGTAGATAATGACTTTAGATCCTAACAAGTAGGATCTAAACTTGTCTAATGCAAAAACGATTGCTAGCAACTCCTTCTCAGTGGTAGAGTAATTGAGTTGTTCGTCGTTTAGAGTTCGACTTGCATAATAGATAACATGGGGAAGTTTATCAACACATTGCCCCAAAACAGCTCCAACATCATAGTCTGATGCTTCACACATAATCTCAAAAGGCACACCCCAGTTGGGTGGCTGAATAATGGGTGTGGACGTCAGAATCTTCTTCAGACTATTTAATCTTAAAGGGCTTAAATATGCAATATTTAAGACTCATCACTAGAAAACTCATTCCTAAGAGAGGATTCAGCATCACAGAGAAGGGAAACCCATCTTTATTTAGAACGATTATTGATAGGATTTGGGGTACATTTATTAGACCACCATCTCATTCTCTCACTAATATGGTTAGAGAATTTTATGCTAATGCAGACGAGCATAGGAATGGTAAAGTGAGAGTGAGAGGACAAATAGTCTCTTTTAGCAACACATCCATAAATAGATTCTATGGGCTACCTGACATATAAAACAGTGAGTATTGTGTATATGTATCTAATATTAATTATGAAGAGATTTGCAATACTTTCTGTATTCTGGGCACTACATGAAAAATGACAGGTGATACCCCTGTCACCTTGCCCGGTACTTCTTTAACTGTCAATGCTCCAGCTTGGTAATATTTTGTATGTCAAAGGATGATGCCTGCCACACATTATAGTGACCTCACTGTTGAGAGAGCTGCTTTGATTTATGCCATTTTGATGGGCATGACTATCGATGTGGGCCAAGTTATTTTTAATTCTATCATACACAATGTGCGACAAAAGTTCAAATTATACTTCCCTTCCTTAATCACCCAATTGTGCATCCGAGCTAGAGTCAAATACAGTCCTGATGAGGAGGCCCAGCAACCCAAGAAACCCATCGATGATGGCATGCTAACTCAGATTATAGCCTCAAGGCCGCCAACCATGGGAGAGAGGGCAGCCATTACAGCCGCCCCTCCTCCCCCCTCTAGGACTTTCACGGTTGTCGAGCACCTTGAGCGTTTAGAAAGTCATTTTGACGAGCATCAGAAATTCTTGCATGATAGGTTCAATCGTCAAGAATGATTCTTGGCTAGGCAAGCCGATTATCAAGTGGGGGTATACTTTTTTTGGGTCAAATGTACCAATACCTTACCTCCGCTATTGGTTGTGACATGGATCACTTTACCACCCTATCTGGGTTCATCTTTTGATCTAACTCCAGAGGAAGGTGAAGAGAATGAAGGGAATAAAGAAGAGAATGGGGACTTCGAGGATTAGTTTTGGGTTCTGTCTCTTGTTTTTTTACCCTTTTTATTATCGGATAACTATACTAACATTTATTGTGTTTTTCTTTTCGTTATTTTATTTTTCGTCCTTTATTTTTCTTATTTCTCTCCATTTCATATGCTAACCTATCATACGGTGGGAATCTTCATGTTACACCGCAATTGCTTTCTTTTTCTTTGTTTTGTTCAATGTTGTAGATCAAAATTTCAGCAAGAAGAGCGGCAGACAGTTCACATGGTGGTGCACAATATTCAGCGTCTGTGCACTTGTGCTTCAAAGGGAGTTTCCTTTACTTTATTTTTAACATTGAAGACAATTCAATTTTTAAGTTGGGGGTGGAGGAAACATATTTTTTTTTATTGAATTGCTTGGTGTTACCTTCCCTTTTTGTTTTAAGTATGCTTTGTGTTAGCCTTGGAGTTAATTCACATGTCAATGAAATGAGCTTAATTGAGATAACATATAGCATTTAGAAGAAGTTAAATCTTGCTTCAGTTTGAGAATAATTTAAGTTTCAATCTTCATTTGGTTTGAGACTCTAGTTTGTGGTAAGATTGCATGATTAGTCTAAAACATTTAGAGAAGTTTTATGTGTGATTGCTTTGTGAATACTTTTGTGGCCTCAATAAGCTCTAGAACTTATTAGATAATCACTTAAGGCGAATTCCTAGAATGCACACTACTTAGGATATGATGTAGGCCATTTTTGGACTGTTTGAGCCTTTCAAATTTACCCTTGTTATATCTATCACTAGTCACATGTTTGAGCCTTTTTCATGAAAAAAAATTTGAGCCTTATTTCTTTCAAAAACCCATTTACTTACCCTTATAAGCCTAAAAATATTTTATCCTTACCCTTCTTTTAAAAGAAATTAGTTGTACACATCTGTTGAGAAGCACTTAAGAGGAGTAAGGATGGAAATATGAAAAAAAAAAATTACTACCATAACCCAAGTATATTAAAGGAGATAAGTTGGGGGTTCAGGAAAAGGAAAAGGAAAGAAAAGAAAAGAATGAAAAAGGAGGTAAATGGTCTTACACCAAAAATACAAAAGAAAAAGAGTGAAATATGGCAAAGAAAGAAGAAAAGAGAAGAAAAGTGGTGACTTATTGAGAGAAATGCTCTTATAAAAATGGTGGAAAGAGTTGGGTGTTGAAGTAAGGTTATCCAGTGCTTAAGGTGGTTATGTTTAAAACTGAGAGATTGAGTTCTTTTACTTGTTAAATCCTTCCTGTTCTTTCTTAACCTTTACCTTAGCCTAACGTTACAAGCTTATTAAAGACCTATTTATCCAATGTAGTGTGATTTTTCTACAATAGTGGAGAGTGATTTGAAAAGTAAGCCTATGGAGCTTGATTTATGATTGATGTCATGTAAATTAAATATTTTAGAGGTTAAGACTTGTATTCATGAATGATATACATAAAATTATCCGGGTGTTCGAATTAATGGATTGTGGTAAGATGGATGTTAAGAGTCGATAATAATCTTAAGATTGATGTGTTGATTACTTTTGGACTTGGGTGATATTTAAAGATTCTATGTGCCGTGTATTATGTGCAATTTTTGAGACAAAAAGTGAATTGCTCTTGGTTTAACACTAGCATTACTTTACTTTGTTTTGATTCCTACCGTAGAATTCATCTCTTGTTTTCGTTTAAATTGCTAGGGACTAGCAATAAGCTAGTTGGGGGTTGTGATGAGAGCCATAAAATGCATCTTAATAGTACTTAATTGTTGGCATTTTAGGGTTGATCTAGGTTTTAATTACACTTTTATACATTAACAACTTTAAAGTATCATTCTTGGATCATTGATCTATTTCGGTGCATTTTCAAGTATTTTAAGTTCAAAAGAAAAGGAAAAGTTATCGTTGCTTGAAGCCCAAAGACTCAAGGCATACCAGAGTGAAGGCATGGTTGCGGAAGGACTAAATGAAGAGAAATCAAGTCTTAAGTATGTGCGCTGTGGCTTTAAGAAGTCCAAGCCTTGGTCTTCATAACCATAACCCAAAAGAGCAAGAAAGCACCAAGTGAGCATCGCAGCCTGGACAAGCCAGGGCCACGGCTCCCAGAGCCATCAACAGCTTGAGCACCAGCCAGGGTCAGAGCACCCAAAAGGCCCTCCAGCCAAAGATCAAGCAGAGGTGTGGCGCCCACTGATGAGAGGTGCGGCTCCCACACGATCTCTTTCTTCGAGTTATGACCTAATTAGGACTCTAATGATTGATTAAACCCTAAAACACCCTTGGACCTTTTGTATTATAAATAGATCACTTAGGGTTTAAGAGAGGATAATCTTTGAAGTCTGGAAAACTTAAGAAGGCTGCCACACTCTCCTCCATCAAAGTGTTCAACCATGAACCCCATAGCGAACTAATCTCCAAGCAAGGCGAAGGGTTGAATCCTTAGGTGTAGTTGTTCCTATTTTCCTTTATTGATTCAATTGTAGTTGAGATTTATTGTCTAAATATTGTTATGTGTTACTATTTTATCTAATTAAAGGATTTCTTTTTAATCCGGCGATTGTATCTTTATCTTTGATATAAGTCTAGTCATGTTTTTCTTATTTCAAGATTGTTGGATGTGATTGAGTCTGGTAGATTTATCTTGTAGGTTTGTTCATTACTATGATATTGTTGTTTCTTGATAAACCTATAGGATAGGTCATGTGTGCTTAAATTGAAAGTAAGAGTAATTTATATCAATTACATTAGGGTTTATATGTGCTTAGTTGAATATTTGCCGATTGCCTGTTTGGGATGTGAAACTTGCAATCGAGATAAAACAATTGAATCAAGATTGGAATAATGCAACGAAACTAGGGAAGATTCTCAGAACCTTGTTGTTTCTTTATTATATTTCAAATCTATTTACACAAATACTTCATTATCAAAATTCATATCTTTTCATTTGATTGTTATTGTTCGTGTTAAGGTTTGCATTTTTCCTTTATAGATCGCTTTTCCCTGTGGAATCAACACCCCAAAGTTATGCTACAACTACCGCGTTATACTTTGGGCGTAATCACTCCTCATGAAACCCAAGCTAGTTACAAAGGAATCGAACCTCTTATTCCATTGCCGAGGTGGTTGCTTCAGGCTATAAAGAGATTTCTTTAATTGACACACCAACTCTCCCTACCTTCCTTCCTCATAGCCTTCAGGTTGCCTCATGTAGATGGTCTCATCAAGCTCTCCATGTAAGAACACTGTTTTCACATCCATTTGCTCGATCTCCCAAATAAATTGGACCACCATTGCTAAAACTATCCTTGTTGCCTTGTATTTCACAACCAATGAGAATATTTCGATGAAATCTGTGCCTTATCTTTGTGTGAACCCCTTTGCCACAAACTTAGCTTTATACCAAACTTCATCCCCTAGAGTGTTCCCTTCTTTGATCTTGTAGATCCACTTACAATCTACAACTCTCTGCTTTTCTGGTTTGGGCACCAATTCCCAAGAGTTATTCTTCCTCAAAGAATGCATTTCTTCCTCCATAGCTAGCTTCCATCTTGACGAATCCTTACATCTAATGGCATCAATTTAAGTTTTTGGTTCACTTATCCCTCCTTCTGAATAAGGAGCTGCTACATTAGTATCCACAAAACCATATCTCAAAGGTGGTATGACCAGCCTTCTTTCCCGGTCCCTTGTGAGCTAATAATCATTTTGATTCCCTGCATCATCTCCTTCTAGTTCAACCTCTTCATGAGTGTCCTGAGCTTGGCTTTCATCAATGGGCTCTACCTAGTCCGAATTCTCTTGCCTTCCTTGCTCTACCTGAACAGAATTTTCCTTGATGCTATGCTCCACATAAACCGGGCTGGTCTGCCCACTATCCCTGTAGGGTTAGTTTTCTCCAAGTAGGGAAGTACATGCTCATTAAAAATGACATCCCTACTTATTATGAGTTTCATTCCTTTTGGTTCTAAGGACCACAACCTATACCCCTTGTCTCCTTCACCATATCCAAGAAACACACACTTTCTAGATCTTAGGCTAAGTTTATCACCCTTTTGATGTGCAAACGCAGCACATCCAAAAGTCCTAAGGTTGCTTAACTCAGGGGGTTTTCCACTCCATATCTCCTCGAGAGTCTTAAGGTCCACAACCCTAGAGGGTGATCTATTAACCAATACGCAGCAGTAGACACTGCTTCCCCCCAAAAACATTTAGGTAATCCGAAACCAATTAACATGCACCTATTCTTTTCCATAAGGGTCCTATTCATCCTCTCAGCAACTCCATTTTGCTGAGGGGTTTTCAAAACCATTCTATAACTTAGAATGCCATTTAACTCATAGAATTTTTCAAATTCCTTATTAAAAAATTCTAAGCCATTATCGGTTCTTAACACCTTAATTACCTTACTCATTTGAGTTTCTTCCAGCTTTTTCCACACCACAAATTTATTCAAAGCATCTGATGTATTTTTAAGCAAATAAACTCAAACCTTTCTAGAATAATCATCAATTAAAGACAGAAAATAAAGATTACCTCTCTGTGTTGGTGTTCTTGCTAGTCCCCAAAGATCTGCATGAATGTAGTCAAGAATTCCCTTAGACTTGTGCACTCCGGTGTTGAAGCTGACCTGATGTTGCTTTCTAAGAACACAACATTCACAGAAATCAAGTTTCTCTACCTTGTCACCATCAAGTAGACCATCCTTGCTAAGAACTTGCAGGCCATTTTCGCTCATACATTCCAAACGATTGTGCCAAAGAACCGCCTTATCCTTCTCAACCATCAAGCTTGCTGCTTGATCCTTGATTTCTGTGTCTCCAATCATCTCATAGAAATTGTCTTTCATTGCTGCTTTGATCACTATCAAAGATCCCTTGGTTACCTTGATCTTTCCTCCCTCTGCTTTGTATGTGTACCCCATGGAATCTAGCTTCCCCAATGAGATCAAATTTCTTCTAAAATCCGGAAGATATCTCACATTCTACAGCAGCCTTGTAACTCTATCAAACATCCTCAACTGGATGTCTCTTATACCCCTCACTTGGCAAGAAGTATCATTCCCCAAGAAAACCTTTCCATCATTGGTTTCTTTGAAATTCTTGAACCAATCCTGGTGAGGACACATGTGATAAGTGCACCCGGAATCCAAGATCCATCTCTCGCTGCCTAGCCACTTGCTCACATTTGAGCACACAACAAGAACATCATCTTGATGTTCTCCCTTGGTAACAGAAGCCTCTCCATTGTTGGTATGGCCTCTTCCTTTCTCATCCCTCATCATGTTCTTACAATCTTTCTTGAAATGACCCTCCTTATGGCAGTAGTAGCATCTCTTTCCTCCAAATCTCGATTTAGAGTGCACTCTCCCATGGCTTTGTCCTCTACCCTTTGGTTTGTCCTGGTAGTAACCATGGATGTTGCTGCCATACCGAGTTGCTGGCCTTCCTCTAACGAACAGCCCTTCCCCACTTGATGCTTCCCTTATCTTAGCTTTGAAATCATGAGCCCTCATAGCATTGATCACAATTTCTTTGGTTAGTGTATCTCTTCCATATTCAATAGCATTAATCAAACTTTCAAAATAATCAGGAAGAGAATTCAATAACATAATAAGCAATTGTTCATCTGGGAATGTTATACTACAACTAGCCAAATTTTGAACTAGTTTATTAAACACATCAAGATTATCTTACAACTCTTTATTAGGGTCCATTTTAAAAGCAAAGATTCATTTCAGAAGATATATCTTATTAGGGAGAGTTTTGGTAAGAAATAACTCATCTAGTTTCTTCCAAATGGCAGATGGATCTTCCGTGTCTCCACATTCCCTTGTCACACTATTTGACATGTGCAGAAAGATGGTGTTATATGCCATCTTTTTCATCTCATTCCGCAGGACCTCTGTGATACTTGCTGGAAAATCATCATCTTCTCCAATAGCCAAGTACACTTTTTGTTGTATAAGAATAGCTTTGATTTTCCGCTTTCAAATGGCAAAATATCCCTTTCCATCAAACTTCTCAACAATAAAGTTCGAACCCATATTGTGGAGAAAATCCCAAGATTTATGCAGCACCCACAATTGCTTTCCAACTTCTAAACGTCAAGAACACGATCAAATCTTGATCTCAACACCATTCTTGAACCTCAAGAACCCGATCAACTCGTGATCTCAACACTGCTCTTGAATCTCCCAAGAAGTTTCCTTTGATTCTTGCTCGGATGCCCATTGTATCACCACCAAAGAATCCTTTGATTCTTGGAACCGTGCTCTGATAACACTGTTGGAAAATCACCTTCTTGCGGAATCCCAAGTTGTGATCTTTCCAAACACCCAAGCCCAGAATGAGTTGTACAAACAGAAACAAGAATCAAAGAATAAAAGAGAACACAAGCAATTGTTATCGAGGTTTGACAATGTGCCTACGTCCCTGTGAGCTCTTCCGAGCTTTCTGCACTAAATAAATGGAGTTCTTACAATTGCAGCAACACCTCTTCAAGAACCCTTTTGTTCTTGAAGAACGAAAGAAGAGAAAAAGAAAGTTATAAGAACTAAGTGTTTCCCTGGAATTTTCCCCAAGAAAATTCCAATTACAAAGCCCTTGAATCCTTAATCTACACAGAGCCGAAACTCCTCCAGGTCATCCTCCTTACTGGGCGCTGTGGTTTGGGGGATGTTGTGCCGTGATGTTGTGCGTTTATCCACCTAAATAAATAAGTAAATAATCGCACTTGTTTTACTTGCAAGTGCACAAGGTCAACAGTGTAGTATAGTGTGCGAATGCAAGATCATCTCCACAGGGATTGGTAAAGTTCAGTTTAGAATTATATTCGCAATATAAAAAGATAGAAATAATAAAAGTGATGAGAAATAATAAAGATAAAATACTAAGGATAAAGGCGTAGGGACTTGATATCCACCACTAATTATGCTACCACAATATAATAGTATGCCAATGCTTTATTCATGCCATGTATACCTACTGGTCGCCAACCTAAGGGCATGGTATCTACTCCTTAAGCTATTGATTTCCCTAAGCAACGAGTTAGGCATGGTATCTACTCTAACTCTTTTCTTCCTTAAGGGATTCAGCATGGTATCTGCTTGAGTTGTTCCTTAAGAAAACATAGGTACTATGGAAATCGACAACCACATGAGACCTAGGGCATGGTATCTACTCCCGGTTTCCCATGTTGATTAACCCGGGTATCCGGATAAGATATCCCTTGTTACTAATGTTAGACCCAGGACTCGGTCATCCAAATTGATCTAACTAACAAGTCCATACCACATGCATATATTGATCAGACATATACATATGAGGAATTTAAATAAAAGCAGGTATTAATCAAGTTTAAGCAACACAACATAAATATCGCAAGGCGCCAATACTAAATTTATTGAGTAAACATAATTAGGGCTTCAACCAAGCCCTACTAAGAATTTAATTACACATACTAACTGAAGTAAACATAATTAAACTAAACATAAGGGAGAAGAATAAACCCGAGAGAAGAGGCGTCAATTCTCTCCCAAGCTCTCCACTCCAAGTAAAAGAAAAGAGAAAAGTGTTTTCTATCTAAGGTTGTGTTTTTATGTGTGAGTTACAAGTGTATTTATAGGTCTTTGAGAAGTTCTAATAGACTCATGAGTTTCTAAACTTTCCTAAAATACAAAAGTCCTTTATTTCCAAAATAGAGTTATTTCCAAAATAGGGTTATTTCCAAAATAGAGTTCTGCAGTTTACTATTCACGTCTGTACATTTGCGCTCGATCGCATGTGTCCTTGCGCTCGATCGCAGTGTGCGCTCGATCCTACAAGTGTGCGCACGACCGTATGTGCGCTCGATCGCACTGCATGTGCGCTCGATCGCACTTTGTCCAGAAAGTGCTCCAGGGCTTCTAGATTTCTTCTTTAAAGAGCCAAAACTGCTTCTTTTTCTCCAAGACCCTATAAAAACATGTAAAACACACAAATGGAGTAAAAGATACCAAATTAATGTAATAAAGAATCTAACAAGTGTAAATAAGGGGGCTTAAATATGTATATTTAAGCGTCTATCACGTGACACACACCTCCCTGGACTTCCTCCTTCGCTAGTGGCCACAGTGCACACCACCTGTGCTGCGGCGCACACCTGGACCTGATGCTGAACTCTTCAACCCGTTTAATCCTTAGACAAATACCAACATTAGTGAATGTCTTGAGGAAATGGCAGTCATTGCATCTTTCCTAGTTGACACCCTTTACAAACTTCTTTAAAGTAATCAACGTTAAATGTTCCTGTCCTAGAAATTGGGAGGATAAATCTTTAAAAATCCAGTGGTCTTTACTATTGATTTTATAAGCTTGTTTTGTCTAGAATTTTGAAGAGAAGCATGGCATGGATGAGCTTCCTTATTTAAAGTAAAAGCATAGTCAGTTTCCATGTTTAAACTAAAATAAAAGTCTAATATACCACAATTCCTCTATAAAGGAACAAGAATTCTAATTGGTGTTTCTGTATTTGCTTGTAGAGTATACTTTCCCGGAATTATTATGTTTTTTCTACCATAGTTAAAGTGTTTAACCTTGAGTGGTGGCCCTGGAGTTTATGTATCTGAATTCAAAAACTTTTGGAATTTTGCTCATGTTGAGTGTTTATTTACTTAAATAATTAGGCAAATAATCGTTCTAGTTTTACTTGCAAGTGCACAAGGTCTGTGGTAGCATAGTGTGCAAGTGCGAGATCATTTCCATAGGGATTGGTGAATTTCATTTTAGAATTACTTTCACAATATAAAACAAGATAAAGAAAATATGAGTTTGGATTGATAAGGATAAAACAAGAAACAAGAAACAAAATAATGATAAAAGTGTAGGGCTTTGATATCCACCACTAATTATGCTTTAACATAATAAAACAATATGCCAATACTCTAGTTATTCTCTGAATATTTAATGCTTGCCAACCTAAGGGCTTGGTCCACACCTTAGGCTATTGATCTCCCTATGCAACGAGTTAGGTATGGTGTATACTCTAACTCTTTTCTCTCTTAGAGGATTCAGCATGGGTGTATACTGAGTTGTTACTTAAGAGAGCATAAGGGCTGTGGAGATCGGCAACCACACGGGGCCTAGGGGCTTGGTCCGCTCCCGATTTCTCGTGTTGATTAACCCGAGAATCCGGTGTGGATATCTCTTGTTACTAATGTTGAACCTAGGACTCGGTCATCCAAATTGATTCAACTAACTAATCCATACTACATGCATAAGTTGATCATACAAACACATATGAGGAATTTAAATAAACACATGTATTAATCAAGTTAAACATCATCATAGAACCATTGCAAGGGCGCCAATATTGAAATATTAAGTAAACAAAATTAGAACTTCAATCGAGCCGTACTGAAAGTTTAGTTACACATAATAAAATAAAGGAAACAAGAAACTCGAGAGAGCTCCATTGAAGAGTTGTCAATTCTTCATAGAATCCCCTCTGGCCTCCAGCCTCCCGACCTGAAACTAAAACTAAAGAAAGAGATAAGCTCCTAAAAAGGGAGATATGTTTTCTGTATTTGAAAAGTCTAATTTCCAAAATAGGACACTTGGAAACCCTAATTTCCAAAATAGGACACTTGGAAACCCTAATTTCCAAAATAGGGCCCTAACCCTAATTTCCAAAATAGGGCTCCAACCCTAATTTCCAAAACAGGTGCTGCCGTTTTACTGTTCACTACCGTACGTGTGTGCTCAATCGCAAGCAGATTGCGCTTGATCACATAGTTGCGCTCGATCGCCCTTCCTGGTGCGCTCGATCGCACTGCGGACAGAATCTGCTTCCAGGTTTTCCAGTTTTCTTCCTTTAAGCTCCAAAAGCTTCCAAAATGCTTCCTTTTCTTCATAAACCTATAAAAACCATGTAAAACACAGAAATGAAGTAAAATGGACTAAAATAACATAAACTAGGGCTTAACAAATATAAATTAAGGGGCTTAAATCCTATCATACCCCCAAACTTACATATTGCTAGTCCCTTAGCAATACAAAACTAAAAACTAAATGAAGAACAAATTAAAGATAAATTCATTTCCATGATACTCAAAAATTTGGGTTGTGCATAAAACCATGATAACCGTTCATGAGTAAGCTTATAATAAAAACACATTTTTGGATTGCAAAAGGACTTTCAAAAGCTTTATGTTACTTACCTAAGGTTAGCCTAAGGCATTGCAAGTTTGATTTGTGTGTGATGAATTAGCACATATAAGATGGGACTTCCACATAATTTTAGTGTATAGTGTTTCGGTGCCCAAACCTTTATTGAATTTCTTATTTAAAGAGAACAAAAAAGCATAATACTTGCTTCTCATTTCTTTTTCTTTTATCATGCTATCTTTGCCATGTTGAGTTCCATCGAGCTTTCTATTTGACCCTTGTAACGAGTGTTTGGCCAATGACTCCCAAACCAGATGGTTTTAGGGCATTAGGTGTAAAGACATCCCTAAGGACTTCCTAACTCGAGTCAAAAAGGCTACGGAACTAACAAGTTTTAATGCCTCTATATGAAATTCCCACCTTTTGACGTGAACGCTCAATGCTTACTGAGGTAAGAGGCCCAGTTACTCAGTGGAAAGTTTTTAATGATCATTGGAAACTTTTTAATCACTTTTTGCATGATGGACATTTTTCTTTATTTTTCTTATGCCAAAGTGTTCTTTTTAGCAAGTTATCCGATTACAGTTAGGTTATCGAAACATATACAAGAGAATTATTTGTCATACCCCACACAAATGCGTGTTAATTGTGTTTGTGCAAATTTGGATCAAACTCGTGAATTCTTAGGTGCCTTGAGGTAGGTAACTAAACTTTGTAAAATTCCCATTACAAAACTATGTGTTCTAGCTTTTAAGCTTACTAATGAAGTGTTATCAAATTTTTAAATCAACCAAAATTTTTGTTTACCAAAAGAACATGCATTTATCATTATTTCCAAAAAAAAACTGGGACTTAGTGTGTGCATGTGTTTCAAGTGCTTGTGTGATAGTATCTAGTATCTTCCACTATCCCCAAACTTAAAATACACATTGTCCCCAATGTGTGTGTGGCATGAAAAGATCTGACCTGGGAGATGGAGAACTCGATTGCTTACTTTGCTTGTAACACGCCTCCAAACTTGAACTGGATGCACGCACTAAGTACCTGACAAAAAAAAATAAATGTTGTTCCGGAAAACAAGAAATATAAATGCTAGATATGTAAATATAAATTTAAACAAAAGAAAAATACTAAAATGAAAAGGATAAGTCTGGGGTGCCTCCCATGAGCGCTAAGTTTAATGTCTTCAGCCGGACCAAGCCTTATTTTTCCCTAAAACTAAGATTGGTAGCAACGAACACAGGTATTGCCTTATTCTCTCCCATATAAGCATAAGTCAAATGCTTCGGCAATTGCTTCAACTCTAAATTTAGTGCCTGGACAATATAAGGGAAAAAACATGTATTAGTAGGCATATGAATATCAAATGGATCGATGTACTTACTTGGATCCTTTGAAGAGGCTTCAATGAGGTGCACAGTTTTGATGATGTCATCAGTAACATCCTCAAATTCTGGCACTATATTCGATCTTGTGAGACTATATGTAAGAACAGTTTCTAATGGATCAACGTGATAGGCTTGAAAAACTTGCTCAATAACACCTTGCTGACATTCACTCAGCTTTTTAACCAATTGCCCCACTTATACTTCCAATCTTTGAATGGCTTGCTCATGCCTTGCAATGATTTCCCTTTGCTCAGTTCAGAATTGTCTTTCCTCTGCCATGAATTGTTCTTGTGAAGTCATCAGCTGTTGTTGTTGAGTTGCCAATTGCCTCACAAGATTCTCTAGGTCACTTTGCTCAATCTGGAATTGTCTTGCCTCTGCCATGAACTGCTCTTGTAAGGTTATCAACTATTGTTGTTGAACTGCCAGTTGCCTCACAATGCTCTCTAGGTCATTTTTCTTTGATGCCGGAATTGTTTGGGCTGCTGGTTGGGAGTTCCTTCCGAAGTTGGGGTGATTCCACCATCCATGATTTTAGGTATTTGCATATATGTTGTAGTTGTTCAGTCCCACATAATTTGCTTTCTCTTGATATGCAGATGAATATAAAGGGCAAGTGTTAGTAGTGTGATCAAAACGAGAACATATAGCACATACCTGGAGTGGTGTGCCTTGTGGACTAGGTGATATGTTTTGAGTAGTCATGGCATTTATAAGCATATCTAGCTTCCTCTCCATAGCATCTAGACAAGCATATCGAGCTTCCGTCAATGGTGCTTCACCCTTGAATGAATTAGTTGAAAAGCTTTAATGCAGCAGTTTTAGTACTACTGCTCGGGTACTCTCTGGAGCTTTTGTACTCGAGCGCACACTGAACTGCACTCGATCGCAGATGTGTGCTCGATCGCACAAGGCACTGCGCTCGATCGCAATGAGGATAGAAACTCCTCCTCTGCACACCTGAACCAAAACAGAAAATGAAAAAAAGGAATAAATCTGATTTTTGATAAAAATAAAAATAAAAAAAAACAGAACATAATAAAATAAAATAAAATAGAATAAAAATAAATAAATAAAACTAACAAAAATAATTCCAAAAATAAATTTAGCACAATCCCCGGCAACGACGCTAAAAACTTGTTGAGCTTTTATTTACTTAAATAATTAGGCAAATAATCGTTCTAGTTTTACTTGTAAGTGCACAAGGTCTGTGGTAGCATAATGTATAAGTGCGAGACATTTCCACAGGGATTGGTGAATTTCATTTTAGAATTACTTTCACAATATAAAACAAGATAAAGAAAATATGAGTTTGGATTGATAAGGATAAAACAAGAAACAAGAAACAAGATAATGATAAAAGTGTAGGGCTTTGATATCCACCACTAATTACGCTTTAACATAATAAAACAATATGCCAATACTCTAGTTATACTCTGAATATTTAATGCTTGCCAACCTAAGGGCTTGGTCCACACCTTAGGCTATTGATCTCCTTATGCAACGAGTTAGATATGGTGTATACTCTAACTCTTCTCTCTTAGGGGATTTAGCATGGGTGTATACTGAGTTGTTCCTTAAGAGAACATAAGGGTTGTGGAGATCGGCAACCACACCAGGCCAAAGGGCTTGGTCCGCTCCCGGTTTCCCGTGTTGATTAACCCGAGAATCCGGTGTGGATATCTCTTGTTACTAATGTTGAACCCAAGACTCGGTCATCCAAATTGATTCAACTAACTAATCCATACTACATGCATAAGTTGATCATACAAACACATATGAGGAATTTAAATAAACACAGGTATTAATCAAGTTAAACATCATCATAGAACCATTGCAAGGGCGCAAATATTGAAATATTAAGTAAACATAATTAGGGCTTCAATCGAGCCATACTAAAAGTTTAGTTACACATAATAAAATAAAGGAAACAAGAAACCCGAGAGAGCTCCATTGAAGAGTCGTCAATTCTGCGTAGAATCCCCAATGGCCTCCAGCCTCCCGACCTAAAACTAAAACTAAAAAAAGAGATAAGCTCCTAAAAAGGGAGATATGTTTTCTGTGTTTTACAAGTCTATTTATAGGGTTCTAAGGACACTTGGAAACCTTAATTTCCAAAATAGGGCCCTAACCCTAATTTCCAAAATAGGGCTCCAACCCTAATTTCCAAAACAGGTACTGTCGTTTTACTGTTCACTACCGTACGTGTGCGCTCTATCGCAAGCAGATTGTGCTCGATCACAAGGTTTCGCTCGATCGCCCTTCCTGGTGCGCTCGATCGCACTCCAGACAGAATCTACTTCCAGGTTTTCTAGTTTTCTTCCTTTAAGCTCCAAAAGCTTCCAAAATGCTTCCTTTTCTTCATAGACCTATAAAAACCATGTAAAACACAGAAATAAAGTAAAATGGACTAAAATAACATAAAATAGGGCTTAACAAATATAAATTAAAGGGTTTTAATGTGAATATTTAAGCTCCTATCAGCTCACTATCTAGGGCTGGACTTTAATGATCCAAAACCAAATGAATTATCAAACATTTTTTTTCCTTTTTTGAGTTACACCTAACAAGGACCCTGCTATTTTTATCATGCCTTTGAATGTCTGAAAATTGTATGAGTTACACCCATCTGTAGTAGTTGTAGCCTTGAATATACCACGGAAGTATATAGAAACAACTACAGTGCCATTGATGCCCATCTGTCATCAACAATTGCCTCCTTTTATCTATGGCACTTTCAGCCAACATTTGGTTTTCGATATGACAAATATTTTCATATATATTATGTGTATGTGTGTGTGAATGAATGTTGAAACAATTTTGATAACTTTTTTGATGTTACTCTGTAGTAGCATTGGCTTAGTAAAGCCTAGATATGTTCAGACTTCAGAACTGTTTTGAGTGGTTGATCTGTTCCTAAAATAAGAATAAATAATGCCATATTTGTAGAATGGTGTAGCATTAGCTGTTGTGTAATGGTAATTCTGAAGTTCCTCAGAACAGATTTTTGTTTCACAGAAATATTCATATTAGGTGGGAACATTACATTCAAAGTATGGAGTTGAGTTCCTTTAGTAATTTACGTGTTACCTTTAGATCTTTTTTTATTGTTGTTATATGTGAACTCATTTTTATTAAATTCTCATAAGATTATGAATACTTTTAACTGGACCAGAATTATGGTTTGCCAATATAACAAGTAATCAATCCCTTGGTCATTGGATTCTTTAATGTAGGAAATGCCAGTGGTATTATAGTTGTATACTTGAAATTGTTTATTTATAGATGGTCCACAATTGTCAATTTCTCATTTCTAAATGACACTAAGCATTGATGGCTCATTGGAAAGCTAAAGGGAAAGTTGTCCCCCATCCCTTGATTCCTTAACGTTTCCTGTATTGAATACATGATCATCATGTTACATGCCAGTTACTTATGACCTTGTTAGATGGTTTCTAGCCTTTCAATATGGTTTTCAGTGTGCTTATATTTAGTTTGCAGTGCACTTTTTGGAGGGTGGAAAATGATGCAAAAAAAGAAAAAAAAACAAGTCTAGCAATTAGCAATTCATTAGTTTTGCTATAAAACATGGCTATGCTTTGTTTAATACCCCATATTTTTCCAAGAGATTCACTTCACCACTGCTAAGCATAGATTAATTTATGCTGCCTTTTGTTGATGGTTGCTATCTCAATTAACTATTTGAAACTTAGATCACTGTTTGGTTCATTTTGTTTGGACTGTATTTTTGTTTTTCATTTGCATGAGGTTTTATGGAAATATTGGGGGAATTCTGCCTGTTTGTCTATAAAATCTGATATGCAACTTTTCTTTTATGTAACATTCGCTGCATAATCTTTAGGGAGTTTTAATCTTTATTGTTTCGTAATTGTAGGTGACAACTGAAGCTCGTGTTGCCGAACTTGTTGTAGCTTCAGGATCTTCTGATGCTAGCAATAATTTAGCAATACAAAATGAAGTCTTGACCGAGTTTATGGGTGAAGAGAGTTCTGGTCGTGTCCGAGGTCAATAGTTTGGAGTTACACCTTTTGCCGTGTATGGACTTTCAGGTCAAATTAGGAATGATATGGGATACAGTGGGGTTTATATTGAAGAGATAAATAGTTTGAGAGCAAAAATAGAAGAAAACAATCAACAGCATGCGCATCGGATTCAACAGTATGCACATCAAATTCAAGAAATAACAGCGAAGCACGATGATCAAATGAACAGTATGCAATCCCAAGTTGATGAGTTGAAATCTTTACTACAACAGTTGGTTAATAGAGGACCTCATAATTGATTTCAAGTGTGATGGTAAAATAATTTTCCAGACTACATTCCATTACTTTGTTTTGTATGAATTTTATATGTTAACTATGATTGTTTTTTGTGTAAATGAGATGACTTTTGTATTGAAATTTGAATTTTTATAGATTTGATGGTACATTTTATTTATTGAAAGGTGAATAGTGTTGATATTTAAGCCAACAGATTTAAAACCACTCTATTGCGGAACTTTTAGCAGCCCTTAAAAGTGCCGCAATATGCATAATATGTCTGCAATATAGCGGTGCTTCTAAGCGCCAGTATATTTCGGCGCTTAAAATGGCAGAAATATAGCGGTGCTTAGAAGTGCCGAAAAAAATGCATATTGCGGTGCTTTCTTTAAGCGACGGTATTGACGCTTCGACACCACACATATTGGTGCTTTATCCGGTGCTTGCCATAAACGTTAGTATGGCATATTGCAGTACTTTAAAGCGCCAAAATATGCTAAAAAAAGCGTTGGCATTAGTCTTTTATCTTATAGTGGAAGGTCTATTCAAGATTTCCAATACTAGATGTGATCAAATTCAATCCAAAAAAATGTGATCAAGTATACGTCAATCTGGAGTTCTTGAAGAGTACACAACCAAATTAACCATGTTATATTTTCAATTTTCCCAGTATCTTCCCAAGCTCCAGAATTTTCCAGTGAGACATGGACAATGTCATAGCTCGATTTCCCCAACTCCTCCCTCCCCTACCCCCACCACCACCCTCAAAAAAAAAAAAAGAAAAAAAAGAAAAAAGGAAAAACGACATTAAGAACTTCTCACATCCTATCTATAATCCGAATCCAGAAGTTGATACAAAAAAACGAGTTACTTGGGAAAAGAAGACGAGATGACAGCAAAGCAATCAACTATGAAATACTCGGTTGATCAACATTCCCGAAGGTTAAACAGTACACCAAACCACAATTCCAGGTAGAAAGGCCCAGTTTTGTTATGTTGGAGACGAATTTATTATTAGTATTTGCAGTAAGAGTAGGAACACTGCAGAAAACAGTGTGAAACAATAAACAATAACATCTTGCTATGCGTAAAAAATTTCAGTGTTCTACCATAGACAGTTGAAAACTTGGTCGTCTTGTAGAACTGCAACCTAATAATTATTAATTTATCAAGGTTTTTCTCCTCCAAAATTCTCTTCAGTACTTTCATTAATTTTGCTGTTGGAAACAAATTATAAACTGCATTCCTATATGAAATAGTAAATTGTCATGCGATCGTTGGTGACAGACCATAAGAAGAAACTCTATTTTTTTTCTTGTTAATTAGCCATCAGAAAAAACGCTATTAATCTAGAACTTAAACCGCACTGTATATCAATCTACCACAGATGAAGGGTGAGCTCATTTTTCCGCAATAACTAAGAAAAACAAAATTATTCCTCTACAACCAAAAATATAATCCCAATGAGACATCAACAAACCTGGTTTGTGCCTATGAGGTACAAATGGAACCCCATAAGTCCACCAACAAACCACAGGGATATGAAACAATAGACCATTCGTATGACGCATGGCAGAGATTCTTTCACTGCCTTCCAGACTGTACCATGGTGATTATCCATCAGAACCTTAATGTAGAAAGCTGACATGGAAAACACATAGATGCAGAGAAAGGTTGATGAAGAAACGAACATAAAGAAGTAGCAGTAGTTTCGCTGCCAATACGCAACACAACTACGTTATGCTAGCATTAAGGGAAGCAAACAAGAATCAAACAAAACAAATGGGGAATGCACAAATCACAGGTTTTGGATGGCATATAAATCAGCATACTAATCCGATGCATTGGCCCACCTAAGGGCAGTGATGATCACACCGTTCGACACAATTGTTGCAAATTGAACAATGAGAGCGACGAGGAGGATGATAAAGCATGCATGTATCACAATACTTCACCCGCACAGGAATGCAATTAACCATAACTTCTTTTGTTCAAGGGAATTGACGGCTGAGTGTTTGTCTTCCTCCAACCTCAACCGACGCAGAAGTATCATACCGGAACTCTTCCTCTGGCGGATGTGAATTACAGGGAGTGATACCTGGGTCTACGGCAGATGTGAGGAAAAGAATAACCAATACCTGTCGAAATCTACTACAGGATTAAAAATAAATGGCAACAGAGGTAACTGACAGAGTGAAAAGTAGGGACAAAATATCATCCAAGAGATATGCCCTTTCCTATGAAGAGGGATGGCTTCTGATCTGATAAGTTAAACTTAAATTAGAACCCCATTCAGGTATATGCCATTTCTCAAACCCAATGTAGATGCAATTCAATTACACCAACAAGCTAAGTCCATTGCAACCGGAAATAATACGATTTGCTCACCATCAAAATTTGCTGCTTTTTTATTCTAAATGGATGAAAAATTAATTTGACAAAATGCCTAAGGATGTTTCAATCACCCAATTGATGCCCCTGCCACTTACATGACCCTAGCTTGTACTGAGCTGGGCGCCACTGGATCAAATGATGGCCATTGGCAAGTCCAATAATAAAGGATCACTTTGCAGTCTCACCCATAGAACTAGAGTGCAAACCTTAAAATTTCTGACGTCAGTTGATGACAACACAGGTGCAAAGTCATCCACTCAGAAAGTGACATACTCAACTTGATAATGTGTCGCATAAAAAACCCATACAGTAAGAATAGAAACGTTAAATAGCAAGTAAGGGATAGAAGACTAACATAGATAGTAAAGACAATGGCTACCGCCAGAATTGCATATCCTGCATTATATGCCGGGAATTCACGGCGAAGGTGTCTCGCAACAAACACACAAAATATAATGAGTGGAACAATGACCAGCAATAAGGTAACAA
This sequence comes from Bretschneidera sinensis, assembly GCA_023935145.1. Taxonomy (NCBI): domain Eukaryota; kingdom Viridiplantae; phylum Streptophyta; class Magnoliopsida; order Brassicales; family Akaniaceae; genus Bretschneidera; species Bretschneidera sinensis. Next base: position 124,612 of record JALCZK010000547.1, on the reverse strand, counting down.
GCAACGACCTACACCTGCATGCCAAAATTCAAATTTCTATATTGCTGCCAGTTCAATACAAGAGCCACATCAAGGAGCTATATTCAAAAATTGACAATAGGACTTGATAAATTACATCAACTAAATTATTGCGAAGGTTACTTGTGAAACAACTAAGGAAGGTAAAGTATAAGAATTCAAATTACAAAGGGGGAAAGATGAAAGAGAAAAGGGGAGGAAATCTGACACCCCTATTTTCATTGGCTTAACCAAGTCTCCAAAATTACCATCATATCTTTACAAGAACCAGGAAAATCATGATTAAGAAAACATGAAAATAACTTCAGACAAAAGCTTTCCACTCATCAAAACGCATACAACTAACTATCAACCTGCAAAGGCTCTCTACAAGTGTTAAGAGTGCCTAACTGCATTCACCGGCATAGCACATCTACAGACTTAGGTATAAATACGGATTACTGCGAGAATCTTGACAGAGAGGCTTCTCGAATTGAGGGATCAAAAAATAAATGAATGATTTTAGCTTTAATTTAAGAAATCAGAGGAAAAAGAAGCACTTACGAAGTTTCAGTTCTAGCTCAAAGAGATTACATTCCCACAATGGTAGAAATCATGGATTAACAGAACTCTATTCAATGTATATTAGAATGGCACTGACTACTCTCCTATATCATTATCTTTGTTTTCCCCGTTGATATTAAAGAGATCTGAACCACAGACCTGGGTTAAAATGTGGAATGTAAAAGCTCTCAAGGTCATAATAGACCACTTTTGACATTGATCCATATCTTAAACATTGTTTTTATTCAATTTAAAAATTACAATTACTAATAGTAAAATCACCAACTAAGTGGAAGCAAGTCGATTAAGGATAAGATCACCATTCACCAACTATTTGTTTTTTTTTTAACGGATCCAACTAATTTTTTTTATGCAGAATGGGTAGACAAAGTAGAATAGATGGCCCTGGACTACCTAGAACGGTTGGATCGCTCCAAATCTAAGGGTACGGTTTACATCGTTTTATGTGTCGGCCCGGATCGGACCCTAAAGACCCCAGTCTGATTGGAAACGGGCTTCCGAGCAAAACTTATTACTTTTTGATAAGTGTAGTAGGATTTTAGCCAAAAAAACGACGTTTAGGCCTCCAATTTTGTAGTTTTCAGTTTTTGGGAAATTTCCTATTTTGTACTTGCCTAATTTCGATTTTCCTTTTCTTTTTACTTTAACCTATAAATAAGGAGGCCATGTAATATTAGGAATTATTCTGGAATAAAATTAGGGTTTCTTTTCTCTTCGTGAGAACTTATTGTATTAAGGGTTGAAGGCACAGTTCTTCTTCTAAATTCTTTCTTCCGCTTGTGTTTTACGTCAATTGGTATCAGAGCCTTATTCTACCCTGGTCTGATGGCAGGTGATGGAAATGAAAGCAACCACCTTGACGACGTTGATCGTGGGGTGCAGGTCCTATGGGCAGCCATAGATAATCACAATCAGCAGTTTGATGATCACAATCAACGATTTGATCGTATCGAATGCATGCTGCGGGAGATACAACAGACCATGGCTGGTCTGAGAATCAATGGCAATAGGAGTGAAGAACGCAACCCGGATCTTGTCGGAGGCCTTGCTCGCGACCAACCGGTTGTTGGACGCGTTCTTTCTCGGCAGTGTAAGCCCCAAGCCTATGCAGTTTTATCCAGTGATGATGAGTTCAAAGTGCTGGGCGCCGAGAATGATGATGATGGTCAGCATGGTCGTAATCAGAATTGTGTTGGTCAGAACCGTAGCAACCAGAATAGGTACAAATAGAACAATCATTATTTTCGAGTTAAAGTAGATCTGCCATGTTTCAATGGCCACCTCCACGTCGAAAACTTCATTGACTGGCTTTTCAAAGTGGAGGCTTTCTTTGAGTATATGCAGATCCCAGGAGATAGGCAGGTGAAGCTTGTAGCCTATAAACTGAAGGGGGGAGCCTCTGCGTGGTGGGAGCAGATGCAGAATAGCCGCAGGCGACAGGGTAAGCAACCTGTCCGTTCCTGGTTGATGAGAGTCATAAAATGCATCTAAACAGTACTTAATTGTTAGCATTTTAGGGTTGATCGAGGTTGGAATTACACTTTTATACCTTAATAACTCTAAAGTGTTATTCTTGAATAGTTGACTTATTTCAGTGCATTTTCAGGTACTTTGAGCTTAAAAAAGAGATAGAAAAGCTATCATCATTTTAAACATGAAGCTTCAATGAATACTCGAGTGAGATAATGGTCGCGGAAGAGCCAAGATGAAGAGAAACCAAGAAATGAGATTTACTAAATTGCCAGAATTGCCCGTACAGATCAATCATCTTTGAAAATTAAACTGTATTGCTGCAAGAAGAACCAGGAGATGAGCCATATATGCTTAGAAAGATCCAGAAGTCTATTTTCTGTAGAATTTTACGACTTGTAAAAATGATTTTTCTAGAGAAAGTTATGGCAGTTTTAGTAGACAAAGGTCAGGCTGTCCGAGATTTCAGCGTGATTTTGGGCTTAAATCCCACATCCCACATCGGATTGGAAACACATTGCACTCGTGGTATTTCCCTGTAAAAGGCCTACTCCACTTCAGCTTTGAGGCATCAATCGGAGCTTATCTGAAATCATCAGAGAGTGAATCCAGAGGGCCTTTAGGACCAATCCGAAGTATAATTTTGGAGGGCAAGCTGAGGAATCGCCGAAGCTTTCGCTACCAAGGAGGAGATGATCGTTGAGAGGCCGAAGGCAACTCAAGGAAGCATGAGCTCCATGGCCAGCTAGTCTCCAAGCAAGGCGAAGGGATGAATCCCTAGGTGTAGTTGTTCTTATTTTCCTTTATTTGATTCAGTTGTAGTTTGGTATTATTTTTATTAAATATTGTTATGTTTTATTCTTTAATTTAATTAGTAGATTTTTATTAGTCCGGTGATTGCATGCTTCTTTTCCATATAAGTCTTGTCATGCTCTTCTTATGTGTATTTGTTTGAGTGTGATTGAGTCCGGTAGATCTCTTTTATAGATCTCTTCTTATGTGCATTGATAATTTATAAGTTAGGTCATGTGAGCTTAAAAGTAAATAATAATTCATAGCAATTACATTAGGAGGTAATCGTTACTTTTTTTCTTTAATTGATGATTATTCAAGAAAGGTTTAGGTTTATTTTCTTAAAAATAAATCAGATGCCTTGAATAAATTTGTGGTGTGGAAAAAGTTGCTGGAGACTCAAACGAGCAGGGTAGTTAAGTAGTTAGGAACCGATAATGGGTTAGAATTTTTTAATAAGGATTTTGATAAATTCTGTGAGTTAAATGGGATTCTAAGACAGAACGGTTGTGAAAACCCCTCAGCAAAATGGAGTTGCTAAAAGGATGAATAGGACCCTTATGGAAAAGGTTGGGTGCATGTTAATTGGGTCCGGTTTACCAAAATGTTTTTGGGGGGAAGCTGTGTCTACTGCTGCATATTTGGTTAATAGATCATCCTCTAGGGCTTTAGACCTTAAGACTCCCAAGGAGATGTGGAGTAGGAAACCCCCTGAGTTAAGCAACCTTAGGACTTTTGGATGTGCTACGTTTGCACATCAAAAGGATGATAAACTTAGGCCAAGGTCTAGAAAATGTGTGTTTCTAGGGTATGGTGATGGGGTTAAGGGGTATAGGTTGTGGTCCTTAGAGCCAAAAGGGACTAAACTCATAATAAGTAGGGATGTCATTTTTAATAAATTGTTATTTCCCTATTTGGAGAAAACTAACCCTACAAAGGATAATGGGCAAACTAGCCCGGTATTTGTGGAGCATAGCATCAAGAAAAATTCAGTTCAGGTAGAGCAAGGAAGGTAAGAAGATTCGGACCAGTAGAGCCCATTGATGAAGGCCAAGCTCAAGACATTCAAGAGGAGGCTGAACTAGAAATGGATGATGCAGCAAATCAGAATGATTATCAGCTCACAAGGGACCGGGAAAGGAAGGTGGTCAGACCACCTTTGAGATATGGTTTTGCGGATGCTAATGTAGCAGCTCCTTATTCAGAAGAAGGGGTTGAACCAGAAACTTACATGGATGCTATGGAATGTAAGGATTCATCAAAGTGGTAGCTAGCTAGGCTGGTGGCGAAGTGTTTCACACAAAGAAAAGGCAAAGATTTCACCGAAATATTCTCACCGGTTGTGAAATACAAGATGATAAGGATAGTGTTAGCAATGGTCGTCCAATTTAATTGGGAAATCGAGCAAATGGATGTGAAGACAACGTTCCTACATGGAGAGCTTGATGAGACTATCTACATGAGGCAACCTGAAGGTTATAAGGAAGAAAGGCAGGGAGATTTGGTGTGCCAATTGAAGAAATCTCTCTATGGCCTAAAGCAATCACCTCGGCAATAGAATAAGAGGTTCGATTCCTTTGTAACTAGTTCGGGTTTCATGTGGAGCTACTATGATTCGTGCTTGTACTACAAGGGGCACAAGGAGGAGGAAATGGTAAATATCCTCATCTATGTCGATGATATGTTGTTGGTTGGGAACAGTAGGGAGAGGATAGAAAAGTTGAAGTCTCAACTCAGTTGGGAGTATGAGATGAAGGATCTTGGCCATGCACAGAAGATCTTTGGGATGAGCATAATCCGGGAAAGGGAGAGAAACAGGTTAAAGGTTTCTCAGTCTTCCTACATAGAAAAGATGATATCTAAGTTTTCTATGGAAGATAGCAAACCAGTGAAGGTTCCCCTTGCTGGTCATTTCAAGTTTTCCAGCGATCAATGTCCAAGAACAGATGAGGAGAAGAAGGAAATGGAAAAGGTCCCTTACTCTAGTGTGGTTGGATCTGTAATGTTCACCATGGTAAGCACTAGACCCAACATTGCTCATGCAATAAGTTTCCTCAGCAGGTTTATGAGTAATCCCGAAAAGGAGCATTGGCTTAGGATGAAGTGGTTTCTGAGGTACTTGAGGGGAAGCCCAAATGTGGGGCTGGTTTATGAGAAGAGGGGTAAGTCGATCTGTCTAAAGGGTTATGCTGATTCGGACTATGGAGCAGGCTGGGATAAAAGAAGATCGATTACCTCATACTTCTTCAACTTAAACGGATGTTGTATAAGTTGGAAGGCTCAGTTGTAGCCGGTGGTAGCACTATGATAAGAGTCATAAAATGCATCTAAACAATACTTAATTTTTAACACTTTAGGGTTAATCTCGGTCGTAATCGCACTTTTAAATGTTGATAACTCTAAAGTGTTATTCATAAATCATTGACTTAATTCGATGCATTTTCAGGTGCGTTGAGTACAAAAGAGATGATAAAGCGATCCATGTTTAAAGCACCAAAAGATCTTGGGTGTCGGTGCTCGTTTTTGTTCAAGGTTTAGACATTTCCAAAAATGATTTAAAGATGATTAAAAGTCTAAACCAAGGTTGGAGCAATAAAGTACATTGAGTTGAAAGACTGCACACAAGTGTGTGCATCCCTTTGGAACAAGTTAAGGGTAGGCACACTAGTGTGTGCACTTCTGCATACAAGCTGAAGGAGTTTCACTAAATTGCCAGAATTTCCCGTACAGATCATTTCAAACCACTCTCCACTATTGTAGAAATATCACATTACATTGGATCAATAGGTCTTTAATAAGCTTGTAACGTTCGGTTAAGGTAAAGGCTAAGAAAGAATGGGAAGAATTCACAAGTAAAAGAACTTAATCTCTTAGTTTTGAACATAGCTCTTTAAGCACTGGATAACCTTACTTCAATACCCAACTCTTCCAACCATTTTTATTTTTTTTTTCTTTTCGAGGATTGTTTTCTCAACAAATCACCATTTTTTTTTTCTTTTGTATTTTGGCATAAAAGACCATTCACCTCCTTTTTCATTTCTTTCTTTTCCACAACCCCCAACTTATCTCCTTTAATGTACTTGGGTTGTGGTAGTGATATTTTTTTTCATATTTCCACCCTTACTCATTTTAAGTGCTTCTCACAACATGTGTATAGTTAAATTCTTTTTAAGAGAGAGGTAAGGATAAAATATTCTCTTTAGGCTTATAAGGGTAAGTGAATGGGTTTTTGAAAGAAACCAGGCTCAACTTCGTTTTCAAGAAAAAGGCTCAAATAGGTGACTGGTGATATATATCGCAAGGGTAGGTTTGAAAGGCTCAAACGGTTCAAAAATGACCTATATCATATCCTAAGTAATGTACATTCTAGGAATTCGCCTCAAGTGGTTATCAAGTAATTTCTAGAGCTTGCCGAGACCGCAAAAATATTCACAAAATAATCACACATAAAACTTTTCTAAATGCTTACGATTAATCATACAATCTTACCACAAGCTAGAGTCTCTAACCAAATCAAGATTGATACTTAAATTAATTTCAAACCGAAGCAAGATTTAATTTCTTCTAAGTGCTATATGCTATCTCAATTAAGGTCATATCATTGACATGTGAATAACTCCAAGGCTAACACAAAGCATCCTAAAAACAAACTTTTTTTTTTTTTTAATTATCCTAACAAACAAAAAGTAGGAAAGTGACACCAAGCAGTTCAATGGAAAAAGGAAAGAAATGTGTTTCCTCCACCCCCAAAAGTGCATAGAAGCTGACAATTGCGTGCCTCCAGAACAATGTCCAGCGCCTCACCTCTCACTGTCCAGCGCCCCAGCGCCCAGGAAAACAAGAACCAGCGCCTAGGCGCCCATGAACCAGCGCCCCAGCGCCCAGGAAAACAAGAACCAGCACCTAGGTGCCCATGAACCAGCGCCCAGGCAAACAAGAGTGAGCGCCTAGGCGCCCATGAACCAGTGCTGCGCCCCTCAGCCATCAGCGCCGCGCCCCTCGCCAACTAACGCTGCACCTTTACTTTCCAGCGCCCAGGCGCACACTTGGACATGCGCACATGCTGCTGGACCCACCTTCACGTTCCAGCCTTCACTTTCCAGTGCCCAGGCGCACGCTCAGACAAAGCCAACAGCGCGCACATGCTGCTGGACCACCTTCACGTTCCAGTCTTCACTTTCCAACAGTGCGCACATGGACTCCAATTCAGACTCAAATTAAGGCTGTGCAAAGACAGCTCTCCCTCATGGGCTATAAATATATGCTTAAGGTTTGCAGCCGGGAGAGAGAGCCCGAGGAGAAAAACAAAGACAGTTTTTGATAGATAAAAATTAGAGAAGTTTTTAGCATTCTGTTTAAGTTTTCGTGAGTTGGAAATCAAGGAGAGAACATCCACATTGTTCTTCCACCTTGAGCTCCATGGCCAAGAAATCAAGGGGAGAACATCTATATTGTTTTTCCACCTTGAGTTTCATGGCTAACTAATCATCAAACAAGGGAAAGGGATGACTCATTAGGGTTTTATTGTTCCTTATTTCCTGTTCTTGATTCATTTGTATGGACTTTTTGTTAAAACATTGTCTATGATTTACTCTTTGATTAATTAAGAAGGATTTGAGTTCATGTGATAGCTGTATTCTATATTCTTCTTCTTTTAGTTTCTCTCAATCCGGTGATTGCATCCTTCTACTCCACATAAGTCTAGTCAAGCTTTTCTTATGTCAAGTTGTTTGGATGTAATTGATTTCGGTATATTTATCTTATAGATCGGCCATTACTGTGATATCATTATTGCAATATATTGTCGTTTCTTGCTAATCTATAAGATAAATCATGTGTGCTTGAATTGAAATCAAAGATTAATTTGTAGCAATTATATTAGAGATATAAATGTGCTTGATTGAATACTTTCCGATTGCCTGTTTAGGATGTAAAACTTGCAATCGAGATAAAAATTTGAATCAAGAGTGGAAATAGGGAACGAACCTAAGGAGGATTCCTGGAACCTTGTTATTTCTTATTTATATTCTTTGTTATATTCGCACAACTCTTTTACACAATATTGCATTACCAAAACTCATATTCTCTCACCTAATCATTGTCGTTAGTGTTAAAGTTTATACCTTCTTTCGTAATTAACTTGTTTCCTTGTGGAATCGACACCCCAAAACTATACTACAATAACCGCGTTATGTTTTGGGCGTAATCAAATTTTGGCGCCGTTGCCGGGGAAACGCGCTTAAGTACAAAGAAAGCTTGTCAACTTTAAGTAAAAAAGTATATATATATATTAAAAAAAAAATCGTAAATATTTTTCTTTTCAGCACTTTGTAAATACCGTAATATTGTTCATTTACTTTTTTTTTATTATTCTGTTTTATTTATTTGTTTATTATTCTGTTTTATTTTTTTTTCAATTATTTATTATTTTGTTTTACATATTTTATTTCCTCTCTAAATTAATTGGTGTATGCTTAAACCGAGAGATTCGCGAGGTAGATTCATTAGAGGACCCGAATTAGAGTTACTCTCTCCTTCCACGTCCGTTAGTGAAACCTCGCCTAGATCATACCATAGTGCACCCCCATCCGAGAATTTAGAAGATTTTGATAACATGGCCGACAATCACAATGAAAATGTTGCTAGGATACTTAAAGACTATTTGCACCCTAGCCGAACGGCCACACCCTCTTGTATCATGTTCCCCCCTAATGCCCCACAAGCTGAGTTTAAGCCAGGCATGATACAACTGCTACCAACTTTCCATGGGTTCGAGAATGAAAGCCCCTACATCCACATTAGGGAATTCGAGGAAGTAGTAGCAACCTTCCAAAATAGGGCTGATATGGTGGACACTGTCAGACTCTGGTTTTTCCCTTTTTCACTTAGGGAAAAAGCCAAGACTTGGTTGTACTCATTAAGGCCTAGGTCTATTGGTAGTTGGGATGAGATGACCCGAGTTTTCTTCCAAAAACACTTCCCAACCCATAAGACCAACAACCTTAAGAGACAAATCTCAAACTTTGCACAAAAGGAGAGTGAAACCTTATATCAAGTTTGGGAACGTTTTAAGGACCTTTTAAATTCTTGTCCACACCATGGGTATGAAAGTTGGCGGGTAGTCAGCTATTTCTATGATGGACTCCTAAGTAGGGAGAGGCAATTCATAGAAATGATGTGTAATGGGGATTTTCTTCAAAAAGATCCCGATCAAGCCATAGATTTCTTAGATGACCTATCAGAAAAAGCCCACACTTGGACAGGACCGAGTGCCATGGAAAGTACTAGGAGAAATCAACCCGCTGGAATCTACCAACTTAAGGAAGAGGATAGTGTTAAAGCCCGTTTAGAGGCTCTAATTAAGGAAATTGAAACCTTAAAAACCAAGGATGTTAGAGCCCCCGAACCGGTTGCTAGGGTAGAGTCCCATGAACCCTGTTTTATGTGTAATGGGGTAGATCATGTACCAAAGGATTGTCCATCTTATTTGGAGATAAAGGGAGAGTGTAACTCCTTGGGTATCCCCTTTAGGAAACCTTAATCACCCTACTCTAACACTTACAATCCCGGTTGGAAGAATCACCCTAATTTCAGTTGGAAATCTGATGTGCAACCTCCTACCCAATCTAGCCCCCATTGGAGATCTGATATACAACCTCATCCCCACTCTAGTACCCATTGGAGACCAGAAGCGACTTCATCTAGTGCATCACAACAATCTTTACCTTTGGAAGATGCTTTTAAGTCATTTTTGCAGGTACATGCCAAGAGTGCAGAAGAACAAGTCAAGATAAATCAATTGTTGCTAGAGGAGCAAAAGGGGATCAAAGAGGAGCAAAAGGAGATAAAAAGTCAACTCACCAAGTTGACTAGTTTCTTGACAATTCAAGAGCAAGGTCGGTTTCCTTCACAACCACAACAAAATCCACGGGGACAACATATGGCACAAACCTCCGATCCTGAAAATCATAAGGTTAAAGAGGTTAATGCCATGATCACCCGCAGTGGTAAGAAACTAGATGGACCCACTCTATCACCAAATCTGAGTCCCAACACCGTGAGCAACAAGGATGAAGCTCCCAAGGAACAAGATGCTCATATCGACCCTTCACCAGTGCCTTTCCCTCAGGCACTCCTTCAGCCTAAGGAGAGGAATTCAGCATTAAAAGGTGAGATCCTTGAACAACTTCAGCATGTTAAAATTAACCTCCCTCTTCTTCATGTCATAAAACAGGTTCCCAACTATGCTAAAGTCATCAAGGATCTGTGCACACTGAAAAGGAGACACCATGTGAAGAAGACCGCATTCTTAACGGAGCAAGCAAGCGCGGTAATTGATAGCACGACACCACCCAAATATAAAGATCCGGGCTGTTCAATGGTGGCTTGCCAAATTGGAAACAAATCTTGTGGGCAAGCATTGTTAGATTTAGGGGCTAGTGTGAACCTCATGCCATATTCCATCTACTTGCAGCTCGGTCTAGGTGAGATCAAACCAACCTCTGTGGTACTCCAATTAGCGGATCGATAGGTAAGAAAACCAAGAGGTATAGTAGAAGATGTTTTATTGCAAATTGACAAATTCTATTATCCTGTTGACTTCTTGGTTTTAGATACCATCTCTATTGTGAATACGGAGTCAAAAATTCCTTTGATACTTGGAAGACCATTCCTTGCCACCGCCAATGCCCTCATTAATTGTAGGAATGCCCTAATGACATTATCATTTGGAAATATGACTCTGGAGGTAAATGTTTTTCGAATGTCAAGGCAACCACATGAGGAGGATGAGTGTTTTGACACTTACATGATTGACGAGCTTATTTTGGAGGATGAATACATTAAGGACAATTCTAACTCTTTGGAATTCCTTCTTAATAATTTTGATTTTAATGATTCTTCTATATATCCCCATGCCGTTAATGTTGTTGATATTTCTGATAAGCCGCAGGATTTATGAAGAAATCATGGCAGCCATGCTTTGAGGAGTTGCCTAGAGAAAGGGAGGCACCCAAACCCTCTTCCGAGGAGACACCAATGCCCAATTTAGCCCCACTTCCCAAAGGACTCAAGCATGTTTTCTTAGGCCCAGGTGATACCTTTCCGGTCATTATTTCCTCTGAACTTAGTGATATACAATGTGATCAACTGCTGAAGTTGTTGAGAGAACATAAATCTGTATTAGGTTGGACCATGGCTGACATTAAGGGTGTAAGCCCCTTAATTTGTTCCCATAGGATTTACTTAGAGGAAGGATCTAACCCCCGTAGAGATCCACAGAGAAGATTAAACCCAACTATGAAAGAGGTAGTTAAGAAAGAAGTCTTAAAGCTGTTGGATGCAGGAATTATATATCCGATATCGGATAGTAAGTGGGTTAGTCCAACCCAAGTAGTTCCTAAGAAAGCTGGGGTTACTGTGGTAGAAAATGAGAAGGGAGTACTAGTACCAACTAAGGTAGTGACCGGGTGGCGAATGTGCATAGACTATAGGAAACTTAATTCAGCCACTCGGAAAGATCATTTTCCTCTTCCATTCATAGATCAAATTTTGGAACGGGTGGCTGGCCATCCTTTCTACTGTTTTTTGGATGGGTATTCAGGATACTACCAAATAGGGATTGCCCTAGAGGATCAAGAGAAGACCACTTTTACTTGTCCTTTTGGTACTTTTGCTTTTCGAAGGATGCCCTTTGGGTTATGTAATGCACCAGCTACTTTTCAAATATGCATGATGAGTATTTTCAGTGACATGGTTGAAAAATGTGTGGAAGTGCATATGGATGATTTAACTGTGTTTGGAACTTCTTTTGATTCATGTTTATCTAATTTGAAAAATGTTTTGTGCAGGTGTGAAGAAAAGGACTTGTGCTTAATTGGGAGAAGTGCCATTTTATGGTATCTTCTGGAATAGTCTTGGGCCATATAGTTTCTAAAAAGGGGATAGAAGTAGATAAAGCAAAAATTGAATTGATCTCTAAACTCCTTACTCCTAAGAATATTAAAGATGTGAGGTCTCTCTTAGGTCATGCTGGGTTCTATAGAAGGTTTATTCAAAATTTTAGTGCCATCTCTAGACCTCTATGTAGCCTTTTGACGAAGGATACCGAGTTTAAATGGAGCCTTGAATGTGAACAAGCCTTTAGGACATTGATTTCTAAGCTTACAACCGCCCCTATTATGCAATCACCAGATTTTACTTTGCCTTTTGAAATTATGTGTGATGCTAGTGACTATGCTGTAGAGGCTGTTTTAGGACAACGAAAGGAGGGAAAACCATTTGCTGTCTATTATGCTAGTAGAACATTGAATCATTCTCAAATGATGTATACCACAACCGAGAAAGAATTACTAGCTGTAGTATTCGCATTGGATAAATTTCGATCTTATTTGATTGGTTCACCTATCACGATATTCACAGATCACTCCGACCTTAAATTTCTTTTTTCAAAAACGGATGCTAAGGCCCGTTTGATACGTTGGATTCTGCTTTTGCAGGAATTCGACTTAACCATCAAAGACAAGAAGGGGGTGGAGAATGTTATGGCGGACCATTTATCTCGCTTGGAATTCAAAAGTGAAACTAACCTCATGCCAATTGGGGAGGCCTTTCCGGATGAAAACCTATTTGCTGTTCTTGGTCACACACCATGGTATGCCGACATTGCCAACTACTTAGTTTCCCACCAAGTTCCATCTACATGGAGTGCACAAGACAAGCGTAAGTTTTTGGCTGAGGTGAAAAACTTCTACTGGAATGATCCTTATTTGTTTAAATATTGCCCTAATCAAATAATAAGGAGATGTATTCCAGATATGGAAGTTAACAGTGTGTTAACCTTTTGTCATACATATGCTTGTGGTGGCCATTTTTCTATCAAAAAGACAGCCGCAAAAATTTTGCAATGTGGTTTTTATTGGCCCACTTTATTCAAAGATGCTAATGAGTTTTGTAGATCATGTGACAGATGCCAAAGGTTAGGTTCGTTGTCCCGCCGTCATATGATGCCTCTCAACCCAATCCTAGTGATAGAAATCTTTGATTGTTGGGGGATCGATTTTATGGGACCATTCCCACCTTCCTTTGGGTATCTTTATATTTTGCTTGCTGTTGATTATGTTTCTAAATGGGTTGAAGCAATACCTAGCCGCACTAATGATAATACTGTTGTTGTTAAATTTCTAAAAGATTATATCTTATCTAGGTACGGTACTCCACGTGTTATCATTAGTGATCAAGGGTCACACTTTTGTAACCGTTCTTTTGAGGCTTTAATGCGCAGGTATGGAGTCACCCATAAGGTTTCTACAGCATATCATCCACAAACTAATGGTCAAGCTGAATTAGCAAATAGGGAGATCAAGCGGATACTTGAGAAAACGGTGAATCCGAACCGAAAAGATTGGTCCTTGCGCCTGTCGGATGCACTTTGGGCGTATTGGACAGCATACAAGACGGTTCTTGAAGCATCTCCCTATCGTTTAGTATTTGGCAAAGCATGTCATTTGCCAGTAGAACTTGAGCACAGAGCATACTGCGCTATCCGAAATTTTAACTATGACCTTAAGTTGTCCGGTGAAGAAAGGAAATTGCAACTTTGCGAACTTGCGGAGTTGAGGGATGATGCATATGACAATGCTAAGGATTTGAAATCATGGATGAAGACGGTACATGATCAGAAAATACTTCGAAAACATTTTGAACAAGGTATTAAAGTCTTTCTGTATGACTCGCGATTACATCTCCATCCGGGAAAATTGAGATCGCGATGGAAGGGACCTTATGTGGTAAAGAGTGTTTTTCCCAATGGAGTGGTTGAGGTTGAAGATCCTTCCGATGGTCGAGCATTTTGAATTAATGGCCAAAGGTTGAAGCTGTACTTGGAACATGAACATGTTAAAGACAGCACCGAAGAAATTCCTTTGGTGGCCCCGATTTATGTTTGGTAATCGGGTACTTTCGTTCCACTGTATACTAGTTTTCATTTTGTTTTATTAAATTTTTGATTAATTTAGAATTTTTGTTTTATTGAATTTTTGACTAATTTAGAATTTTTGTTTTATTAAATTTTTGTTTTGGTTAATTTAAGTCTTTGTTAATTTAGAATTTTTTTTTGTGTTGTTAAGCCTATTTTATTTTTTATTTTTTCTTTGTGTTGTTTTTGTACAAGCAAGGAATTTTCTGTTTTAGGACACTAGCACAGGCCAGGCGCACACCAGGCCCGCGCCTCGCCTCTCTCAGGCCCGCGCCTCACCTCTCTCCAGCCAGCGCCTAGGCGCCCATGACTAGCGCCCAGGTGCACACCAGGCCCGCGCCTCGCCTCTCTCAAGCCCAGCGCCTCACCACTTGGCCTTGCCCATCAGCACCAAAACCCTAAAATCTGCCCTATTTAAACACTTTTTCCAGCCTCTTCTTCATTTCTCCTCTCACACCAACGGCTGCACACTCCTCTCTCTCTCTCATTGTCCCTCCATATCAACCTATACCAACTCTTTCCCTCTTCCTTTCTTGATCTAAACTTCAATTCTTGAAGAATTGCACACTAATGTCTCCCATTTTTTGCAGAAAAATTCTCCAAGAGATTTGGTTCTAAGAGGAACTTGTTTTTTTTCACAAAGATATCAAATTGGTGGGTAGCTTTTCCTCTCTCCAATTGTGGGCAAGTTAGACCAATTTCTCTTCTTCATTGTTCAATTGTGCTTTTTGGTGGTTAAATTTTGCTCTTAAGTTCATTGTTTCATTTATTTAATTTCATTATTCTCTTCTATTCATGAATATTGTGCATAAAATCATCCGGATGTTCAGATTATTGGATTGTGGTAAGACGGATGTTAAGAGTCAATAACGATTTTAAGATTGATGTTTGAATTATTTTTGGATTTGAGTGAAATTTAATGATTCTATATGCTATATGTTACGCATGATTTTTGAGACAAAGATTTTTGAATCACTCTTGGTTAACACTAGCATTGTTGTATTGTGCATTAATTTCTAAATAAAGAACTCATTTCATGTCTTTCACTTGAATTGCTAGGGACTAGCAATAAGCTAGTTGGGGGTTGTGATAAGAGTCATAAAATGCACTAAACAATACTTAATTGTTAACACTTTAGGGTTAATCTCGGTCGTAATCGCACTTTTAAATGTTGATAACTCTAAAGTGTTATTCATAAATCATTGACTTAATTCGATGCATTTTCAGGTGCGTTGAGTACAAAAGAGATGATAAAGCGATCCATGTTTAAAGCACCAAAAGATCTTGGGTGTCGGTGCTCGTTTTTGTCCAAGGTTTAGACATTTCCAAAAATGATTTAAAGATGATTAAAAGTCTAAACCAAGGTTGGAGCAATAAAGTAAATTGAGTTGAAAGACTGCACACAAGTGTGTGCATCACTTTGGAACAAGTTAAGGGTAGGCACACTAGTGTGTGCACTTCTGCATACAAGCTGAAGGAGTTTCACTAAATTGCCAGAATTTCCCGTACAGATCAATCAACTCTGCAGATTAAACTGTATTGATGTAGGAAGAACCAGGAGATGAGCTATATATGCTTAGAAAGATCCGGAAGTCTATTTTCTGGAGAATTTTACGGTTCGGAAAAAGGATTTTTCTAGTGAAAGTTATGGCAGTTTTAGCGGAAACAGTTCAGGGCCTCCAGAACAATGCCCAGCGCCTCACCTCTCACTGTCCAGCGCCCCAGCGCCCAGGAAAACAAGAATCAGCGCCTAGGCGCCCATGAACCAGTGCCCCAGCGCCCAGGAAAACAAGAACCAGTGCCTAGGCACCCATGAACCAGCGCCCCAGCGCCCAGGAAAACAAGAACCAGCGCCTAGGCGCCCATGAACCAGCGCCCAGGCAAACAAGAGTGAGCGCCTAGGCGCCCATGAACCAGCGCTGCGCCCCTCGCCAACTAACGCTGCACCTTTACTTTCCAGCGCCCAGGCGCACACTTGGACACGCGCACATGCTGCTGGACCCACCTTCACGTTCCAGCCTTCACTTTCCAGCGCCCAGGCGCACGCTCAGACAAAGCCAGCAGCGCGCACATGCTGCTGGACCACCTTCACATTCCAGCCTTCACTTTCCAGTAGTGCGCACATGGACTCCAATTCAGACTCAAATTAAGGCTGTGTAAAGACAGCTCTCCCTCGTGGGCTATAAATATATGCTTAAGGTTTGCAGCCGGGAGAGAGAGCTCGAGGAGAAAAACAAAGACAGTTTTTGATAGATAAAAATTAGAGAAGTTTTTAGCATTCTGTTTAAGTTTTCGTGAGTTGGAAATCAAGGAGAGAACATCCACATTGTTCTTCCACCTTGAGCTCCATGGCCAAGAAATCAAGGGGAGAACATCTATATTGTTTTTCCACCTTGAGTTTCATGGCTAACTAATCATCAAACAAGGGAAAGGAATGAATCCTTAGGGTTTTATTGTTCCTTATTTCCTGTTCTTGATTTATTTGTATGGGCTTATTGTTAAAACATTGTCTATGATTTACTCTTTGATTAATTAAGAAGGATTTGAGTTCATGTGATAGCTGTATTCTATATTCTTCTTCTTTTAGTTTCTCTCAATCCGGTGATTGCATCCTTCTACTCCACATAAGTCTAGTCAAGCTTTTCTTATGTCAAGTTGTTTGGATGTAATTGATTTCGGTATATTTATCTTATAGATCGGCCATTACTGTGATATCATTATTGCAATATATTGTCGTTTCTTGCTAATCTATAAGATAAATCATGTGTGCTTGAATTGAAATCAAAGAGTAATTTGTAGCAATTATATTAGAGATATAAATGTGCTTGATTGAATACTTTCCGATTGCCTGTTTAGGATGTAAAACTTGCAATCGAGATAAAAATTTGAATCAAGAGTGGAAATAGGGAACGAACCTAAGGAGGATTCCTGAAACCTTGTTATTTCTTATTTATATTCTTTGTTATATTCGCACAACTCTTTTACACAATATTGCATTATCAAAACTCATATTCTCTCACCTAATCATTGTCGTTAGTGTTAAAGTTTATACCTTCTTTCGTAATTAACTTGTTTCCCTGTGGAATCGACACCCCAAAACTATACTACAATAACCGCGTTATGTTTTGGGCGTAATCACACTATCAACAACCGAGGCTGAGTACATAGCGGCAACGGAAGCCATTAAGGAGGCTATGTGGTGCAAAGGGTTGTTAGAAGAGTTGAAGGTACTAAAAGAGCAGGTGGTGGTGTTTTCGGATAGACAAAGTGCGTTGCATTTGTGCAAGAATCCGGTGTTCCATGAGAAGACAAAGCATATGGATGTTCGGTACCATTTCATTCGGGAAAATGTTACAGAAGGATACATTCATGTGGACAAGGTGGCCACAAAAGAAAATCCTGCAGATTTAGGTACTAAAGTTCTACCTATAAGTAAGTTCAATCATTGCCTTGGACTTCTTAGGATTGGACTCGGTTGATATGGTGACTCCAGTTAAGTTTGGATTCTGAGTTCTTTGCACAATGGGTTTGAGTTTAATTGCTTAGACAAAGGTAGAGATTTGTTGGGATTTGTCCAAGAATCAAACAAGTTGAGGTCAGCATTAGGTCATGGGTGTGCGTCGTGGCCCACAGAAAGTCCAAAAGATCTGCCCCTCCATGCACGTTGCTGCCCAAGGTGTGCACGCCGCTGCACGACCCTGTGCGCTGCGGCACAGGCCACCCAAGCCGCGGCCTCCAGCATGGCAGCCTATTCTCCCCTCCTCTAAGCTGCAACCCTGCCCTGTTCTGGGCCGCGGATCCAAGCACACCTGAAGCCAAGTTTCAACACTCTTCTCCTAGTTCTTGGGGCTTGATTAAAACTCATAGGATCACTTATACTTGTTGGAGGGCTATGATTGATTGGTCCTCAAGATCTAAGGGTTGAGATTGACTTCAAGATTGGTTCAAGAAGTTGGTGCACTATATAAAGGGTCACCTAGCTTCAATCAAAAAAGGGGGAACATCATCATATGTGAGATCAAGTGTAAGAGTGCAAAGACACAAAACACAAGAGAGACTCATTATAGAGAGGCTAGTTGTTTAGAGAGAGAGTAGTATAGATTAGGGATTCAAAGGTTTTGTAATTGGAATTTTCTTGGGAAAAATTGCAGGGAAACATTAGTCCTTATCACTTTCTTTTTCTCTTCTCTTGTTCTTCAAGAACTAGAGGATTCTTGAAGAGGTGTTGCTGTAATTGTAAGACCTCCATTGATTTAGTGCAGAGAGCTCGACGGAGCTCACGGGGACGTAAGCACATTGTCGAACCTCGATAACAAATTGCTTGTGTTCTTCCTTTGCTTGATTGCTGTTTCTGTTCATTACAAGTCATTCTAGACTTGAGTGTTTGGAAGATCACCACCTGGGCATCTTGAAGGTGATTTCCAACAAGAACCTTGGTGAGACTGATGCTACAATTTTCTGATAGATTGTAATTGTTTGGCTGCAGAATTTTTATTTAGCGATTAATTTAAAATCTTTGTTTTCAATTATTCTCATGATCAATATATCAAAAAAAATATTTTAACTATTATATCTTTCTATAAAATATAAAACAAATTATTTTCTCCTCTCTCGATCCAAATTGCATCACCAATCTCTCTCTTAACCTTAACTACATTTGTGGCTTTATTCTTTCTCCTTCTCCTCTATTCTTTCAAATATATGTTATTTTTGAGTTTAGGGATTGGATTAATTCTTGCTACTATTTCTCAATCTACATGTCTTGGTCGGTCTCTCAGTGTCAGACACTTCTTCTCCTCCTCCTTCTCTGCTACTCTACCCTACCCGTCTTTCTTTCTTTCTGTCTCATTGTCCATCTTTCTTTCTTCTCCGTTCTACTTGTCCCTGTTCCTTTTTTTTCTCGAGTAGTTGGGTTGGCTGAAAAACTTTTTCTTTGGTCAGATCTTCCAGTGAAAACATGTATACCAAGTTGTTTTTATAATATTCAATTTCAAACATTTTGTTAAGACAACTAATTTAGCTACAACATAGAGTGAATCATGCTTTTATGAGCAAGTTCTACTGTATGAGAAAAAAATCATTAATTCTTTCTGCCGACCAAAATACTACTGCTTTCAATTAAAAGACCACGATCCTCTGCATTTAAGAATTGAAATGGAGATCAAATTCATGGAAGCAAATTTGAATTTGAATGTTTTACATTTAATGATGTGGCATTCAATCTCACCATAAACTTGACTCCGTCTCAATTTTCAAATGGAGATTGTAATTATTCGTCATCCGCTTCTTGGTGAGTATGCATTTGGTTTTATCACGTCATCTGTTGTCCTTCAAGTAAATATTACATATCCAATCTAAAGAAGCTGATCTCTTCGCTTGACAATTTGCTAAAAATTTCCGTGAGGACACTTGGTTCACTTCAAAGATATATTTTGCTCGATGGCATTTGTCCTATGTATTCCTAGACTTTTACTTACATCTCTACGTGATTATTTTGTTTTGTTTGTTCTTTGCATCTAAGTGCTAGAAAGGGGCATATATTGCACGTAATTGGAACTAATGGAAATGTTCATACTTAATCATCCTTCGAGATGTATTGTCCTTAAATTTAATTTTAAAGAGAAAAAGATTGCACCATTTAAAAGATATTTTATAATTCGAAGAATTATTTATATATGTAGCAACTAATATTTTTCTAATGCGTAGATCGTATACAAATATAAATGAAAAATAATGATGTTGGATTACTAGATGAGTAACAAAATAACAGAGCAACAGATTATATGCATGTCCCAGATATATCTTGGGCTACTGGTAAACTGTAACTATCTTGGAAGTGGGGGGAACGGGATGGGACATTGTGGGTTCAAATCCTATCGCTTGACAGCAGAGAAATTTTCTTTTGGGTGACTTCACAGTGAAACATCATTAGCTGGTAAGTAATTGTTGCAGCTATCAGGAAGCTTGTGTCAAAGGTAGATTCAGATTTTCCTTAACTGGAGTTATAACATGACCTCCCATTTTAAAAATAACACTGCAGATCATATAGTAAAAATATGCTATTTAATGGTCATGATTTTTCTTGTTACTAATTAAGACTACCGGCATGAAATAGTTATAGGCCTTGTTGAATGGGAGCAGCCACCACTCCAAGCATTCAATGAGTCGCATTTAGAAGAGGTAGAAGCTGCACTACCTGGTATTATAACTGGTGTTGAGTCATCAATGGCTCCCATGTACTGCAGCATCCCATATTCGAGTTCAGCAAAACTATTGCCACAAAATTAACTCCATTTTCAAAGTGACAATAGGTTGAATTTACAATTCAAAGCATGATCTCTAAAACTTTGATTTATTTATAGCACTAAACCATTGGATTAATATTAACTTTGAATTCAAAGTCTAAACTCTAAAGCCTTAACTCAAAAGAGAGACAGTTTTGTCGAAGTAATGCTAAATCAGCAACAATGTTAACCTCTTCAGTATGATTCCTAGACCTAGTCCCATTACTGCCACAAGAGATAAGGACCAGCCCAAAGAAAAGCTATAACCAAAGGTCCAAAATCATCCAGCATAGACACTACATCTTTGATATACTCCACAGAAACATGTCTGGTATGTGACTACTATGTTCAACATTTGAGATCTTAGCATGACATTACCTCTCCCTTCCCAAGTCGGGCGCCAGTCTTTGGATCAACAGCAACTGAACCAATGACAATCAGATCCACCTTGATCTTTTCATCCAGTCCAATTGGTCTTCCATACTTGGCTACCCCTACAGAGGTGCATGCCTCATTGATGGTACTAGGAGTTAACATATCAGATTCAAGTACAGAGAAAACACCTGTCCTCAAACGGGGTTAAGGAGCCAACAACTTCTTTCCACCTGTGCATAGATGAGTGTCATGATTGTCAATGATATATTAAGTAACATTCAAACAACATCAAAGAACATTGGTTACCACTAGTTCCAGACACAATACGATCATGGCAACCATGAAATCCAAGAATCTAAGGCTGGGGGGGAATTCAACCAAAAAAAGGCTATAGAAACATTAACATACTTCTATGAATTTTTTGGGGGGGAGAATTAAAGTTATAACACCACATTTTACAAAGCCTTACTTTGGATCAGCACGTGTGCCCTTCAATTTTCACTAATCAAGTCTGCATGCATTCTTTCCTTACCAGAAGAACAGGTTCTATACGTTGTTTCAATTCTCATTTCAAGCTTTGTTACTCCTTATACGCTTGGACTTCTCCTCATGCTCTAATTTTCCTTAAATGACATACTGCTTTGGATAAGAAATGATAAGTTGACATTTCCTTAGCAAACTATGTGTCACCATATAACATATATGAACTAGAAATTGTCTTACTGATTTTCTCTCTTCTTCCTAGTTCTTTCCCCTAAGCTTTTTTACTACAAGATGGGAAGGAGATAAAGGTGTTATCATGGAATCACATATAGGTGTAGGGTATATTTAACCAGACCATACAACCATTGAACTCACGAGTAAGTTTTGACACGCTTTGTGCAGAAAAGAGTACAAGTACATTTTGTTAAAGGTGAGAGAAACCATATTTCTCAGCAAAAATTGAACTGTCACGACAAATCCACGTGAATTGACTAACTTACCACATGAATTCACATCTCTATGGACAATAACATGTTGCTTAAATTAAATATAAGTAGATTTTATAGGAGTATTGAAATGATATCAGGCACATGCCATCACGCATCTTAATTTGGCTTGGGCACCATCACAAAATTCCTACAGTTCACTAGCATTCATAACATGACATATATTCCACTTGGGAGAAGAGAGGTACAAGCCACCATAAATTTCCAAAACTAAAGTCTGGCCTGATATAGATGCCTTAAAAAAAAACCGAGTATTTCATAGTTGATTGCTTCTGATTATAGATAGGATGTGAGAAGTTCTTAATGCCGTTTTTCCTTTTTTTTTTTGGGGGGGGGGGGGGGGGGGGAGAGGGGGGGGTGGGGGGGAAGGAGTTGGGGAAATCCAGCTATGACATTGTCCATGTCTCACTGGATAATTCTGGAGCTTGGGAAGATACTGGGAAAATTGAAAATATAACATGGTTAATTTGGTTGTGTACTCTTCATGAACTCCAGATTGGCATATACTTGATCACATTTTTTTTGGATTGAATTTGATCACATCTAGTATTGGAAATCTTGAATAGACCTTCACAGCATTATGATCATAATCATCAACTTCTTTTTTCTTTCTCCTCTGCATCATCATCGTTGTCATAATCATCTTAGTGTTATTATGGAATGAGATGGAGATGTGTTGAACTTTGTATACTCACGGTTTTCTCTTTGGTATTGGCTGAACATCTTAAACCATGCCTTTCCAGACTACCTATGAAAATATGCGGTACAGAGCTGACAACAGGATCAATGTTTACAATCGGGGTTGTTTGAATAATTTTCTTGAAGTATTTTGCACAAAGTTAAAGTCCTCAATGAATAACTTCCGGGCTTTTGTTCAAGAGGAGGCACCAAGGCCCCCTTTGCCCAGCACTGGGAAGCAGAAGTAGAAGATTTGTGTGGAGATACTCGTTCGAAGGTAGATGATGATCTAGAGATTGGGGAAGGCCTATTGAAGATCTCTCAGCGTCGTAATATTGAAGAAATAGATGACCTATGCAGTAGAGGGAGCAATGGGCCTCCCCATAATACCTCGGAGGTTGACTCTGTTTTGGGTTCAGATCATCGAGCTCCCACCATTCGATCAGACATCAGCACTCAAGTTGGGGAAGGAGAAGTGGGAGCTGGGAAATCACACCAGATGTCCGCTCCAACTCCACAGTCACTGAAAGGAGAAGCTACATAACTCCTAAGGATGCACGCCAATGATGTGGTAGTTTCTGTAGTTGATAATATTCCATTACAGGGTGATGTGCAATTTCTTGATATTTCTTTTAATTTTTCTTCCTTATGGTGTCAAAATGGAAATTACCATTGATTTGAAATTTACAGTCACCAAATGGGAGTCCAATTGGGAGTCCAATTTACTTCCCTTTTAGTCACAAAGCTTGTATTTACCTTCTTTTTTCTAATGGGAATTCTTGCTCTTTCTATTTTCCTTCGGAAAGCAGTGGCGAAAGGATGTGTGCAGTGTGCATGTAATTGTTGGAGATGACAAGGGGATAAGTCTTTTTTCCGTCTCTCCTACCTTTATTCTTCCCCTCGGTTGATTTTGTTAGACAATCTGCTACCTAGATTGAATGTCTAGTGCTGGCTTTATTCTTTGTGTAAAGTAATTAGGACAAAAGTTGTCCTGATTTTTAGAATTGTTTTCTCTAGTTGGAGTAAAAATTTGTTACAATGGCGATAAAGATCATATGTTAATCATCATTTAACAGTTGAACTCTGATCGATAATGATATGTTCGAATCAAATAAAAATAAAATATTTTTTAATGTTTTCTTGTGGTCTGATAAAAATATTAATCAATTAATTTTTTTTTTTTCAACTTTTAAGAGATAGTCCTATTAAAAAGAAATCTTCAAGGAATGGTCTCATGGTGTTTTCGAGATTACCATGCCATGGCAATTCAATGATAAGATTTGAAGATACTTTATATTAATGATAATTACAGTTATAGGTATTGATATCTACACTTTTTTTTTCTTTATTCATTTCCTACTTAAAACTCATAATTCTCAATCTTCAAATTTTTATCTTTTTTTTTATCTTAGAATCTCTTTTCTTTTTTAACAGCATGTAAATTTTAATTTTACTGGAGTCTCTTTAGGTAATAATTTTATAGTTAAGCAAAATATCAATACCGGATTCAGGTGTTTTGGTCTATTGGCTACTTCGAATTTTCTATACAGTAAAGCATGGTTTGATCTCCTTCCTCGAAGTTATAACCTATATGAATATCTAGGGTTGTGCATTTGGGTAAGTTGATTAAAACGATGAAGAATTTCGGTTGACAAAATTATTAACGGTAATCAAATGAATTAGCTATTCAATTATTTTTGTTAATCGATATAAAAAAAGATTTATTAATTTAATGATAATTCCAAGTTTTAAATGAAATATGATTGAATAATAAACCTTTTCCCCTAACACAAAATTCTTGAAAATATACACCAAACAAGCAATCCCTGAAAATTTATAACAAAATTAACCAACCTAACAATCTAGATCAAAGATATTCTTTTTTTTTTCCCCCAAAATATAAACCAAAGATAATGAATGCTCTATACTACTATAGACAAGCGTCACATGGTACCAATATAGATCATGTGTTGTGCCCAGCAAGCATCACATGTATTCTGAAGCTCTATGAAAGATTAGCCAACATTACATCAAACCAATTTGGCCTACATCTCTAAACATTATTTCGGTTAATTCAACTGAAATAAATAGTCTGTTCATTAACTGAAACCAAACAGATTTTTTTTCAATCAAATCTGTTTCTGGTGCATTCACAACTCTACAATAATTATATTGTGATTGATAAAAATAATAGCTTCTATTACTATAAAAACAAAGAAAAAGAAAATGATAATAACCCAAAAAACGATGCTTGTCTTCTCATAAGATTTGTTGTCGTCGCCAAAAGTAACACAAAGAATTGGTGGTGTTTAACAACAAATCTACTTGAAACAATATGGCTTCTCCTCCTCCAAATAGTAATTCTTGTTATTTGCAGTACTACTTTACCTTGCCATCAAGATTTCTCCTTCACAATCGTTTCTGAAAGCTCCAAAATCTCCATCAAAATTAATCCAAAGCGTATGCAATGAAACCACCGTATATGTGTTTTGCATGAATGTCCTCGCATCAAATCCTCAAGCTCTCGTAGCTAAAGATGTGTTGGCTCTTTTAGATGTTGCTCTCACCTTAGGAAGAGACGATGCAGAAGCAACGCTGAGTTTCATCAATCGGATGCTAGCAAGTAAAGATGTCAGCTTTATTGGATTAAAACCCGCTCTCAATGTTTGCGTCAGAATGTACGAAAGTGTGATCAACTCGTTCTCGTTGGTGAAAAATGAAGTGAAGGAAGATGTACAAACTGTGAATTACGATGTGATGGTTATGCATGATCAAATTCACTATTGCAACGTTGCATTGGTTAAGGAAAAGGGTAATGTTAAATCAAATATATCTCAACAAAATCGAAGGATGAGTCAGTTATTTTCAATTGCAGCCAGAGCAACAGATGCTATACCAAAACTCTCTTTTTCCGTATAAGAGTAAAGTATTAGTATTTTGAATAGAAGAGGTAGTTTCAATTCTATTCTCTAGGGCTCTACTATCATATCTACGCAAATACACTTTCGTGTATGTATATATAGTGAAGATTACTTTCTTTTTTGGTAAATTTCTATTATATAGTAGAAATTTATCATATCGAAAAAATTTATCAAAATCAGTGAAAATTACTATATTCTCAATTTATATCTCTATTTTCTTAAATATTTTTAATTTATTCATCAAACACAAATACATTATCTTTAAAATAAAACTTTTAGATATTTTTGCCAAATACTATCCGGTTCACATGTGTTACATGTGTTTGCGCCTATCAATATGAGCACCATGTTATGCTAAACTTAGGGAATTACACAAGTTTTTGTGATTCATCTACCTTTATCCCCTTGATATCAACATCATCTTCCTAGTATTCCCTTGTGATCTGTCTTCTACAACACTCCAGAATAGTATTAGATTAAAAAACAAAATGTGAAATATTTTTTTTTAAAGATAAACATAAGATTTATTTGTAAGGTTGGCAAAGCTAAAGGAAGTAGTACAACCCCACTCCAGTAGCAAACACTGCCAAGAAGGATAGCTATGCTACTTACTGCAGAAACAAAAAAAGGATGAGACGCACAACTAAACCTGCTGCAAAACAAGTGGTGCAGCAGAATCCAGACTCAACCACAAACTAGAACATGTTACACCACCTTTAAAACCTCACCACCCTCACTTCTAAAAAACCTCATAACAGTGCTATTTAAACTCTGTTGTCCCCTCCTCCTCTTAACTAGGAGGAAATATTATCAGATCATTTTTATTACAACCAGAATAGTTCCTTTTGCAATTTACAAGGTTTGGAAATGTTTTCTGATCAATGCATATACTTAAAAAGAAAATAAAAAGAATCAAAAGAAAGAAATTGATTATACTTAAAAACTCCAAGATAAATATATTGAGTCGCTTCTCATTACCATTGGCCAAGATTTGTAGTAGAACATGCTTCTTTACCAATGACAAGCTTTCCTGGTAATAACCTACAGGATTAGTAGCAAACTCAGAACACTTTCCATGTGCTTCCCATTCGTACTTCCAAAACATTTCGTTGAGCTTGTTGTCTATTAGATTGGGGACGGAAAAGAAAAAGAACAATAAAAGATTAGATTCTAAATTACTTTCATCAAAGAAAAAAAAAATCAAAATAAGAATATCTACAAAATTATGGTTGTACAACCACTATTGATGTTATCAATAAAATTATCTAACGCTTACCGTTAAAGTTTTGAATCTGATGCACAAATAGAAATTTACATCATATCCAAATAAGATTTTCACCTACAACGCACTTTATTTCTCTTTGGCTGCATGAACATTTCGAGTAGTACAATCGATTGCCTAACTTTCGAGTTTCCATTTTATTTTCTGGGACTGATAGCAGGCAGCTAGACTTTCATGTTTCATCTTTATTTTATTTTCTTTCTCTCTCATCTTTTTTTTTTTATAAGGTACACTTTCCAGTCTGAATTTTGTCATATTCATAATTTGGCATGACTTTTTACTTTATATATATTTGCGGGCGTAGTATGCTCGATAAAAAGAAAAAAATATCACTTGTATATATGATTTTTTTTCTTTTAATTTTCTGAATATTTTATTTTTACTAATATATCTTATTTAGTTAATCAATTTAACTAATTAACCGAACCATTTTAATCAAATTGATTCAAAACTATCGATTAATCAGTTTTAACCATTTAATGAACACCCCTACCTATTGGTCATTTAATTTGCATGAAGCTCTCCCGTGCCATTGACAAAATCATTGCATTTCTTTGGTACAAAAGAGTAGGTAAAACTAAGTGAACTTAATCTAAAATGACTTTTAAAAGAGCGAAAACCTCGGACCTTCTGGTATTTTCATGGATTTCAAATAAATAATTCGAATTAAATTATTGCCGTCTTGTCAATGTATAATTATCTTAAAAAGTAAATATTGAATTGTAATTATTCAGGGGTACCTAACAAATCATTTAATTCCCAAGAGGTACATAAACAAAATTAAATATAATTACATTAATTTTATATCAATTAGTGTCCAAATCATGGTGTTTGGTTCAAATTAGAGGGCGGATAAAGAATCCAATCCGGTCCCTAATCATGGAAAGTTTGTCCCACTAGAACCTTGGTGAGACTAATGCTACAATTTTCTAATAGATTGTAATTGTTTGGCTGCAGAAATTTTATTTAGCGGTTAGTTTAAAAATATTTGTTTTCGATTATTCTCTTGATCAATATATCAAAAAATATATATTATAACTATTATATCTTTCTATAAAATATAAAACAAATTATTTTCTCCTCTCTCTATCCAAATTGCATCATCAATCTCTCTCTTAACCTGAACTACATCGGTGGCTTTCTTCGATCTCGTTGTCCTATATTCTTTCAAATTTATGTTATTTTTGAGTTTAGGGATTGGATTAATTCTTGCTACTATTTCTCAATCTACATGTCTTGGTCGGTCTCTCAGTGTTACACTTCTTCTCCTCCTCTGCTATGCTACCCTACCCGCCATTCTTTCTTTCTCTCTCCTTGTCCATCTTTCTTTCTTCTCCGTTCTACTTGTCTCTGTTTTTCATCACTTCTTCAAGGGAAGCAGAAGGACAATTGCGGTTCTATTGATAATTGGACTTGCTGGGCTGGTTTTTGTTCCTTTTTTTCTGTAGTTGGGTTGGCTGCAAAACCTTTTCTTTGGTCAGATTTTCCCGTGAGAACATGTATACCAAGTTGTTTTTATAATATTCAATTCAAACATTTTGTTAAGACAACTAATTTAGCTATAACGTATAGTAAATCGTGTTTTTATAATTGAGTTCTTCTATATGAGAAAAAATCGGTAATTCTTTTCTACCGACCAAAATACTACTATTTTTAATTAAAATAGAAATCAAGTTCATGGTGGCAAATTTGAATTTGAATAGTTTGCATTTTATGATGTGATATTCAATCTCACCAACCAATATACATAACTACAATGATAAGAACTATAAACTTGCTTTCTATTTATCAAGAAAAGAAACTTGTTTTCTAGGACACCAATTTAAGTCAACCATTATCAAAACCTTCTACCCAAGTATCATATACTTCAAATTATTTATACGAGGAAAAAACATGACACAGTGACAACGCAAGTGGTTGATGGAGGATCCCCAACCACCTCTTGAAACAAGAAAAAAAAAAAAAAAAAACTTCAAACCGAATTGATTGAACAGCAATACATTAAAATTCTAAATGAAATACCAGCAACAATAACTTTTAACCATATAAATAGACCCACAAAAAAAATAAGGCATGAACAGATTAGCTATGAATAATTTTAATTGCAAATGCCATCCATAATCATGCAGTTGTACTCAAACTCAAGCAGATTAAGCAACAGTAATTTTAGTCATTAATGTCACTCATACTTTCTAACAAATTTGAATTTCAAGAAATAACGGTACACATGACACACACACTTAAGAAATTATCACAAAATTGTATTCATTTCTACTGTTTGGACACTGGATGACCACATAATTGGTTGAGGAATTTTTATAGTTTTGTTATTTTGCCAACAAGAAAATTTATCCTCGCAGGTCCCAAGGCATGGCGCGCACACACACAACTGATTAACTTAGCTAACAAAACCTTACAAAATTATATTGATGTAGACAGACCCTTAATGACCACATAATTGTTAGAGGGATTTATATAATTTTGTTGCTATGCCAGTGAAAATTTATTCTCATACGCATGTTACCAAGGCATGTCATATGTTAGGGACATAACCCAATCTATAGCAAACAAATCCTTAAAAATTACATTCATGTAGACAGACCCTTAATGACCAAATAATTATTTGAAGGATTTATTTAATTTTGTTGCTTTGCCAATGAGAAAATTTATCCTCATGCATGTTCCCAAAGCACATCATATGTTAGGGACAACCCAATCCCTAGTTGAAATACGATGATAAGTTGACATTTCCTCAGCAAACTATGTGTCACCATATAAAATATATGAACTAGAAAATGTCTTATTGATTTTCTTTCTTCTTCCCTAGTTCTTTCCCCTAATCTTTTTTACTACAAGATGGGAAGGAGATAATGGTGTTATCATGGAAACACCTATAGGTGTAGGGTATATTTAACCAGACCATACAACCATTGAACTCATGAGTAAGTTTTGACACGCTTTGTGCAGAATAGAGTACCAGTACATTTTGTTAAAGGTGAAAGAAACGATATTTCTCAGCAAAAATTGAACTGTCGCATGATAAATCCAGGTGAATTGACTAACTTACCACATGAATTCACGTCTCTATGGACAGTAACATGTTGCTTAAATTAAATACAAGTAGATTTTATAGGAGCATTGAAATGATTTCAAGCACATGCCATCACGTATCCTAATTTGGCTTGGGCACCATCACAAAATTCCTACAGTTCACTAGCATTTATAACATGACATATATGTTGGAAATAAAACACTCACACAAACAACTTTTATTCAAACTCAAAGAGATATTACAAGAGCACTCTCACTCAAAAGAAAGAAGATACTAGAACTCACTCTTAGAAGACTTTGCTTCTTCACTCACTTAGAAGCTCTTGCTTCTTCTTGATGATTAAACCAAAATGGGGAGGGGTACTTATACTACTTAAGAACAATCCTACACCACACAAATAAACTAATCCAAAATTACAACAACCATACACCTCATTTTTCTTGGTGGTTCTAACAATATTTTAGGTTACCAAATGATTCACATGCTCAACTACCACACCAATAAAATTCTAGGTAGAATGCTTGTAGTTTTGGACCTTGATTATGGACTTGGACTCCAATTTGATTGAGTTTGGTTTTGGACTCCCATAATGGATCAAGTTTATGATCCAACACCCCCCCCCCCCTTAAACTTGATCTTGTGACCCCTAGTAAGTTCCTTAATCTTATGAAGTTTTTGCTTGTCAGTGGCTTAGTAAAAATATCAGCAACTTGATCTTGTGACCTCACATATTCAACTTGCACATCCTTTCTTGCAACACACTCCCTTATATAGTGGTAGCGAATATCGATGTGCTTGCTTCGATCATGGAATACTGGATTCTTTGCTAAGGCAATGGTTGATTTGTTGTCGACACAAACCTTGGTCGGCTCTTCTTGTATCAAGCCTATCTCCTTCAATAGATTTCTAAGCTAAATTGCATGACAAACGCATGAGGTAGCAGCAACATATTCTGCTTCACAAGTGGACAATGTGGCAATCGGTTGTTTCATTGACATCCATGTGAAAGCAGTATCTCCCATGAAAGATACGAATCCAGTAGTGCTCCTTCGATTATCTATGTCTCCACCCCAATCACTATCGCTATATCCAACAAGCTTGTAATCATTAGAAACTGAATAGAACAAGCCAAAGTCAATTGTACCTTTTAGATAGCGAAGAATTCTCTTTGCAGCTTTAAAATGGGTGGTTGTTGGAGATTCCATGTAGCGACTAACCAATCCAACTGCGTGAAGAATATCAGGCCTCGTGCAAGTTAGGTAGCGTAGACTTCCCACCAAACTTTTGAAAAATGTTGGATCTACACTTTCGCCTTCTTCATGTTTGGACATCTTGACTCCGTATTCCATCGGTGTGCTTATCGGCTTACAGTTCTCCATCTTGAACTTCTTCAGGATCTCCTTTGCATAGCTTTCCTGTGAAATGAAAATTTCATCCTTTTGTTGCTTAACTTCAATGCTAAGGTAGTATGCCATAAGCCCTGTGTCTGTCATCTCGAATTCCTTCGTCATCACTTCCTTAAATTCATTGAACATGCATGGGTTGCTTCCGGTGAAGATCGAATCGTCCACATAGAGGCACACGATCAAAATATCTCCATCTTTGATCTTGATATATAGAGCGTGCTCGTAGGGACATTTGTTGAAGCCATTCTCTTGGAAGTACTTGTCGATTCGGCTATTCCATGCCCTTGGTGCTTGTTTTAACCTGTATAGAGCCTTCTTCAACTTCAACACCTTGTCTTCGTGGCCTTTGACTTCGTAGCCTGATGGTTGTTGAATGTAGACTTCCTCTTCAAGAACTCCATTTAAGAAGGCAGACTTTACATCCATTTGTTGTATCTTCCACTTGTTTTGAGCTGCCATGGAAATAATTAGTCTAACAGTCTCCAATCGAGCAACAGGGGCGAATACCTCATCGTAG
Organism: Bretschneidera sinensis; assembly: GCA_023935145.1. Lineage (NCBI taxonomy): Eukaryota > Viridiplantae > Streptophyta > Magnoliopsida > Brassicales > Akaniaceae > Bretschneidera > Bretschneidera sinensis. The sequence continues at coordinate 93,289 of JALCZK010000547.1, read as the reverse complement.
TCAATTCCAGCTTTTTGACTATAGCCTTTTGCAACAAGCCTCGCCTTGTGTCTTTCAATCTCTCCCTTAGCATTTCGCTTTGTTTTGTAGACCCATTTGACACCTATCGCCTTGTGCCCTTTGGGAAGTGAAATAAGTTCCCATGTGTCGTTCTTCTCGATAGCCTTGATTTCTTCATTCATCGCGTCTCTCCACTCCATTTCTTTTGCAGCTTCTTGATAGCTCATTGGTTCACAATTAGCAAATAAACAAAATAATGTAAGATTATCTTGTCGTTCAGTCACTTCATAGAGATCTCGAAGGCTTCTTGTTCGTTGCATATCTCTTTCACTTTGACTCCCACTTGAAGATGATGAAGGTGACTCGTCTCCGTGGGTAGTTGATGTTGGTGAAGTAGGTGGAGTTGTTGGCTCTTGTTGGGCTTCTCCAGGCTGTTCTATTTGTGTCAGCTCATCTTCAAACGGAGGAGAGAAATTGAAGTCATCTATATGAGATCCAAAATCCCATAGTCCTTCTTCGTCAAACACCACATCTCGGCTGATCACAACCTTCTTATTGTTCGGATTGTACAGCTTGTAGCCTTTTGAATTTGCATCATAGCCAATGAAAATGAAACTCTCGCTTTTATCATCAAGCTTTGTTCTTTTCTCATCTGGAACGTGAACATGGGCTATGCTTCCAAAAACTCTTAGGTGGGAGATGCCGGGCTTTCTTCCACTCCATGCTTCTTGCAGTGTCTTTCCCCAAACACTTCTTGTTGGAGATCTGTTGGATAAGTAGACCGCACACGCCACTGCTTCAGCCTAAAACTCCTTAGGTAGTTTCTTGCTTTTGAGCATACTCCGAGCTATGTTGAGAATACTTCGGTTCTTTCTTTCCGCTACGCCGTTTTGTTGAGGGGATCTAGGAACTGTCATTGGTCGACGAATTCTATTTGCTTCGCAGAACTCTTGAAACTCCTTAGAAGTAAATTCTCCTCCTCGGTCGGATCTCATAGCTTTGATCTTTCTACCGCTTTCTCTCTCTACTGTAGCTTTGAACTTCTTGAAGACTTCGAAAACTTCTGATTTCTGTTTCAAGAAATATACCCACGTTTTTCTTGAAAAATCATCAATGAAGAGAAGAAAATAGTTATTGTTACCAAGAGAGCTTGGTTTGATCGGACCGCACACATCGGTATGGATGAGCTCGAGTGGCTTCTTGGCTCTTGAGTCTGACTCCTTTGGAAAGCTTTTTCTGAATTGCTTCCCGACTAGACACCCTTCACAAAGCTGGTCAGGATGGTTGATGCGAGGTAGTCCCTTCACCATCTCCTTCTTGGATAGCAGCTTTAGACCTCCAAAATTTAGATCCCCAAAACGAAGATGCCATAGCCATGATGCATCTCTGTAGCAAGCTTTTAAGCACTTTGCAACATCGTTTTGTATGTTGATCAGAAACATTCTATTCTTTGACATCGGTACTTTAGCAATGAAGTTATTCTTATCATCTTTTATAGAAAGATTATGATCCTTCATATGAATATCATAACCTTTCTCTAACAGTTGTCCTAAACTCAATATGTTACTTTTCATATTGGGCACAAAATAGACATTGGAAATAAACTGATGTCTCCCATCTTTCAAACGGATAAGAATGTTACCTCTCCCTTTTACCACTATTGTGGAATCATCACCAAATGAGACATTTCCACTTAATGACTCGTCCAGCTCCACAAACATGTCTTTCCTTCCACACATGTGATTGCTTGCACCACTGTCAAGATACCAGGATTTTTCTTGGACACCATCAGTCTCTTTTCGTGCTAGAAGAAGAGTTTCTTTATCATCGGTCTTCTCCTCCACATAGTTGGCCTTCTCCTCAATTCTGTTGTTAGGAGCTCTACATTCTGAAGCATAATGCCCAAACTTTTGACAATTATAGCATCGAACTTGAAATTTGTCATTCCTCGAGTTCAGATTGCCTCTTCCATGGCCTTGTGTTGAGCTTTCTCCTTTCTCGTAGTTATTGTTGGAATTGTTGTTGTTGTAATTCCAACCTCGTCCACGACCGCGACTTCCACTTCGTCCACGGCCTCTACCTCTGCCTCGGCCACGTTGGTTTCTATCATTTCCTTGGCTTTCATGCATATCCTTGAATTGCAGCTTGAGGAGTTGATCAGTAAACCCTTGCTTCTTCTTATGCTTCTCTTCGTATGCTTGTAATGATCCTTGGAGTTGCTCGATCGTCATTTCTTCCAAGTCTTTAGTTTCTTCAATCGTCACGACGATGTGCTCAAATTTGGAATCCAACGAACGGAGTATCTTCTCTATTATCCTCACATTCTCTAACTTTTCACCATTTCTTTTTAATTGATTAGAAATAGCTACTACTCTTGAGAAATAATCTGAAATAGACTCAGACACTTTCATGTGTAAGGATTCGAATTCACCTCTTAATGTTTGGAGACGAACCTTTTTCACTTGCTCGGATCCTTTGTAAGAGGTTTGCAGCTTTTCCCACACTTCCTTAGCAAAGCTTGCACTCGAAATCTTCTCAAAAACATCATCATCTAATGCTTGATAGATGAGGTAGAGAGCTTTCTTGTCTCTCTTTCTCGCATCTTTCAAACTATCCTTTTGAGCTGTGGTCAGCGCAGCTTCGTTATCTGGCTCGCTAAAACCTTTTTCTACGATATCCCAAACATCATGCGCGCCAAGAAGAGCCTTCATCTTGATACTCCAGTTTTCGTAATTGTTGTTGATGAGCGTCGGGACTTGGAAGGATGCCACACCATTTGCCATATCACTCAATATGTTGAGAATTTAGAAATTCTGATTGCGTAGATAGATCCGGAACGTTGAAAAACTTTGGGAGGGACCTGGTCAAAATTTTCAACTTTCGATCAACGGTCAAAGTCAACACTAACCCGGTCAAACGATTGACTTTGACGGCTCGGTCAACTCGGCTCGAACGGCTCGGTCAAGCAGCTAGGTCAACAGGCTTATGGCTCGGTCAACTCGGCTCCAACTCGGCTGACTCGGCTCACTCGGTGAGTTAACTCGATTTTCTGGCAGCAATCTTCCGGCTGTGCGTGGCGGCTCGTCTGAACTCCGATCGGGGAGATTCTGGTGGCGTCGGATTCTTCTCGTCGATACCTTCGATTTGATATGCAATAGTGTATACTTTCCAACTTTGCTCTGATACCACTTTGTTGGAAATAAAACACTCACACAAACAACTCTTATTCAAACTCAAAGAGATATTACAAGAGCACTCTCACTCAAAAGAAAGAAGATACTAGAACTCACTCTTAGAAGACTTTGCTTCTTCACTCACTTAGAAGCTCTTGCTTCTTCTTGATGATTAAACCAAAATGGGGAGGGGTACATATACTACTTAAGAACAATCCTACACCACACAAATAAACTAATCCAAAATTACAACAACCATACACCTCATTTTTCTTGGTGGTTCTAACAATATTTTAGGTTACCAAATGATTCACATGCTCAACTACCACACCAATAAAATTCTAAGTAGAATGCTTGTAGTTTTGGACCTTGATTATGGACTTGGACTCCAATTTGATTGAGTTTGGTTTTGGACTCCCATAATGGATCAAGTTTATGATCCAACAATATATTCCACTTGGGAGAATAGAGGTACTCGCCACCATAAATTGCAATAAGTCTGGCCTGATATAGAAGCATGATAAAAAAGGATAGCACATATGAGTTTACCTGGTTTGCAGGAAGGGGATACAATTGTTGGCTAATGTTAGATTGTGGTTAACAAATTCAATTGCATAAGCTTTGAGCCCCCAGCAGTGATGCCATTAGTTCCAGAATCAATGAGCAGGCATTCATAAAAAAAGTGATAAAAAACTGAAGTATAAATCAGTAAAACAATAATAGCATATAAAGACCAATATCAAACCAGCAAAACTCAATGTTAACATTAGTTTGTTAAAATCTCATATTTAATTTATAATCATGAAAATAGTATGTCTAGGATTTCCAGTCAAAATAGAGTTATTGTGTGGAATATCTATGATGCTACACATAGGCTGAAAATTGTACAGGGAAAAATTAATAGAATAGTACACTGGAAGAGGAATTTATGGTTTACGATGAGATTAAATTATTAAAACCCTTATTATGATAATCCATCTCTTACCAGATTCAAAATATTAGAAGATAGGGAATCACTTGATGAGAAATTATTAATAATAGAATTAAAATAGGCACCGAAGCTATCTGTATGAATGAAGGTTAACCAATTAAAGATACCTGTTTATGACCCAAGGTAGGAGTTACAGTAGTATAAATCACTCCTGCATCAACTAGCAGTTGAATGCTAGAAGAATATCAAAAACATAAGATAAAATGCCTTATCATTCGAATGGAGATATCCACCTAAAATTTTAACTAAAAAAAAGAATGAAAGAGAAAAAAAGTATTACCTCTACTAGTTGAATGAATAAATCAAGCTCTGTCTTGTGATCAAGTAACAAAGCTAGTGATCCATTGCAGAGAGAAATTGAGCAAGAGAGATCATGATATCAAGCAAGGATGAATGGAAGTAAGGTCGAGAGGGAGTGAGAGCAGAGGGGGAGCTGATAGAGAATAGGGTGAACTTGATATTTTTCACCATTTTTTGGCCTTATCTTTTTCTTTTATCTCTTCATTTATAACACCAAGTTTCTGATTTTTGAAAAACTCAACGATTTTAACAGCCAGTATAGACCATTTCGACTTCAGCAGTTGTCAAAACTGCTGATGTTATCTAACTTGCTTGTAAAGGGGGTTGACAAAACCTCGGATAGCCATTCCTCAGTGAATTATCTCTCCCAGCTAGTGATGCTTGAGTTGGAGAACAAAATAACAAGCAACAACATCAAAGACAGTGAAAAGATTCAAAGAAACAATGTAAAGATAAAAAGGGCATAAGCTTTATTTATTATAAGTAGTACACTGAGGTAATGACTTGTTAAATACCATGTACTACATAATCTTGACTTTCAAAATGCACAAATATAAGTCCTTTTAATTCTAGTTAGCTTCCCTTTCATCCTTTCTTTGACTTTTTTTCTTTTGCCTTCATGCCTTGCCAAGCAACTTTTTAGGCATCTCTTACTCAGTTCACTAAATAATGAAATGCTAGCACTTAGGGCAATGTCACATGAGTTACCTCTTGTCTTCCATTGATTGAAACTAAGCTCTCAACATAAATGATAAGCTTCATTGTATAGTCATACAAAGGGACTCGCAGATTTTTAAGCTCGAGTGCTAGGGCCATACAACACTAGTTGGTGATCATTGTTTTCCATGAACACCCTACCATTCTTCCAAAACCCTAGTAGCCTCTCAATTCCCAAAATGGGCCCAATTGTCAGTTGTTTAACCCAAGATTCTTTAACACCAAGTTCCTTCAATACCCATACGTCCTAGCATTTCTCTATATCCTTGAACATATAAATGATTGCAGCATGACATCCATCAAAAGACACAATATACGAATCATGATCCAACCATGAAACTCCAACATATATATAGTCCGGAAAGCTTGTGGTTGTAAACACTTCATCTACCATGTCAAATGAAAGAATTAACCAAATGTTGTATGAACAACCACGAATTAATTCGGATTTCCAGTGATACATTCCATTTTCGTATGTGCTGAGTTCGGAATCAATGTAATAACCATCCCATGGATATGGAATTTCTCTCCATGAATTATTACTTAGGTTGTATATCTCTGTTTGCATAAAATTTTCAGCATCTTCACTGGTAAAATTTAAAATAAATCTTACAACCTTATAATCATTAGTTTTTGAATCAAAACTGAATCCGACAGCATCGGTAGAAGGGCTATCATGGGTTTCTTTTAGGAGGGGAAGTTTAACAGTGGATTTAGGGAGAAGCTTGAATTCTCTAGAAGTTGGATTCCATAGGCAAAGTCTATCACAATCCTCTATACAGATGATGACCAATAACATTCGGACCACATAACCAATCATTGGTGAAGGGCATGTAAATATTCTCTTTTGCAGTAATAATAATTTCCTCATGGATATTAAAATCAGTGTTCAGAGATGTGAAATACATAAAATAAACACAAAATTTGTTTTCACACAGCCGTCCGTCACCATGAAACTGTTGAGCGAGCATATTAGAATTGGCATAGTTATGGCCGTTTAGGGCGTTTTGCTTGAGGTGATGGGCGGTTAGAAAAATTAGGGTTTTGAAAACAAGCACACCAAGGTTTGGAAACACACCTGAATAGAAGCAATGATTTCATAGGAAACCTCAGCTGGATGTCCATCACCACGTCTTCTGGAAAATGATCATTGCTCTTTTTTCCCATCTTTTTTAGGTATAGAGTAAAGTTTTTTTTTTTCTCAATTGTATTTATCTTTGAAGTGTTAGTATTTCGAATTGAAGAAGTGGTTGATATCTATTCTCTACCAGGAATAGACACTTGGCTTAGATTCTAAAACTAAATTTAGATTTGAAACGAAAATGGACCATACCCAACACAAAGCCTGTTTTCCTCTTCTTTTATTATTAATTGGAAATTTGGTTGGAAGCCCAGTTAAATTTAAACATAAAAGTTCATGGGCTTTACCCATTTAACGATTGCTCAATATCCTGTTTCTGTTTTCAGTTTTCAAACAGCTGACTTGCAGGTTCAATACTCAATAACACCCCATTTGGAGTATTATTTTTGGAAAAATTCTGAGTCACGTATTTTCCTCAGACAAAATATTCTCAATAGCCGAAAAAAATACATAAAAACATAACTGAAAATAATATATGCGACGGAATTTCGTCGCTGTTAATATCATTAACTCGTAGATAATATTATCAGTAACTACCTTTCTTGCGATGGATATGAAACAATAATCAATTTTCTTGTAGTGTCAAACGATTGCAGTCTATTGTTAAAATGTTTGTTTCATGAAACTATTCACGTAATTATAATTGTTCAAGAAAGCATCTGCCCCATGTTAGTTGGTTTTATTACTTGCTAATTATTAAAAATATGGACATTAAAGAACCTTATTCTAGATTCAGAGGATCTGCTACTCAACGTGAAGTACCTACTTCCCATGAAAGTTGTCAGAGGAAGAGTGAGAAGGGGAGGTTAGTGCTTATCATGTTTGCTAGCCATTCAATATTTCTGCACTGTGGTGAGAGAAGCTACTATGTGGGAGGCAGGTGTTTTGTTAAAAAAATTGTACTTAAATTGACTTTTTTTTTTTTCGCTTGAGTGAAATGTTTAAATTGTAGTGAGACCACTTGTTGATGAGAGAATGGGGTCTTCAATTTGGTTAAATTAACAGCTTTATTTGAGTAAGGTAGGTTTCTTTTCTTGATTTGTAAGTTTAACAAAATGAAATTCTTAGGTATTTTTATATATTCATGTGTTAGTCTAACAACTTGCTAAGGTCTAAATCCAATGGTTTAGACCAGTTGGAAACTTCACCGGAAATTTTGACAAGCTTCATTGATAACGTCAATATAAGTGTGGGACCTAGAAATTAACATTACCAGTAAAGCTTCTAAGATTGCCAGTAGAATTTTCAGATGGTCTAAACCCATTAGACCCAAACCAACCAAAAAATCCTCCTGAATCAGTCTCATTGGTTTTCTTACTTTCATTTCATTGTTTTAGACAACAAACTGTTAATGTTAAAATAGTAATATTATTCTGCTTATGAAATGAAAGAATATTTTTCTTATTTTTCATATTTCTTTAGAAAAGTATTTTTTTTTTCCTTTTTTCTATCGAAAGCCTTATTATTTCTCTATTTTCACATTAACCAAAAAATAGATAGTGAAATTAAAGGCACCATATTTTTTTAAACTTGATTAAAAAATATATACTGAAAAGATAAAACTATTTTTACAATAAATAGAATCAAAATATCCGAAATTCATTATCAAACATGTAGGAAGATTTGGACTTAAGGCACAAATATCTTTCCCACTTTTCACTTCTCCACTTTTCCGCGTCGTTCGTTTTGTAGGAACAAAAGTGGCACTTACAAAAGTGCCGATTACTCCCACCATTTGGCTTTGTATTTTGGTCCAAATAAAAGTTTCTTCTAGATTCTTCACTTGGTTCCACTCTTTTAATGCAATATCTAGCACCAAGCTTTACCATATAGGACATAAATAGTACTATAGTACAAATGATCTTTGGTCATGTAGGACCCTATTTCTCTTTTTACTTTTTTCTTTCTCTCTCCTTCTGAACAAATTATTTGAGATTGGATACTTTGGTATTCTATTTACTTTCAATAATAAAAGATAACATATGATTAATATATTATTTTAGAATTTAATCAAAAAACATACACGATATGATTTTTTGAAGCTTACAATATAATAATAAAATAATAATATTATATAAAATGATGCATCACAAAAATAAGTTAGAAATTCAAAATTTCACGATGATAATTGATTATTTGGAGTCACTTGATCGGAACGAGTAAGTTTGTGTAAAATGTAATTTCAACTAAATTAATCTAATTAGTTCTTAATGAAGTTACAAAATGGTTCGACTGTTCAATTACTATGTTTTTCTTGGTTTGATTATGGTTATGAATATCCTTAACAAATTTAATCAATTAAACACTTAATTTTTAAAAGAAAAAATATAAAAAAATAAACTAAATAATTTCTAAACTAAATTAAATTCAAAACAACCTAATAAACTAATTGGGGGGTTTTTTAAATGATTAACTAAAACTTATGAATAATGAAAGACAACCAAAATATGATTCACAATTTAATAAACTTTGTAACAATAATGAAGAAACTGGTTAAATGATCATTCTCCACCACTAGACATGAAATGATGAATTGATATCAGAGTTATTCTCAAATTCCTAAAAAAATTACCAACCGTAGATAATAATAAGCTCTATTACCCCAATTTTTCCTTAGTTTGTCGTTAAGTAAAACAAACTCTTTACTTAATCTCTATCTATTAAATAACCTAGAATAAGCTCTCTAAATTTAATTTAACAGAAGCATTAGGTTAAGAAAGATAGGTTAGTCCAAGAAACAAATGCATAAGCTCGGTTCATTTATCTTGAGTTATGTTCCATATAATAATCATACGAAAATATCACATCATCAGTTATTACTAATTGCTATCATTGATTAGAAATTCAAGACAATTACAGATCATGATTCATAACCTAGCAATAGATAATTACTCTATTTCATTTGGTTGGCCACCCCGAATAAAATAAAATAATAATCATAAACAATTCTTATGGAAGAAGTTAAACAATTTTATTAGAAATATGGATAATAATCTCTGAATATTCAATCACAAAATCATGTCTAGGGCTGTGAAATCACCCTTAACCAAAAATAAAATTAGTTAGACATAATCCTAAAATTAAAAACAAAATAAATATTCAAATACATGAAAGATGGGAAGAATGAGGAATGAAAGCGAATAATACTAATCTTGAAGAGTCTTCTATGCAGATGAATCTTCTTGATCACCAATACAAGCTACATTCTTCCCAATTTTCTTTTCTCTGTTTTTTTTTTTGTCTAGGAAAAATTTATTATTCCCACAAGGCAAGGGCAGCCGGCCTTATATAGGCAAACTCCTAGAAAAGAAAAGGAAAGTACAATAATACTACTTCTTCTAGGAAAAGGAAATACACTAAAATGAGAAATATTTCTACTACTAGGAAAACATGAAATAGGAAAGTAACTAAATTGAAACATGACACAAAATAAGAAAAAGTGCAGCCTAGGAAAAGGAAAGACATTGAAATGAGAAATACTTCTACTACTAGGAAAACATGAAATAGGAAAGTAACTAAAAGGAAATATGACACAAAATAGGAAAAAATGCATCCCAAGTAAAACTGGTATATGTTTGGAGGCTCACAATATTCATTAGGTTTTTTTTTATTTTTTTTTATTATTGCCCTCTCCAGCTATGCGGGCTGCAACCTAAGAAAAGTATGCTGTGGCCCGTGTCCTTCTTCGAATTCAGCTATTTTCCTTTAATAAAACGACATCATCTCCCTCATTCCAATTTTCGAACCGTTTGATCCTTGACGTTCTAGATCTTCTTGCCAATATTATTTTTTCATCCAAATATTATTTTTAAGCACCTGTGACCTGAAAATACACAAAAAGAAATACACATGATTTCGAAAAACATATTTTTAAGACAATTAAGTAAAAATGCAAGATTTAAACCTAATTTCCCACAAATAATACTGATGAATCACTAAGAATTAGTGTATTTTCAAGTACTTATCAAGCAACCCGGTGGCCTTTGGGCCTATTGGCATCTTGTACCCCCATAAAACAAATTGGACTGTGAGACTGGTGGTTTAATCCCACATGGATGAGTGTGTTAAGCAAAGGCATTCTTGTACTGGACTACTGGTGTATTTCGTTTCTTAAGCTTGAGAATACGTGCACCTAGAGCAACTTTACTTCTTTAGGTTTATACATCTCCCAATTACTAGTGTTTGCAAGTTCGAATGTGTTTATGATCTTATGTAAAGTAAAGGAGGCAGGATTAGGTGATGTTGTGATGTTGTTAGAAATCAAAATTTACCCCTCTTCACAATACAGCTTTTTTGAGGAAGAATATTTTGCAAGTGGATGTTCCCATATCGCACAAAAGGTAGTAATAACCATGGGTGGTAACAGTGGTGGCTGTGATAGTAGTAATAGTAGTAGTGAGATGGTGGTTGTCGATCTGTGGTAATGTTAGTGGTGAAAGTTGTGATTTGATAATGGTATTGTATGGTGCTTGTGGCAGGTGGAGATTGTTGGTAATAGTATAACTTATAAGTTGATAATCACTTTCCCAAAATCGTATTTAAAAAAAGTAAGGGCCTGGTCAATTTTATAATTTTTTGTAGACGTAGATTAATCCATATAGAATAAGTTTGATTTAATTATGCTAGTGGGTACCCATTACTCTATTAGTAGTCAGTGAAAAGTTTACATTAATACTTTTATTAGGTTATATTTTCTTTACACTTAGGTTCTTGATGCAGTAGAGAGGGATGGTTAAATACCCTAAGGTTTTGGTTCAAGGGAAATTTTTTGTATATGGGGATGATCTTCTAATATTTTGTTGATGTATTATCAAGTAGATTGCTTCTTTGTACATGGATTGCACCCCCTTGGTGCCATACATATAGAATATCTACCTATAATAGAAAAGATTTTGTCTAATATCATTGAGCTTTAAAATTTTTGATCTTTTATTTGACAAGTCTTTAAATTTTTTATCTTATTGTGTGAGAAAATAACCACATTCTTAAATTCAAAAGCTAAAATCTTTCATTTATTTTTTTATCCCTCAATTTTTGAAGTCCTGTTAAGATTTTGATAATAATCTGTTTAAATAGACTGACATGCATAGCACATGGTTTCTAACAAGTTAAAGTAAAATTAGAAATTGGAAGGATTAGCCTCAGCTTATGTCTGGGGATTGTGAGAATTGAATTTTTAATCTCATTATTGTACATTTTTGTGGAGCTTTTGCATTCCACATTTGAACCCAGGTCTGTGGTTCAGATCTCTTTAATAAAAATTGGAAAAACAAAGATAATGATATAGGAGAGTTGTTGAATAGAGTACTGTGCAGGATGATAGTTAGTTGTGTGCGTTTTGATCATCGAGCTCCCACCATTCGATCAGACACTCAGCACTCAAGTTGGGGAAGGAGAAGTGGGAGCTGGGAAATCGCACCAGATGTCCTCGCCAACTCCACAGTCACTGAGATCAGAAGCTACATAACTCCTAAAGATGCACGCCAATGATGTGGTAGTTTCCGTAGTTGATAATATTCCATTACAGGGTGATGTGCAATTTCTTGATGTTTCTTTTAATTTTTCTTCCTTCTGGTGTGAAAATGAAAATTGCCATTGATTTGAAATTTGCAATCACCAAATGGGAGTCAAATTTACTTGCCTTTACTCACAAAGCTTGTATTTACCTACTTTTTTATAATGGGAAATCTTGCTCTTTCTATTTTCCTTTGGAAAGCAGTGGCGAAAGGATTTGTGCACTGTGCATGTAATTGTTGGAGATGACCAGGGGATAAGTCTTTTTTCCTTCTGGCCTACCTTTATTCTTCCCGTCGGTTGATATTGTTAGACAATCTGCTACCTAGATTGAATGTCTAGTACTGACTTTATTCTTTGTGTAAAGTAATGTAGACAAAATTTCCCCTGATTTTCAGAATCGTTTTCTCTGGTTGGAGTAAAAATTTGTTACAATGGCGATAAAGGTCATATGCCGACCACACTTAACAATCTGAAATTGCCCCTTTCGTTAGTAAACGCTGTCTTAATCAAAAGTTTGGTTCGGGTCATTTCTATTTCGGAACAAATAACCCTAAAAAAACTTGCTTCATCATCTTCACCTTTATCTGTTTTTAGTCCCCCATTGATTCTTACCAAGCAAGCATTTTGGTTCCACTGATTAGCAAGCTGATCATCAATTAGATTGCAGTCAGCTTCCGATCACTCAACAAGCACCATATACCATACAGTTCTCCTTCGCTGTATGGTATATGATATGTTAGATAATAATATGTTCGAATCAAATAAAATCCTGAGAATTTACAACAAAACCAATCTAACAATCTAGATCAAAGATATTCTATTTTCTTCCCCAAAAAATAAACCAACGATAATGAACGCTCTATGCTACTATAGAAAAGCGTCACATGGTAACAATATAGATCATGTGCTGTGCCCAGCAGGCATCACAAGTATTCCGAAGCTCTATGAAAGATTAGCCAACGTTACATCAAACCAATTTGGCCTACATCTCTAAACATTATTTCGGTTACTTCGACTGAAATAAATAGTGTGTTCATTAACCGAAACCAAACCGAATGCCAGAATTTGTGGTTAAAACAGATAACATTTTTCAATCAAATCTGTTTCTGGGGCATTCACAACTCTACAATAATTCAATTGTGATTGCTAAAAATAACAGCTTAAAACAAAGAAAAAGAAAATGACAATAACCCAAAAAAGGTTGCACGTCTTCTCATAAGATTTATTGTCGTCGCCAAAAGTAACACAAAGAATTGGTGGTGTTTAACAACAAATCTTTTTGAAACAATATGGCTTCTCCTCCTCCAAATAGTAATTCCTTGTTATTTGCAACACTACTTTTCCTTGCCATTAAGATTTCTCCTTGACAATCGTTGCCGAAAGCTCACAAATCTCCATCAAAATTAATCCAAAGTGTATGAAAGGAAACCACCATATATGTGTTTTGCATGAATGTCCTCGCATCAAATCCTCAAGCTCTCACAGCTGAAGATGTGTTGCCTCTTTCAGATGCTGCTCTCACCTTAGGAAGAGACGATGCAGAAGCAACGCTGAGTTTCATCAATCGGATGCTAGCAAGTAAAGATGCCAGCTTTATTGGATTAAAACCCGCTCTCAACATTTAAGTCAAATCGTACGAAAGTATGATCAACTTGTTCTCGTTTGTGAAAAATGAAGTGAAGGAGGATGCACAAACCGTGAATTACGATGTGAAAAATGAGTGCACTCAGAATCCAATATCCATTTCCCGTTGCCTTCTTGCCCCTTGCTCACATCCGAGCACACAATAAGAACATCATCATCTTGCTGTTCTATTTTGGCAACCGAAGCCTCTCCATTCTTGGTATGGCTTCCTCCTCTATCCCTTGTCATCTTCTTGCAATCTTTATTGACATGACCCTTCTTATGGCAGTAATAGCAGCTCTTCCCTCCAAATCTCAGTTTGGAATGCATTCTCCCATAGCTTTCTCCTCTACCTCTGTCCTGGTAGTAGCCATGCATGCTGCTGTGCACTCTCCCATGGCTCTCTCCTCTACCTCTGTCTCGGTAGTAGCCGTGCATGCTGCTGTGCACTCTCCCATGGCTCTCTCCTCTACCTCTATCCCAGTAGTAGCCATGGTTTCTACCATACCGAGTTGCTGGCCTTCTTTTAAAGAACAACCCTTTACCACTTGATGCACTCCTTATCTTGGCATCAAGATTATCTTGTAACTCTTTCTTAGGATCAAATTTAAAAGCAAAGATTCGTTTACGAAGATACCTCTTATCCGGGAGAGTCTTGGCAAGAAACAACTCATCTAGTTTCTTCCATATTGCAGTTGGATCTTCCGAGTCTCTGCACTCCCTTGTGACATTATCCGACATGTGCAAGAAGATGGTGCTGACCATCTTCTTCATCTCAATCCGCTGGTCCTCCGTGATACTTGCTGGAAAAGAATCATCTTCTCTAAGAGCCAAGTCCACTTTCTATTGCACTAGAATTGCCTTGATCTTCCGCTTCCAAAGGGAAAAATCTCTCTTTCCATCAAACTTCTCAATACCAAAATTTAAAGCCATCTTTGCGGACAAGATCCCCGATTTATGCACTACCCACAAATGCTTTCTTCAACCTCAAGAACACAGATCGAAGATGGATCATAACACTGTTCTTGAATCTACCTCAAGAACATAATCAGATCTTGATCTTTACACCGTTCTTGAATCACCCAAGAAGTTTAATCTTTGATTCTTGGAGTCTTGGCTCCGTCACCTTCTACTTCTTGCTTCGATAATCAGCTGTGTAACTCTGATTCTACTGACAAATGCTCTGATACCACTATTGGAAATCACCATGACAAGATGCCTAGGTGGTTATCTTCCAAACACCCAAGTCTAGTATGACTTGTAGAAAGAATTTCAGCAATCAAACACAAGAACAGAAAATCAAAGAAAGAAAGAAGACAAGCAATTTGTTATCGAGGTTCGGCAATGTGCCTACGTCCCCGTGAGTTCCTCCGAACTCTCTGCACTAAATCAATGGTTCTTTACAATTCAGTAACCCTCTCCAAGAAACCTCAAGTTCTTGAAGGAACCAAGAAGAGAACAAGAAAGTGATAAACCTATTACAAAGCTTTTTATCAATTCTCTACTACCCTCTCTTCTTTACAACCAGTCTCACTACAAAGAGTCCCTCTTGTGTTTTATGTCTTTACACTCTCACACAATTCTCTCTTGTATTACATTTGATCTCACATAATGTCACAACAATGATTCTTCTCTCATGTGAAAAATGAGGCTAGGGAACCCCTTTTATAGCCATCCACTTCTTGGACATTCTTGTGTGTCATTCTCCACCCTTAGATCTTGATGACCACTTAACCATGGTCGTCCATCAATCCTAAGTGGTGCTGTCCATTTTAACCTTGCATTCACGCACCTAAGAGAAAGCTAAAGCATGTTGTCCATGTGTGCCGGCCAGCATTGCAGCTTTGAGGAACCAGCGCTGCAGCTTCAAGTTTCTGTCTCTTGTGCTATTCCTGCCAGGTTCCAGCCCTGTAGTGCAGTGCTGCAGTTTGGAGTTGCTGTCCCCTTCACACAACACCCTTCTGCTTATGTGTAGAAGTGTGCACACTAGTGCACATGGCCTTCCTTTGCTCCAAAATGAAGCACACACATGTGTGCAGCCTTCTAACTTGCTGAACTTTTATCCTCCACCTTTGGCTTATACTTTAACCATCTTTGAACCATACTTGAACCTGTTCAAACCTAAACCATGTTTGAACCATATTTAAACCTTAGACAAATACCAACAGGTTTGATATGAGGAGGATTCCAAACATCTTTTTGAGAGGCTGGAGGCCGAGGAAAACATCATGAAGGCTACCACACTCTCCCCCTTGGCCAACTAATATCCAAGCGAGGCGAAGGGATGAATCCCTAGGTGTAGTTGTTCTTTATTTTCCTTTATTGGTTTAGTTGTAATTGGGATTTATTGTCAAACATTGTTATGATTTATTCTTTAATCTAATTAGAAGATTTTCCTTAATCCGATGATTGCATCTTTCTCCCCTATATAAGTCTAGTCATACTCTTCTTATGTGATGTTGTTGAGGTGTGATTGAGTTCGGTAGATTTCTCTTATAGATTTGTCCATTATTGCGGTATTGTCATTATGATGTATTGTCGTTTCTTGATAATCTATAAGTTAGGTGATGTGTGCTTGAAAGCAAAGAATATTTCGTAACAATTACACTAGGGTTTATATATATACTTTAATTGAATATTTGCTGATTGCTTGTTTGGGATGTGAAACTTGCAATCGATATAAAAACAACTGAATCAAGATTGGAATAAGGCAACGAACCTAGTGAGGATTCCCGGAACCTTGTTATATCTGTCCATCATATTCTTCAATCTATTTACACAATTATTTCATACTACTTCAAACTCAGATTTTCTCGTTTAACTTTTATCGTTTGTTTTAAGGTTTACACTTTCTCTTGTAGTTAGTTTGTCTCCCTGTGGAATCGACACCCCAAAGCCGTGCTATAACTATCATGTTATACTTTGGGCATAATCAGCACTCCAAGTATGTTCTATTTTCTCCCAATTTGATTATAATACTGATACGTGTCCCTTATATTCATCTACAGATCATAAGCAAACAAACTTTGTGGGACTAAACAATTATCCGCCAAAGATCAACCCTTATGCAAACACATACAACCCTGGATGGCAAAATCACCCAAATTCCTCATGGAGCAACAATCAAAACAGTCAAGGGAAACAAAGAAACTTCCAACCAGCAGCCCACTCAGCTCTTGAGACAAAGAAGAATAACCTCGAAAGTCTTGTAAGGCAATTGACATCTCAGCAGCAACAACTTATGACTTCACAAGATCAGTTCATGGCAGAAGAAAGGCAATTCCAGACTGATCTAAGATAAACCACAGCAAAACATAAACAAGTCATCCAAAGGCTAGAAGTACAAATGGGACAATTAGCTAAAGAGCTGAGTGACAGAAAACAAAGAGAGATTCCAGCTCAACACCCTGGGGGGCATCAACAACTGAAAGCTGTCACGACCCTCAGAAATGGTAAGGTGATAAGGTCCGATGAATCTGCAACAGCATCCAAAGAAAAACCATCGGCATCAACAGTGAGTGAGATGGAGAAGGTGAATGCACTGCCCTTCCCGCAAAGTTTAGTAAAACAAATGAAAGAGAATAAATTACTTGATATTTTTGAAACCTTGCGGAAAGTTGAAATAAACATTCCTTTGTTAGATGCAATTCAACAAACACCTGTTTATTCTAAATTTCTAAAAGATTGTTGCACTCATAAAAGAAAGTTTCAAGAACATGAGACTGTAGCCTTAACTGAAGAGGTAAGTCCTGTGCTATTAAGAAAACTCCCACCAAAACTAAAAGATCTGGGTAGTTTTACTATTCCCTGTAGAATAGGTGATCAGTTGTTTGAGCGAGAATTACTAGATTTGGGAGCGGGTGTAAATTTGCTACCCTACACTATATTCGAAACCCTAGGTTTGGAGGAGCTACAATCGACTTCCATTACCTTGCAATTGGCAGATAGAAGTATCAAAAGACCTAGGGGTATTCTCGAGGATGTCCTAGTTAAGGTGGGAGAGTTCATTTTACCTGCTGATTTCATTGTGCTAGATATGGAAGACTGCCCTATGCCATTACCCTTGCCCATCATATTAGGAAAACCTTTCATAAGAATTGCCGATACTAAGATTTGTGTGAAAAAAGGCATAGTAAGTATGAAAGTCAATGGTGAGAAAATAGAATTTAAAATATTTGATGCATTAAAACTACCTCAAGATGATTTGGAATGCTTTAATGTATGTATGATACAAAGTTTTGTTGAGCAAGCTTTTCAGGTCCAGCACATTGATCCATTAGAGACTACTATTACCCATAGCTTCACAAAAATGAAGATTGAGCAAGAACCTGAAGATGTTATTGATGACATCATCACAACTGTACACCTCCTTGAGTCCTCTCCAAAACACTCAAGTAAGTATACTTATCCATTTGAACCTCTCATACCTACTAATACTACTCTTCTTCCATCCATTATCTAGGCACCAACATTTGAATTAAAGCAGCTGCCCGACCATTTAATGTATGCCTATTTGGGAGAAAAGAAGACGTTACCTGTGATCATAGCTACTAATTTGAGTAGTGGAGAAGAAGAGAAGTTATTAAGAGTTCTTAGGGAGCATAGATCTGCCATTGGATGGACCATTGTTGACAATAAGGGAATAAGTCCGTCCAAGTGCATGCATAATATCTACCTTGAGGATGAATCAAGGTCCACTCGAGATGCTCAAAGAAGACTTAACCTACACATGAAAGAGGTAGTAAAGGCCGAGATATTAAAACTCTTAGATGTTGGCATTATCTACCCCATCTCCGACAGTAAGTGGGTAAGTCCGGTCCAAGTTGTTCCTAAAAAGAGTGGGATCACAGTAGTGAAAAATGAAAATGAATAGCTCATACCCACAAGAAAAACAACTGGTTGGAGAGTATTTATTGACTATCGAAGATTAAACAAGGTTACTCGAAAAGATCATTTTCCCTTGCCATTCATTGATAAAATGTTAGAAAGATTAGCTGGCCACAACTACTATTGCTTTTTGGATGGGTACAGTGAATACAACCAGATTGCCATAGCACCTGAAGATCAAGAAAAGACCACCTTCATATGCCCTTTCGGCATGTTTGCTTATCGGAGGATGCCATTCGGATTATGCAACGCACCAACCACTTTTCAAAGATGTATGATGAGCATATTTTTCGATATGGTGGAGAAATACATTGAGATATTCATGGACGACTTCAGTGTCTTTGGTTCCAATTTTGATGAATACCTAAGTCATTTGGAAAGTGTCCTAAAAAGATGTGAAGAAAGTAACTTAGTGCTGAATTAGGAGAAATGTCACTTCATGGTTCAACAAGGCATTGTGTTGGGTCACTCCATCTCCAACAAAGGTACTGCGGTAGACAAGGCAAAAATAGACATTATTTCAAAGCTACCTCCCCCTCTCACAGTCAAAGGTGTTAGAAGCTTTCTCGGGCATACCGGTTTTTATAGAAGATTCATTAAGGAATTCTCCAAGATTTCAAGACCTCTGTGTGCATTGTTAGCTAAAGATGCCAAATTTGAGTGGACGGATAATTGTATGACAGCTTTCAACACGCTGAAGGATGTTATAACCTCCATCCCAATAATGATGGCACCAGATTGGAGCCTTCCATTCGAGTTAATGTGTGATGCTAGTGATTTCGCCTTAGGAGCTGTCCTAGGTTAAAGAGTCAATAAGGTACCTCATGCTATTCACTATACTTCTAAAACTTTAAATGATGCTCAGCTTAACTACTCTACTACTGAAAAATAATAGTTAGCTGTTATTTTTTCTTTAGAAAAATTTAGATCATATCTTATTGGCTCTAAAGTTATTGTATACACTGACCATGCTGCTTTGAGATATCTGTTTTCTATGAAAGATGCAAAGCCTAGGTTAATCAGATGGGTGTTCCTATTGCAAGAATTCAATTTGAAAATTAAAGATAAGAAAGGCAGTTAGAATGTGGTTTTAGATCACTTATCGAGGCTACCCTATGAAAATGATACAAATGCGTTGCCCTTAAATGAGAACTTCCCTGATGAGCAATTGTTCGCACTAGAGGTGAAACTCCCATAGTATGCTGATATTGTCAATTATCTAACTGCTAAAGTTTTCCCCCCAGGTATGATAACACAAGGAAAGAAACAGTTAATATCTATGTCCCGACACTACCATTGGGACGATCCCTACCTTTTCAAATTTTGTCCCAATCAGATCATTCGACGGTGTGTCTCAGAAGAGGAGCATTTGAGCTTGTTACAACACTGCCACCAGTTTGCTTATGGAGGACACTTTGGGGCCAAGAAAACAACACTTAAGGTACTGCAATTTGGTTTTTATTGGCCTAATCTATTTAAAGACACCTTCGCATTCTACAACTCATGTGATGGATGTCAACGGACAGGTAACATTTCATCCCGAAATCAAATGCCCCTACAAAATATCCACATAGTAGAACTTTTTGATGTATGTGCCATTGATTTCATGGGTCTCTTCTCCAATTCCTTTGGTAATTTATATATTCTTGTGGGTATGGATTATGTGTCTAAATGGGT
The DNA here is from genome assembly GCA_023935145.1 of Bretschneidera sinensis. Taxonomy (NCBI): domain Eukaryota; kingdom Viridiplantae; phylum Streptophyta; class Magnoliopsida; order Brassicales; family Akaniaceae; genus Bretschneidera; species Bretschneidera sinensis. The sequence goes on along the minus strand of JALCZK010000547.1, from coordinate 73,263 downwards.
CGAGGCAGTCCCTTCAAAAACTAATGATCACAAAGTGGTGTTAAAGTTTCTACAGGATAACATTTTTACCCGGTTCGAAACACCAAGAGCGATCATCAGTGACGGAGGCAGCCACTTCCATCATCATTCTTTTGCCGCACTCATCAGAAAATATGGAATCACCTATAAGGTTGGCACCCCATATCATCCTTAGACTAGTGGCCAAGTGGAGATAAGTGACCAAGAAATCAAAAGCATCTTGGAGAGAACCATGAATCCTAGTCGAAAAGACTGGTCCTTACGACTCAACGATGCTCTGTGGGCATACCGGACAGCTTATAAGACACTAATTGGGATGTCCCTATACCGCTTAGTCTTTGGCAAAGCTTGTCATCTACCCGTCGAGCTAGAACATAGAGCCTATTAGGCCATTAAACAATTCAACTTTGATATGAAACAAGCGGGTGAGAAAAAGAGGTTGCACTTAAATGAGCTAGAAGAGTTACGGTATGACGCATATGAGAATGCCAAGCTTTACAAGGAAAAAGCAAAGGCCTATCATGACAAAAAACTAGTGCAAAAAGAGTTTCACGTAGGACAAAGGGTGTTACTCTACAATTCAAGGTTAAGGCTGTTCCCTGGCAAACTAAAGTCCCGTTGGGCTGGTCTGTATGTGGTCACCAAGGTTTTTCCTCATGGGGGGAAATTCATAACTCAAACAGCAATCAGACTTTTACGGTCAATGGACATCACGTCAAACCATACCTCGATCTCACTATGCCTCCTCGGGACGAGGACTTAACACTTGAAGCTGTACAATATATATCTGATCCTCGGACACCTGAAACATTTGAAATCCTAGTTTCTGCAGCATATAACGTCACTATTTGAGACATTGCGATCGAGCGCATATACACCTTGCGATCGAGTGCATTTACACCAGAACCTACCTCCTACACCCGGTACCTCCTCAACTGCACCCACAGATGATCAGCAGTGAGAGGATACCCCGTTTGGCTGAAGACGTAAAACTTAGCGCTCATGGGAGGCACCCTAGACATATCCTTTTTCATTTTAGTACTTTTCAGTTGTTTATAGTTATATTTACATGTCTATTATTTATATGTTGTTTTCTGGAACAATGTTTATTTTTCTTTGTCAGGTACTTAGTGCGTGCATCCAGTTCAAGTTTGGGGACGTGTACAAGCAAACAAGCAAGCAACCTAGTTCTCCATCTCCCAGGTAAGATCTTTCCATGCCACACAACACATTGGGGAAAATGTGTATTTTAAGTTTGGGGGTAGTGGGAGATACTAGATACTATTACACACACACTTGAAACACATGCACACACTAAGTCCCCAGTTTTTTTTAAGAAAAGATAAATGCATGTTCATTTGGTAACAAAAAGTTTGGTTGATTTAAAAATTTGATAACACTTCATTAGTAAGCTTAAAGCTAGAACACATAGTCTTGTATTAGGAATTTTACAAAGTTAGTTACCTATCTCAAAGCACCAAAGAATTCACAAGTTTGATCCAAATTTGCACAAGCACATTTAGCACGCATTTGTGTGGGGTATGACATATAATTCTTTTATATATGTTTCTGTAATCTAACTGTAATCGAAGGACTTTTTGAAAAGAGCACTTTGGCATAAGAAAAATAAAGAAAAATGTTCATCAAGCAAAAAAGTAATTAAAAATCTTCTAATGATCATTATAAAAACTTCTCACTGAGTAACTGGGCCTCTTGCCTCAGTAAGCATTGAGTGTTCACGTCAAAAGGTGGGAATTTCAATTAGAGGCATTAAAACCTGTTAGTTTCGTAGCCTTTTTGACTCGAGTTAGTAAGTCCTTAGGGGTGTTTTTACACCTAATACCCTAAAACCATCTGGTTTGGGAGTCATTGGCCAAACGCTCGTTACAAGGGTCAAATAGAAAGCTCGATGGCACTCAACATAGCAAAGATCGCATGATAAAAGAAAAAAAAAAGCAAGCATTATGCCATTTTTGTTCTCTTTGATAAGGAATTCGATAAAGGTTTGGGCATCGAAACACTATACACTAAAATTATGTGAAAACCCCATCTTATATATGCTAACTCATCACACACAAATCAAACTTGTGATGCCTTAGGCCAACCTTAGATGAGTAACATGAGCTTTTGAAAATCTTTTATAATACAAAAATGTGTTTTTATTTTAAGCTTACTCATGAACGGTTATCATCGTTTTATGTACAACCTAAATTATTTAATATCATGGAAATGAATTTATCTTTAAATTTTGTTCTAACTTAGTTTTTAGTTTTGTATTGGTAAGGGACTAGCAATATGTAAGTTTGGGGGTGTGATAAGTGCTTAAATAGTAATATTTAAGCCCCTTAATTTACACTTATTAGGCTATTTATTTATTTATTTCTGTGGTTCTACTTCATTTTCGTGTTTTATGTGTTTTTCACAAGAATTGGACAAAAAAAATGATAATTTGGATCTTTTAGGAGCAAAAGTCAAGATCTGCCATCCAATAGGGTGCGCTCGAGCACACCCCATTGAGATCGAGTGCACAAGAGCACTAGTGCACTTGAAGAAGGCTCGAACGCACACCTGCGATCGAGTGCATCCCGCATACGCTCGAGTGCAATCACTCCAGAGGTGGCAGAGCCAGATATGGAAAGAAGTCTTCTGACTCCAAAAAGGAATTAGGGTTTCGGGACACCAAGAAGACCCTATAAATAGCCCTGTAAAACACATAAACCATACCTTTTGTTCTAAATTCGAAGTAGAGAGCTTAGGAGAGGAATTGACGACTCATCTCCCGAGTTTTCTTTGGTTTTAGTTTCTTGTTTTTATTTCATTATGTTTAGAATGTTTAGTTTACTTAGTATGTGTAACTAAACTCCTATAGGGCTCGATTGAAGCCCTAGTTATGCATTTCCACATGTTCATTCATTGATTATCTTTGCTATAGCCTTGTTAGAATATTTAACTTGATTAATACCTATTTGTATTTACACTATGCTACCACAGACCTTGTGCACTTGCAAGTAAAACTCGGATGGTTATTTTCATATTTATTTAGGTAGATAATCACTCCAACAAACACATGGCACAAACAAATCTAGAAAATATAATTGCCATTGTGACAAGAAGTGGAAAGTCACTTCACATCCCAACAACGAACAAACCCGAGGATATGGAAAAGGGTCAAGGTAATAGTAGTGATACCGAACTACCCAAGGACCCTGAGGTTACCAATAGCCCTGTTAAGGCACCATTCCCTCAAGCCTTAAAATCAAACAAGAAAAATCTAGACCTAAACAATGAAATCCTAGAGAAGTTGAAGCAAGTAAAACTTAACCTTCCTATTTTGTATGTGCTTAAACAAGTTCCCACCTATGCAAAGGTTCTCAAGGATTTATGTACAATTAAGAGGAAGCACCATTTAAAGAAAACAATATTCCTAACTGAGCAAGTTAGTGCTTTAATTGAGCAAAGAATTCCCCCAAAATAAAAGGATCCTGGCTGTCCAACCATTGCATGTAGCATTGGAAATCATGAGGTTGGACAAGCCTTGCTAGATTTAGGAGCTAGAGTAAACCTGATGCCATTCTCTATTTACTTACAGTTGGGTTTAGGAGAAATAAAACAAACCGCTATGGTATTGTAATTGGCTAATCGTTCAGTCAAAGTACCTCAGGGTGTAGTAGAGGATGTTCTCATTCAAATCAATAAATTTTATTATCCTGTTGATTTCCTAATCCTTGATACTACTTCTGTTATTGACACTAACTCTAAAATTCCTTTGATTTTGGGTAGACCTTTTCTAATTACTACAAATGCTCTAATTAATTGTAGGAATGGACTCATGAAGCTATCCTTTGGAAACATGATCCTCGAAGTGAATATTTTCAATGTTGCAAAACAGCTCGAAGATGAGGATGAGAACCACCAGCTATACATGATCGAGTCACTCATCGATAAGGGAGTTTCCATAGCTCATGACTTTGATCCTCTTGAATATTTTCTTGTTAATTTTGAGATTGATTCTATTAATGATAAAACTGATATAATTGATATTTGTGCTGTTTTTGATAAATCTCAGGATTATGGCACTCGAGCATGGCAACCAAAGTTTGAGGAGTTGACCGAAAGAAGTGAGAAACAAATCTCCTCAAGTGTGGAAGCACCTAAAGTCGAATTGAAGCCACTACCTAAGGGCTTAAAGCATGTCTTTCTCAGTCCAGATTATACTTTTCCTGTTATTATCTCATCTGAATTATCTGAGACCCAAGGTGAGAAGTTAATTCAAACCTTAAATGCACATAAATCAGCCTTAGGTTGGAGCATGACTGATTTAAAAGGTATTAGTCCCCTGATCTGCTCTCATAAGATAAATTTAGATGAAGGAAATAGTCCTCATAGAGACCCTCAACGTAGGCTTTACCCCACTATGAAAGAAGTAGTGAAAAATGAAGTGCTAAAACTGTTAGATGTGGGAATTATATATCCCATAGCTGATAGTAATTGGGTAAGTCCTACGCAAGTCATTCCTCAAAAGTCCAGAGTCACTGTCGTAAAGAATGACCTAGGAGAGTTAGTCCCTACCAAACTTGAGACCGGGTTGCGTATGTGCATTGATTATAGAAAATTAAATACTGCCACCCGGAAAGACCATTTCCCACTCTATTTTATTGATCAAATTCTTGAGCGTGTAGCTGGTCATCCTTTTTACAATTTTCTAGATTGTTATTCTGGTTATTATCAAATTAAAATTGCATTAGAAGACCAAGATAAAACAATTTTACTTGTCCCTTTGGAACTTATTCTTTTCGTAGAATGCCATTTGGATTGTATAATGCACCTGCTACTTTTCAACGTTGCATGATAAGCATTTTTAGTGGCATGGCTGAAAATTGCATCGAGGTTTTTATGGATGACCTAACTGTTTTTGGATCTTCATTTGATGCATGTTGAATGAATTTAGAAAGAGTGTTGATTCGTTGTGAGGAGAAAGAACTAGTCTTAAATTGGGAAAAACGCCATTTCATGGTACCATCCGGTATTGTCTTAGGGCATATTGTTTATTCTAAGGGAATAGAGGTTGATCAATCTAAGATTGAATTAATCTCTAAATTGCCTACCTCTAAGACAATAAAGGATGTGAGATATTTCCTTGGTCATGCTGGCTTTTATAAGAGGTCATACAAAATTTTTCCAACATATCTAGACCACTATATGCCCTCCTAGTTAAAGATACCCCATTTGAGTGGACTCAAGCTTGTCAAGAGGCCTTTAAAACACTGATTGACAAGCTTCCTTCAGCACTTATAATGCAGTCACCTGATTAGAGTTTACCTTTTGAAATCATGTGTGATGCTAGTGACTATGTTGTAGGTGCTGTTCTTGGACAGTGAAGAGAGGGAAAACCTTTTGTCATCTACTATGCTAGTAAAACCTTAAATAGTACTCAAATGGATTACTCCACCACTGAAAAAGAATTACTAGCTGTAGTATTTACTTTGGATAAATTTCGTGCTTATTTAATTGGTTCTCCTATCCTTGTTTTTACAGATCATGCAGCCCTTAAGTACCTTCTCACAAAGAAGGATGCTAAGGCACGACTAATTCGATGGATCCTACTCTTACAAGAATTTGACATCACTATCAAAGACAAGAAAGGAGTAGAGAATGTAGTGGTTGACCATCTTTTGAGGCTCACATTTGAGGACACCTCTGATGATATACCAATCAAGAATGACTTTCCTGATGAGCATTTACTCTCTGTTACTTCTCTACCATGGTTTGCTCATATCGTGAATTATTTGGCCACTGGTGAGATACCAAGGGATTGGAGCGCTCAAGACAAGAGGAAGTTCTTAAATGAGGTACGTAACTTTTATTGGGATGACCCTTGTCTTTTCAAGTACTGCCCTGACCAAATTTTAAAGTGGTGCATTCCTAATGAAGAGATTGCCAACGTCTTAGAATTTTGTCACTCCCAAGCTTGTGGAGGCCACTTTTCAATGAAAAAAACCGCCGCAAAAATTTTGCAGTGTGGATTCTATTGGCCTACCTTGTTTAAAGATGCAAACACCTATTGTCACTCATGTGAAAAGTGTCAAAAGTCAGGAATTGTGTCTCGTCGTAATATGATGCCCTTAAACCCAATTTTAGTGATTGAAATCTTTGATTGTTGGGGCATTGATTTTATAGGACCATTTCCTGCTTCCTTCGAATACCAATATATCATTGTGGCAATAGATTATGTGTCCAACTGGGTAGAGACAGTAGCTTGCCAAAGCAATAATAATAGATCAGTAATTAAATTTCTTTAAAAAAAATGTGTTATCTCGGTACACCACGTGCTATAATTAGTGATCGAGGTACACATTTTTGCAACCGTTCTTTTGAAGCTTTGATGAGAAAATATGGGGTGTTACATAAAATTTCTACTGCCTACCACCCTTAGACTAGTGGACAATAGAACTTTCAAATACGGAAATTAAGCAAATTTTAGAAAAAACGGTCAACCCAGATCGCAAGGATTGGTCTTTGAGACTAGTTGATGTGTTTTGGGCCTACCGTATAGCCTTTAAAACTCCCCTAGGTATGTCACCTTATAGGATTTTTTTTGGAAAGCCTAGCTACTTACCTGTAGAGCTCAAACATCGAGCTTATTGGGCCATCAAGTCTTTTAATTTTGATATAGGAGAAGCAGGTAAGCTTAGGAAATATCAGTTGACCGAGTTAGAGGAGTTAAGATACGATGCTTATGAGAACTCTAGAATCTATAAGGCTAAGATGAAAATATTCCATGATAAAAACATTTTGGGGAAAACATTTAAACCTAATGATCGGGTGTTCTTATACGATTCTAGACTCTATAAGCATCCTGGAAAACTTCGGTCAAGGTGGACCGGTCCTTTCGTAGTGAAAAATGTTTTTGAAAATGGAGCAGTAGAAATAGAGGACACTAGAGATGGTTGGATTTTCAAAGTAAATGGTCAACGCCTTAAAGTCTCAATCGATAGGTAAGATCTGGAAGTGGAAGATATTTCACTTATGGATCCGGTCTATTCCCCTTGACTACACCACACAGGTACGCTTTTATTTATTCTTCTTTTGTGTTGTTTGTTTTGTTAAGTTTATTCCAATTTTAAATTTTTAGTTTTTTTAGTTTAATCTTATTTTTCGTTTAAGAATTATTTTTGTTTGACTAATTCTATTTTATTTTTCTTCTACTGGAAACAAACAGGTTTTGTTTTTAAACTAAAAACAGGTCCAAGTAGCTCGTGCACCTCGGCCCAGCCCCAGGCACGCCTCACCCTACAGTACCAGGCCATCCTACACCAGCCCACGCCTAGGCCTAGTACTGTGCGCGCTGCAGTGCATAGTGTGCACGCACAACAGCAGCCCAGTAGCACACCAGCTACGGTTTGGCCCAGCACTGTGTGCGCTGCAGCACACAGAAAGCCCACACATACACCTCAGTCCAAGCCGCGGTGCGCCCTCAGCCAAGCCGTGGCTTCACCTGTTCTGCCACCTGTCCCTGCACACAAAATAAAACCTAATTATGCACTTATCATCTTCATTTCTCCCTCACAAAAACAGTAGCTCACTTCTCTCTCTCTCTCATCCTCTCATCCAAACCCTCACTTACCCACTCATTTTTACTCAAAAATTTCTTGTTTCTAACATCATTTCTTGATAAATTGCTCAGTAATTTTGCAGATTTTGCTAGTAATCTCTTCAAAAAGCTTAGTTCTAGGAAGATTTTGGGTTCTTCAAGACAATTTCAAATTGGTGGGTAGTCTTTCTTCTCTCTAATTGTGGGCATCAAGTAAGACCAATTTCTCCTCTTTATTGTTCTTTTGTGATATTTGGGTGATTAATTTTGCATTAGTTCCATAAGTCTATATATTTGATTCACATGGCACCTAAGACCAAGAGACCAACGGGGAAACAACATCAAGAATCTGATGAGAGCAAATTTGTTAGTTTTGAGGCAAGTGAGAGATATATTAGCATGATGCAAACTAGATGTTGTGAGTTTTAAATTACTCGCCAGTGCACGAGTCATTTGCAATATAGTGTTGTGCAAGTGCAAGGTCGAATCCACAGGGAATTGCATTGTGAAAATGCTATTTTATCTAAACTAAACTTATCTTAACCTAGTTCCGAGTTTTGAATTATATGTTGCAAAACAAATAAAAACTAAACTAAATTGATTTAAAACTAATAATAAAGACACTAAGGTTTCTGAATCCACCCCACCAAAGTTAAGCATATATCTTCGTGTTCTAAAAATAGCCTATCAAAACATTCCATGAATCCAACTTAAAACAAAAAACAACAAATATCCCAATTAAACCAAAAGCATCCAATGTATCCGCTTTTAACAAATCACAAAGGAAATCCAATTTAATCAAAAACAATTTGATGTATCCATCAGATGAAACACACGGAATATCCAACAGAACAATTTAAACACAATCAATCATAAGATTTTAGTCAAATAATTGACAAAACATTTATACTAAAAAAACATTAGAATTGTATAAACAAATCTGAAACTATTATGCCAAACAACGGCGAGGCTTCATCTTTAACCTTAATTGAAGATTTTAGCCACTCATAATCATGAAACGAGTTCATAATAAAAGTGCTAAACATTAAACTAAAAAAAACAGTAAATTAAAACAGACTATACATGGGAGAAATTCCGCTCGTTGTTGGGCGGCGCTTCTCCTCGTGGTAGGAAAGCCTTTGGGATCCACCATAATGCTAGCAGACGTCCACCGGATTACACAAAATGGCACCAAGAATTACACCCTGAATGATAAAGTGAGATGGTGCTTTTATAGGGGGAGTCCCGAAACACAATGGGTTGCAGATTTGATGTGGGATACTGCCAGAGTGCGCTCGATCACAGAATGGTTCAATCAATCGCATGTCTTGTGCGCTCGATCGCATGTGCGCTCGATCGCATGTCTGATGCGCTCGATTGCAGGTCCACTGCACTACAAAGATTTCAATGTGGGATGTTGACCATGCGCTCGTTCATAGGCAGGTGCGCTCGAGCGCAGATGCGCTCGATCGCATGTCTCGTGCACTCGATTGCACTAGGCATCCTCAGCTTTTGCTCTTGAAGCTTGACATCTCCTGAAATGCTTCATTTTCTCCACAAACCTATAAAAATACACAAAACACATAAAGGACATAAAATAAAGTGAAATAATACAAACTAAGAGCTTAACAAATATAATTTAAGGGCTTAAATATGCAATATTTAAGACTCATCAAATACCCCCAAACTTGTATTTTGCTAGTCCCTTAGCAAAACAAAATAAAAAAAAAACTAAATGAAAAACAAAGAATACAAAGATAAGTTCATTACTCATGGTATCCCAAAATTTAAGGAGCACTCAAAATCATGAAATTCATTCATGAGCAAGCTTAAAAAATCTAACCCATCTTCACAATGAATAAGAATTTAAAACCTAATTACTTACAAGAGGCATGCTAAGACATCATGAGCTTGAATTAGTGTAAAGTGAATTAGCATATACTGATGAGGTTTCCAAATAAGTTCAATGTACAATGTTTCCACGTCTCAAGATTCACAGAATTTCTCATTAGAATGAACAACGATGGCATAGTTTTATTTTTTTTTAATTTTTTTCTTTTTTTTATAAGGCTCTGCTATGTTTAGTTCCTTTAAGCTTTCTAATTGACCCATGTAATGAGTGTTGAGTCAATGACTCCCAAACCAGATGGTTTTAGGGCATTAGGTGTAAAGACACCCCTAAGAACTTACTAACTCGAGTAAAAAAAGCTACGAAACTAAACTGACCTTAATGCTACCAAACAAAATTTCCACCTTTTGACGTGAACACTCACTGCTTATTGAGGCAAGAGGTCCAGTTACTCAGTGGAAAATTTTGCAATGATCATTATAAATAAAATTCTCACCTTTTGACGTGAACACTCATTGCTTACTGAGGCAAGAGGTCCAGTTACTCAGTGAAAAGTTTATTGATGACGATCATTATAAATATTAGTAGTATTTTATTTTATTTTATTATTTTTTTTATATATGCCTAAGTGTTTATCCAACAAGTCATCCTGTTTCAGTTAAGATAAGAAACATACACATTAACATCACATGTCATACCTCACACAAATATGTGCTAATGTGCACATGTTAGATTAGATCAAACATGTGAATTCTCGAATGCCTAAAGTAAGTAACTAAAGTTTAAACTCTATCATCAGATCATGTGTTCAAAGTTTTAAACTCACCAATGAAATCACATCACAATTTTTCAGATCAACAAAAATTTTCAGACGAACATGAACATGCATTTATCTTCACTAAAAAACAACAACAAATTAGGACAAAGTGTGTGAAATGTGTCTCCCATACCCTCAAACTTAAATTACAGATTGACTCCGATGTGTGAATAATATGGAACAAGCTGACATGGGATATGGAGAACTATCTGGACTGGTATGGCTCATAGTATACCCCCTGTCACCTTGCCCGGTACTTCTTTGACTGTTAATGCTCAAGCTTGGTAATATTTTGTATGTCAAAGGATGATGCCTGCCACACATTATAGTGACCTCACTGTTGAGAGAGCTGCTTTGATTTATGCCATTTTTATGGGCATGACTATCGATGTGGGCCAAGTTATTTTTAATTCTATCATACACACTGTGCAACAAAAGTTCAAATTATACTTCCCTTCCTTAATCACCCAATTGTGCATCCGAGCTAGAGTCCAATACAGTCCTGATGAGGAGGCCCAGCAACCCAAGAAACCCATCGATGATGGCATGCTAACTCAGATTAAAGCCTCAAGGCCGCCAACCATGGGAGAGAGGGCAGCCATTACAGCCGCCCCTCCTCCCCCCTCGAGGACTTTCACAGTTGTCGAGCACCTTGAGCGTTTAGAAAGTCGTTTTGACGAGCATCAGAAATTCTTGCATGATAGGTTCGATCGTCAAGAATGATTCTTGGCTAGGCAAGCCGATTATCAAGTGGGGGTATACTTTTTTTTTGGTCAAATGTACCAATACCTTACCTCCGCTATTGGTTGTGACATGGATCACTTTACCACCCTATCTGGGTTCATCTTTTGATCCAACTCCAGAGGAAGGTGAAGAGAATGAAGGGAATAAAGAAGAGAATGGGGACTTCGAGGATTAGTTTTGGGTTCTGTCTCTTGTTTTTTTACCCTTTTTATTATCGGATAACTATACTAACATTTATTGTGTTTTTCTTTTCGTTATTTTATTTTTCGTCCTTTATTTTTCTCATTTCTCTCCATTTCATATGCTAACCTATCATACGATGGGAATCTTCATGTTACACCGCAATTGCTTTCTTTTTCTTTGTTTTGTTCAATGTTGTAGATCAAAATTTCAGCAAGAAGAGCGGCAGGTAGTTCACATGGTGGTGCACAATATTCAGCGTCTGTGCACTTGTGCTTCAAAGGGAGTTTCCTTTACTTTATTTTTAACATTGAGGACAATTCAATTTTTAAGTTGGGGGTGGAGGAAACATATTTTTTTTTTATTGAATTGCTTGGTGTTACCTTCCCTTTTTGTTTTAAGTATGCTTTGTGTTAGCCTTGGAGTTAATTCACATGTCAATAAAATGAGCTTAATTGAGATAACATATAGCATTTAGAAGAAGTTAAATCTTGCTTCAGTTTGAGAATAATTTAAGTTTCAATCTTTATTTGGTTTGAGACTCTAGTTTGTGGTAAGATTGCATGATTAGTCTAAAACATTTAGAGAAGTTTTATGTGTGATTGCTTTGTGAATACTTTTGTGGCCTCAATAAGCTCTAGAACTTATTAGATAATCACTTAAAGCGAATTTCTAGAATGCACACTACTTAGGATATGATGTAGGCCATTTTTGGACTGTTTGAGCCTTTCAAATTTACCCTTGTTATATCTATCACTAGTCACATGTTTGAGCCTTTTTCATGAAAAAAAATTTGAGTCTTATTTCTTTCAAAAACCCATTTACTTACCCTTATAAGCCTAAAAATATTTTATCCTTACCCTTCTTTTAAAAGAAATTAGTTGTACACATCTGTTGAGAAGCACTTAAGAGGAGTAAGGATGGAAATATGAAAAAAAAAAAAATATTACTACCATAACCCAATTATATTAAAGGAGATAAGTTGGGGGTTGAGGAAAAGGAAAAGGAAAGAAAAGAAAAGAATGAAAAATGAGGTAAATGGTCTTACACCAAAAATGCAAACGAAAAAGAGTGAAATATGGCAAAGAAAGAAGAAAAGAGAAGAAAAGTGGTGACTTATTGAGAGAAATGCTCTTATAAAAATGATGGAAAGAGTTGGGTGTTGAAGTAAGGTTATCCAGTGCTTAAAGTGGTTATGTTTAAAACTGAGAGATTGAGTTCTTTTACTTGTTAAATCCTTCCTGTTCTTTCTTAACCTTTACCTTAGCCTAACGTTACAAGCTTATTAAAGACCTATTTATCCAATGTAGTGTGATTTTTCTACAATAGTGGAGAGTGATTTGAAAAGTAAGCCTATGGAGCTTGATTTATGATTGATGTCATGTAAATTAAATATTTTAGAGGTTAAGACTTGTATTCATGAATGATATACATAAAATAATCTGGGTGTTCGAATTAATGGATTGTGGTAAGATGCATGTTAAGAGTCGATAATAATCTTAAGATTGATGTGTTGATTACTTTTGGACTTGGGTGATATTTAATGATTCTATGTGCCGTGTATTATGTGCAATTTTTGAGACAAAAAGTGAATTGCTCTTGGTTTAACACTAGCATTACTTTACTTTGTTTTGATTCCTACCGTAGAATTCATCTCTTGTTTTCGTTTAAATTGCTAGGGACTAGCAATAAGCTAGTTGGGGGTTGTGATGAGAGCCATAAAATGCATCTTAATAGTACTTAATTGTTGGCATTTTAGGGTTGATCTAGGTTTTAATTACACTTTTATACATTAACAACTTTAAAGTATCATTCTTGGATCATTGATCTATTTCGGTGCATTTTCAAGTATTTTAAGTTCAAAAGAAAATGAAAAGTTATCGTTGCTTGAAGCCCAAAGACTCGAGGCATACCAGAGTGAAGGTATGGTTGCGGAAGGACTAAATGAAGAGAAATCAAGTCTTAAGTATGTGCGCTGTGGCTTTAAGAAGTCCAAGCCTCGGTCTTCATAACCATAACCCAAAAGAGCAAGAAAGCACCAAGTGAGCGTCGCAGCCTGGACAAGCCAGGGCCACGGCTCCCAGAGCCATCACCAGCTTGAGCACCAGCCAGGGTCAGAGCACCCAAAAGGCCCTCCAGCCAAAGATCAAGCAGAGGTGTGGCGCCCACTGATGAGAGGTGCGGCTCCCACACGATCTCTTTCTTCGAGTTATGACCTAATTAGGACTCTAATGATTGATTAAACCCTAAAACACCTTGGACCTTTTGTATTATAAATAGATCACTTAGGGTTTAAGAGAGGATAATCTTTGAAGTCTGGAAAACTTAAGAAGGCTGCCACACTCTCCTCCATCAAAGTGTTCAACCATGAACCCCATAGCGAACTAATCTCCAAGCAAGGCGAAGGGTTGAATCCTTAGGTGTAGTTGTTCCTATTTTCCTTTACTGATTCAATTGTAGTTGAGATTTATTGTCTAAATATTGTTATGTGTTACTATTTTATCTAATTAAAGGATTTCCTTTTAATTCGGCGATTGTATCTTTATCTTTGATATAAGTCTAGTCATGTTTTTCTTATTTCAAGATTGTTGGATGTGATTGAGTCTGGTAGATTTATCTTGTAGGTTTGTTCATTACTATGATATTGTTGTTTCTTGATAAACCTATAGGATAGGTCATGTGTGCTTAAATTGAAAGTAAGAGTAATTTATATCAATTACATTAGGGTTTATATGTGCTTAGTTGAATATTTGCCGATTGCCTGTTTGGGATGTGAAACTTGCAATCGAGATAAAACAATTGAATCAAGATTGGAATAATGCAACGAAACTAGGGAAGATTCTCAGAACCTTGTTGTTTCTTTATTATATTTCAAATCTATTTACACAAATACTTCATTATCAAAATTCATATCTTTTCATTTGATTGTTATCGTTCGTGTTAAGGTTTGCATTTTTCCTTTATAGATCGCTTTTCCCTGTGGAATCAACACCTCAAAGTTGTGCTACAACTACCGCGTTATACTTTGGGCGTAATCACTCCTCATGAAACCCAAGTTAGTTACAAAGGAATCGAACCTCTTATTCCATTGCCGAGGTGGTTGCTTCAGGCTATAAAGAGATTTCTTTAATTGGCACACCAACTCTCCCTACCTTCCTTCCTCATAGCCTTCAGGTTGCCTCATGTAGATGGTCTCATCAAGCTCTCCATATAAGAACACTGTCTTCACATCCATTTGCTCGATCTCCCAATTAAATTGGACCACCATTGCTAACACTATCCTTGTTGCCTTGTATTTCACAACCAATGAGAATATTTCGGTGAAATCTGTGCCTTATCTTTGTGTGAACCTCTTTGCCACAAACTTAGCTTTATACCAAACTTCATCCCCTAGAGTGTTCCCTTCTTTGATCTTGTAGATCCACTTACAATCTACAACTCTCTGCTTTTCTGGTTTGGGCACCAATTCCCAAGAGTTATTCTTCCTCAAAGAATGCATTTCTTCCTCTATAGCTAGCTTCCATCTTGACGAATCCTTACATCCAATGGCATCAATTTAAGTTTTTGGTTCACTTATCCCTCCTTCTGAATAAGGAGCTGCTACATTAGTATCCGCAAAACCATATCTCAAAGGTGGTATGACCAGCCTTCTTTCCCGGTCCCTTGTGAGCTAATAATCATTCTGATTCCCTGCATCATCTCCTTCTAGTTCAACCTCTTCATGAGTGTCCTGAGCTTGGCTTTCATCTATGGGCTCTACCTAGTCCGAATTCTCTTGCCTTCCTTGCTCTACCTGAACAGAATTTTCCTTGATGCTATGCTCCACATAAACCGGGCTGGTCTGCCCACTATCCCTGTAGGGTTAGTTTTCTCCAAGTAGGGAAGTACATGCTCATTAAAAATGACATCCCTACTTATTATGAGTTTCATTCCTTTTGGTTCTAAGGACCACAACCTATACCCCTTGTCCCCTTCACCATATCCAAGAAACACACACTTTCTAGATCTTGGGCTAAGTTTATCACCCTTTTGATGTGCAAACGCAGCACATCCAAAAGTCCTAAGGTTGCTTAACTCAGGGGGTTTTCCACTTCATATCTCCTCGGGAGTCTTAAGGTCCACAACCCTAGAGGGTGATCTATTAACCAATACGCAGCAGTAGACATTGCTTCCCCCCAAAAACATTTAGGTAATCCGAAACCAATTAACATGCACCTAATCTTTTCCATAAGGGTCCTATTCATCCTCTCAGCAACTCCATTTTGCTGAGGGGTTTTCAAAACCATTCTATATCTTAGAATGCCATTTAACTCATAGAATTTGTCAAATTCCTTATTAAAAAATTCTAAGCCATTATCGGTTCTTAACACCTTAATTACCTTACTCATTTGAGTTTCTTCCAGCTTTTTCCACACCACAAATTTATTCAAAGCATCTGATGTATTTTTAAGAAAATAAACCCAAACCTTTCTAGAATAATCATCAATTAAAGACAGAAAATAAAGATTACCTCTCTGTGTTGGTGTTCTTACTGGTCCCCAAAGATCTGCATGAATGTAGTCAAGAATTTCCTTAGACTTGTGCACTCCGGTGTTGAAGCTGACCTGATGTTGCTTCCTAAGAACACAACATTCACAGAAATCAAGTTTCTCTACCTTGTCACCATCAAGTAGACCATCCTTGCTAAGAACTTGCAGGCCATTTTCGCTCATATATTCCAAACGATTGTGCCAAAGAACCGCCTTATCTTTCTCAACCATCAAGCTTGCTGCTTGATCCTTGATTTCCGTGTCTCCAATCATCTCATAGAGATTGTCTTTCATTGCTGCTTTGATCACTATCAAAGATCCCTTGGTTACCTTGATCTTTCCTCCCTCTGCTTTGTATGTGTACCCCATGGAATCTAGCTTCCCCAATGAGATCAAATTTCTTCTAAAATCCAGAAGATATCTCACATTCTACAGCAGCCTTGTAACTCTATCAAACATCCTCAACTGGATGTCTCTTATACCCCTCACTTGGCAAGAAGTATCATTCCCCAAGAAAACCTTTCCATCATTGGTTTCCTTGAAATTCTTGAACCAATCCCGGTGAGGACACATGTGATAAGTGCACCCGGAATCCAAGATCCATCTCTCGCTGCCTTGCCACTTGCTCACATTTGAGCACACAACAAGAACATCATCTTGATGTTCTCCCTTGGCAACCGAAGCCTCTCCATTGTTGGTATGGCCTCTTCCTTTCTCATCCCTCATCACGTTCTTACAATCTTTCTTGAAATGACCCTCCTTATGGCAATAGTAGCATCTCTTTCCTCCAAATCTCGATTTAGAGTGCACTCTCCCATGGCTTTGTCCTCTACCCTTTGGTTTGTCCTGGTAGTAACCATGGATGTTGCTGCCATACCGAGTTGCTGGCCTTCCTCTAACGAACAGCCCTTCCCTACTTGATGCTTCCCTTATCTTAGCTTTGAAATCATGAGCCCTCATAGCATTGATCACAATTTCTTTGGTTAGTGTATCTCTTCCATATTCAATAGCATTAATCAAACTTTCAAAATAATCAGGAAGAGAATTCAATAACATAATAAGCAATTGTTCATCTGGGAATGTTATACTACAACTAGCCAAATTTTGAACTAGTTTATTAAACACATCAAGATTATCTTACAACTCTTTATTAGGGTCCATTTTAAAAGCAAAGATTCATTTCAGAAGATGTATCTTATTAGGGAGAGTTTTGGTAAGAAATAACTCATCTAGTTTCTTCCAAATGGCAGATGGATCTTCCGTGTCTCCACATTCCCTTGTCACATTATTTGACATGTGCAGAAAGATGGTGTTGTATGCCATCTTTTTCATCTCATTCCGAAGGACCTCTGTGATACTTGCTGGAAAATCATCATCTTCTCCAATAGCCAAGTACACTTTTTGTTGTATAAGAATAGCTTTGATTTTCCGCTTTCAAATGGCAAAATCTCCCTTTCCATCAAACTTCTCAACAATAAAGTTCGAACCCATCTTGTGGAGAAAATCCCAAGATTTATGCAACACCCACAATTGCTTTCCAACTTCTAAACTTCAAGAACACGATCAAATCTTGATCTCAACACCATTCTTGAACCTCAAGAACCCGATCAACTCGTGATCTCAACACTGCTCTTGAATCTCCCAAGAAGTTTCATTTGATTCTTGCTCGGATGCCCATTGTATCACCACCAAAGAATCCTTTGATTCTTGGAACCGTGCTCTGATAACACTGTTGGAAAATCACCTTCTTGCGGAATCCCAAGTTGTGATCTTTCCAAACACCCAAGCCTAGAATGAGTTGTACAAACAGAAACAAGAATCAAAGAATAAAAGAGAACACAACCAATTGTTATCGAGGTTCAACAATGTGCCTACGTCCCTGTGAGCTCTTCCAAGCTTTCTGCACTAAATAAATGGAGTTCTTACAATTGCAGCAACACCTCTTCAAGAACCCTTTTGTTCTTGAAGAACGAAAGAAGAGAAAAAGAAAGTAATAAGAACTAAGTGTTTCCCTGGAATTTTC
This sequence comes from Bretschneidera sinensis, assembly GCA_023935145.1. Classification (NCBI taxonomy): domain Eukaryota; kingdom Viridiplantae; phylum Streptophyta; class Magnoliopsida; order Brassicales; family Akaniaceae; genus Bretschneidera; species Bretschneidera sinensis. The sequence continues at coordinate 55,512 of JALCZK010000547.1, read as the reverse complement.
CCCAAGAAATTTCCAATTACAAAGCTCTTGAATCCCTAATCTACACAGAGCCGAAACTCCTCCAGGTCATCCTCCTTACTGGGCGCTGTGGTTTGGGGGATGTTGTGCCATGACACACACCTCCCTGGACTTCCTCCTTCGCTAGTGGCCACAGTGCACACCACCTGTGCTGCGGCGCACACCTGGACCTGATGCTGAACTCTTCAACCCGTTTAATCCTTAGACAAATACCAACATTAGTGAATGTCTTGAGGAAATGGCAGTCATTGAATCTTTCCTAGTTGACACCCTTTACAAACTTCTTTAAAGTAATCAACGTTAAATGTTCCTGTCCTAGAAATTGGGAGGATAAATCTTTAAAAATCCAGTGGTCTTTACTATTGATTTTATAAGCTTGTTTTGTCTAGAATTTTGAAGAGAAGCATGGCATGGATGAGCTTCCTTATTTAAAGTAAAAGCATAGTCAGTTTCCATGTTTAAACTAAAATAAAAGTCTAATATACCACAATTCCTCTATAAAGGAACAAGAATTCCAATTGGTGTTTCTGTATTTGCTTGTAGAGTATACTTTCCCGGAATTATTACGTTTTTTCTACCCTAGTTAAAGTGTTTAACCTTGAGTGGTGGCCCTGGAGTTTATGTATCTGAATTCAGAAACTTTTGGAATTTTGCTCATGTTGAGTGTTTATTTACTTAAATAATTATGCAAATAATCGTTTTAGTTTTACTTCCAAGTGCACAAGGTCTGTGGTAGCATAGTGTGCAAGTGCGAGATCATTTCCATAGGGATTGGTGAATTTCATTTTAGAATTACTTTCACAATATAAAAAAAGATAAAGAAAATATGAGTTTGGATTGATAAGGATAAAACAAGAAACAAGAAACAAGATAATAATAAAAGTGTAGGGCTTTGATATCCACCACTAATTATGCTTTAACATAATAAAACAATATGCCAATACTCTAGTTATTCTCTGAATATTTAATGCTTGCCAACCTAAGGGCTTGGTCCACACCTTAGGCTATTGATCTCCCTATGCAACGAGTTAGGTATGGTGTATACTCTAACTCTTTTCTCTCTTAGAGGATTCAGCATGGGTGTATACTGAGTTGTTACTTAAGAGAGCATAAGGACTGTGGAGATCGGCAACCACACGGGGCCTAGGGGCTTGGTCCGCTCCCGATTTCTCGTGTTGATTAACCCGAGAATTCGGTGTGGATATCTCTTGTTACTAATGTTGAACCTAGGACTCGGTCATCCAAATTGATTCAACTAACTAATCCATACTACATGCATAAGTTGATCATACAAACACATATGAGGAATTTAAATAAACACATGTATTAATCAAGTTAAACATCATCATAGAACCATTGCAAGGGCGCCAATATTGAAATATTAAGTAAACAAAATTAGGACTTCAATCGAGCCGTACTGAAAGTTTAGTTACACATAATAAAATAAAGGAAACAAGAAACTCGAGAGAGCTCCATTGAAGAGTTGTCAATTCTTCATAGAATCCCCTCTGGCCTCCGGCCTCCCGACCTGAAACTAAAACTAAAAAAAGAGATAAGCTCCTAAAAAGGGAGATATGTTTTCTGTATTTGAAAAGTCTATTTATAGGGTTCTAAGGACACTTGGAAACCCTAATTTCCAAAATAGGGCCCTAACCCTAATTTTCAAAACAAGTGCTGCCGTTTTACTGTTCACTACCATACGTGTGTGCTCAATCGCAAGCAGATTGCGCTCGATCACATGGTTGCGCTCGATCTCCCTTCCTGGTGCGCTCGATCGCACTGCGGACAGAATCTGCTTCCAGGTTTTCCAGTTTTCTTCCTTTAAGCTCCAAAAGCTTCCAAAATGCTTCCTTTTCTTCATAAACCTATAAAAACCATGTAAAACATAGAAATGAAGTAAAATGGACTAAAATAACATAAACTAAGGCTTAACAAATATAAATTAAGGGGCTTAAATCCTATCACACCCCCAAACTTACATATTGCTAGTCCCTTAGCAATACGAAACTAAAAACTAAATGAAGAACAAATTAAAGATAAATTCATTTCCATGATACTCAAAAATTTGGGTTGTGCATAAAACCATGATAACCGTTCATGAGTAAGCTTATAATAAAAACACATTTTTGGATTGCAAAAGGACTTTCAAAAGCTTTATGTTACTTACCTAAGGTTGGCCTAAGGCATTGCAAGTTTGATTTGTGTGTGATGAATTAGCACATATAAGATGGGACTTCCACATAATTTTAGTGTATAGTGTTTCGGTGCCCAAACCTTTATTGAATTTCTTATTTAAAGAGAACAAAAAGGCATAATACTTGCTTCTCATTTCTTTTTCTTTTATCATGCTATCTTTGCCATGTTGACTTCCATCGAGCTTTCTATTTGACCCTTGTAACGAGTGTTTGGCCAATGACTTCCAAACCAGATGGTTTTAGGGCATTAGGTGTAAAGACATCCCTAAGGACTTCCTAACTCGAGTCAAAAAGGCTACGGAACTAACAAGTTTTAATGCCTCTATATGAAATTCCCACCTTTTGACGTGAACACTCAATGCTTACTGAGGCAAGAGGCCCAGGTACTCAGTGGAAAGTTTTTAATGATCATTGGAAACTTTTTAATCACTTTTTGCATGATGGACATTTTTCTTTATTTTTCTTATGCCAAAGTGTTCTTTTTAGCAAGTTATCCGATTACAGTTAGGTTATCGAAACATATACAAGAGAATTATTTGTCATACCCCACACAAATGTGTGTTAATTGTGTTTGTGCAAATTTGGATCAAACTCGTGAATTCTTAGGTGCCTTGAGGTAGGTAACTAAACTTTGTAAAATTCCCATTACAAAACTATGTGTTCTAGCTTTTAAGCTTACTAATGAAGTGTTATCAAATTTTTAAATCAACCAAAATTTTTGTTTACCAAAAGAACATGCATTTATCATTATTTCCAAAAAAAAACTGGGACTTAGTGTGTGCATGTGTTTCAAGTGCATGTGTGATAGTATCTAGTATCTCCCACTATCCCCAAACTTAAAATACACATTGTCCCCACTGTGTGTGTGGCATGAAAAGATCTGACCTGGGAGATGGAGAACTCAGTTGCTTACTTTGCTTGTAACACGCCTCCAAACTTGAACTGGATGCACGCACTAAGTACCTGACAAAAAAAAATAAACGTTGTTCCGGAAAACAAGAAATATAAATGCTAGATATGTAAATATAAATTTAAACAAAAGAAAAATACTAAAATGAAAAGGATAAGTCTGGGGTGCCTCCCATGAGCGCTAAGTTTAATGTCTTCAGCCGGACCAAGCCTTATTCTTCCCCAAAACTAAGATTGGTAGCAACGAACACAGGTATTGCCTTATTCTCTCCCATATAAGCATAAGTCAAATGCTTCGGCAATTGCTTCAACTCCAAATTTAGTGCCTGGACAATATAAGGGAAAAAACATGTATTAGTAGGCATATGAATATCAAATGGATCGATGTACTTACTTGGATCCTTTGAAGAGGCTTCAATGAGGTGCACAGTTTTGATGATGTCATCAGTAACATCCTCAAATTCTGGCACTATATTCGATCTTGTGAGACTATATGTAAGAGCAGTTTCTAATGGATCAACGTGATGGGCTTGAAAAACTTGCTCAATAACACCTTGCTGACATTCACTCAGCTTTTTAACCAATTGCCCCACTTATACTTCCAATCTTTGAATGGCTTGCTCATGCCTTGCAATGATTTCCCTTTGCTCAGTTCAGAATTGTCTTTCCTCTACCATGAATTGTTCTTGTGAAGTCATCAGCTGTTGTTGTTGAGTTTCCAATTGCCTCACAAGATTCTCTAGGTTACTTTGCTCAATCTGGAATTGTCTTGCCTCTGCCATGAACTGCTCTTGTAAGGTTATCAACTATTGTTGTTGAACTGCCAGTTGCCTCACAATGCTCTCTAGGTCATTTTTCTTTGATGCCGAAATTGTTTGGGCTGCTGGTTGGGAGTTCTTTCCGAAGTTGGGGTGATTCCACCATCCATGATTGTAGGTATTTGCATATATGTTGTAGTTGTTCAGTCCCACATAATTTGCTTGCTCTTGATATGCAGATGAATATAAAGGGCAAGTGTTAGTAGTGTGATCAAAACAAGAATATATAGCACATACCTGGAGTGGTGTGCCTTGTGGACTAGGTGATATGTTTTGAGTAGTCATGGCGTTTATGAGCATATCTAGCTTCCTCTCCATAGCATCTAGACAAGCGTATCGAGCTTCCGTCAATGGTGCTTCACCCTTGAATGAATTAGTTGAAAAGCTTTAATGCAGCAGTTTTAGTACTACTGCTCGGGTACTCTCTGGAGCTTTTGTACTCGAGCGCACACTGAACTGCACTCAATCGCAGATGTGTGCTCGATCGCACAAGGCACTGCGCTCGATCGCAATGAGGATAGAAACTCCTCCTCTGCACACCTGAACCAAAACAGAAAATGAAAAAAAGGAATAAATCTGATTTTTGATAAAAATAAAAATAAAATAAAACAGAACATAATAAAATAAAATAGAATAAAAATAAATAAATAAAACTAACAAAAATAATTCCAAAAATAAATTTAGCACAATCCCCGGTAACGACGCCAAAAACTTGTTGAGCTTTTATTTACTTAAATAATTAGGCAAATAATCGTTCTAGTTTTACTTGTAAGTGCACAAGGTCTGTGGTAGCATAGTGTACAAGTGCGAGATCATTTACACAGGGATTGGTGAATTTCATTTTAGAATTACTTTCACAATATAAAACAAGATAAAGAAAATATGAGTTTGGATTGATAAGGATAAAACAAGAAACAAGAAACAAGATAATGATAAAAGTGTAGGGCTTTGATATCCACCACTAATTATGCTTTAACATAATAAAACAATATGCCAATACTCTAGTTATACTCTGAATATTTAATACTTGCCAACCTAAGGGCTTGGTCCACACCTTAGGCTATTGATCTCCTTATGCAACGAGTTAGATATGGTATATACTCTAACTCTTCTCTCTTAGGGGATTTAGCATGGGTGTATACTGAGTTGTTCCTTAAGAGAGCATAAGGGTTGTGGAGATCGGCAACCACACCAGGCCAAAGGGCTTGGTCTGCTCCCGGTTTCCCGTGTTGATTAACCCGAGAATCCGGTGTGGATATCTCTTGTTACTAATGTTGAACCCAAGACTCGGTCATCCAAATTGATTCAACTAACTAATCCATACTACATGCATAAGTTGATCATACAAACACATATGAGGAATTTAAATAAACACAGGTATTAATCAAGTTAAACATCATCATAGAACCATTGCAAGGGTGCAAATATTGAAATATTAAGTAAACATAATTAGGGCTTCAATCGAGCCATACTAAAAGTTTAGTTACACATAATAAAATAAAGGAAACAAGAAACCCGAGAGAGCTCCATTGAAGAGTCGTCAATTCTTCGTAGAATCCTCAATGGCCTCCGGCCTCCCGACCTAAAACTAAAACTAAAAAAAGAGATAAGCTCCTAAAAAGGGAGATATGTTTTCTGTGTTTTACAAGTCTATTTATAGGGTTCTAAGGACACTTGGAAACCCTAATTTCCAAAATAGGGCTCCAACCCTAATTTCCAAAACAGGTACTGTCGTTTTACTGTTCACTACCGTACGTGTGCGCTCGATCACAAGGTTGCGCTCGATCTCCCTTCCTGGTGCGCTCGATCGCACTCCAGACAGAATCTACTTCCAGGTTTTCTAGTTTTCTTCCTTTAAGCTCCAAAAGCTTCCAAAATGCTTCCTTTTCTTCATAGACCTATAAAAACCATGTAAAACACAAAAATAAAGTAAAATGGACTAAAATAACATAAAATAGGGCTTAACAAATATAAATTAAAGGGTTTTAATGTGAATATTTAAGCTCCTATCAGCTCACTATCTAGTGCTGGACTTTAATGATCCAAAACCAAATGAATTATCAAACATTTTTTTCCTTTTTTGAGTTACACCTAACAAGGACCCTGCTATTTTTATCATGCCTTTGAATGTCTGAAAATTGTATGAGTTACACCCATCTGTAGTAGTTGTAGCCTTGAATATACCACAGAAGTATATGGAAACAACTACAGTGCCATTGATGCCCATCTGTCATCAACAATTGCCTCCTTTTATCTATGGCACTTTCAGCCAACATTTGGTTTTCGAAATGACAAATATTTTCATATATATTATGTGTATGTGTGTGTGAATGAATGTTGAAACAATTTTGATAACTTTTTTGATGTTACTCTGTAGTAGCATTGGCATAGTAAAGCCTAGATATGTTCAGACTTCAGAACTGTTTTGAGTGGTTGATATGTTCCTAAAATAAGAATAAATAATGCCATATTTGTAGAATGGTGTAGCATTAGCTGTTGTGTAATGGTAATTCTAAAGTTCCTCAGAACAGATTTTTGTTTCACAGAAATATTCATATTAGGTGGGAACATTACATTCAAAGTATGGAGTTGAGTTCCTTTAGTAATTTACGTGTTACCTTTAGATCTTTTTTTATTGTTGTTATATGTGAACTCATTTTTATTAAATTCTCATAAGATTATGAATAGTTTTAACTGGACCAGAATTATGGTTTGCCAATATAACAAGTAATCAATCCCTTGGTCATTGGATTCTTTAATGTAGGAAATGTCAGTGGTATTATAGTTGTATACTTGAAATTGTTTATTTATAAATGGTCCACAATTGTCAATTTCTCATTTCTAAATGACACTAAGCATTGATGGCTCATTAGAAAGCTAAAGGGAAAGTTGTCCCCCATCCCTTGATTCCTTAACGTTTCCTGTATTGGATACATGATCATCATGTTACATGCCAGTTACTTATGACCTTGTTAGATGGTTTCTAGCCTTTCAATATGGTTTTCAGTGTGCTTATATTTAGTTTGCAGTGCACTTTTTGGAGGGTGGAAAATGATGCAAAAAAAGAAAAAAAAAAAAACAAGTCTAGCAATTAGCAATTCATTAGTTTTGCTATAAAACATGGCTATGCTTTGTTTAATACCCCATATTTTTCCAAGAGATTCACTTCACCACTGCTAAGCATAGATTAATTTATGCTGCCTTTTGTTGATGGTTGCTATCTCAATTAACTATTTGAAACTTAGATCACTATTTGGTTCATTTTGTTTGGACTGTATTTTTGTTTTTCATTTGCATGAGGTTTTATGGAAATATTGGGGGAATTCTGCCTGTTTGTCTATAAAATCTGATATGCAACTTTTCTTTTATGTAACATTCGCTGCATAATCTTTAGGGAGTTTTAATCTTTATTGTTTCGTAATTGTAGGTGACAGCTGAAGCTCGTGTTGCCGAACTTGTTGTAGCTTCAGGATCTTCTGATGCTAGCAATAATTTAGCAATACAAAATGAAGTCTTGATCGAGTTTATGGGTGAAGAGAGTTCTGGTCGTGTCCGAGGTCAATAGTTTGGAGTTACACCTTTTGCCGTGTATGGACTTTCAGGTCAAATTAGGAATGATATGGGATACAATGGGGTTTATATTGAAGAGATAAATAGTTTGAGAGCAAAAATAGAAGAAAACAATCAACAGCATGCGCATCGGATTCAACAGTATGCACATCAAATTCAAGAAATAACAGCAAAGCATGATGATCAAATGAACAGTATGCAATCCCAAGTTGATGAGCTGAAATCTTTACTACAACAGTTGGTTAATAGAGGACCTCATAATTGATTTCAAGTGTGATGGTAAAATAATTTTTCAGACTACATTCCATTACTTTGTTTTGTATGAATTTTACATGTTAACTATGATTGTTTTTTGTGTAAATGAGATGACTTTTGTATTGAAATTTGAATTTTTATAGATTTGATGGTACATTTTATTTATTGAAAGGTGAATAGTGTTGATATTTAAGCCAACAGATTTAAAACCACCCTATTGCAGAACTTTTAGCGGCCCTTAAAAGTGCCGCAATATGCATAATATGTCTGCAATATAGCGGTGCTTCTAAGCGCCAGTATATTTCGGCGCTTAAAAGGGCAGAAATATAGCGGTGCTTAGAAGTGCCGAAAAAAATGCATATTGCGGTGCTTTCTTTAAGCGCCGGTATTGACGCTTCGACACCACACATATTGGTGCTTTATCCGGTGCTTTCCATAAACGTTAGTATGGCATATTGCAGCACTTTAAAGCGCCAAAATATGCTAAAAAAAGCGTTGGCATTAGTCTTTTATCTTATAGTGGAAGGTCTATTCAAGATTTCCAATACTAGATGTGATCAAATTCAATCCAAAAAAATGTGATCAAGTATACGTCAATCTGGAGTTCTTGAAGAGTACACAACCAAATTAACCATGTTATATTTTCAATTTTCCCAGTATCTTCCCAAGCTCCAGAATTTTCCAGTGAGACATGGACAATGTCATAGCTCGATTTCCCCAACTCTTCCCTCCCCTACCCCCACCACCACCCTCAAAAAAAAATAAAAAAAAGGAAAAACGACATTAAGAACTTCTCACATCCTATCTATAATCCGAATCCAGAAGTTGATACAAAAAAACGAGCTACTTGGGAAAAGAAGACGAGAAACAATTCAACGGAAGCTAACCAGGTAAATCACAGCAATAGCCACCAGTAAAATGACAGCAAAGCAATCAACTATGAAATACTCGGTTGATCAACATTCCCGAAGGTTAAACAGTACACCAAACCACAATTCCAGGTAGAAAGGCCCAGTTTTGTTATGTTGGAGATGAATTTATTATTAGTGTTGGAAATCACCTTGACAAGATGCCCAGGTGGCGATCTTCCAAACACCCCAGTCTTGAATGACTTGTAGAAAGAATTTCAGCAATCGAACACAAGAACAGAAAATCAAAGAAAGAAAGAAGACAAGTAATTTGTTGTCGAGGTTCGGCAATGTGCCTACGTCCCCGTGAGTTCCTCCGAACTCTCTGCACTATCTCAATGGTTCTTACAAATTTACAGCAATCCCCTTCAAGAATCCAAGTTCTTGAAGAACCAAGAAGAGAACGAGAAAGTGATAGACCTATTACAATGCTTTCTATCAATTCTCTACTAACCTCTCTTCTTTACAACCAGCCTCACTACAAGAGTCCCTCTTGTGTTTATGTCTCTCACACAATTCTCTCTTGTGTTTACAATGATCTCACAATGTCACAACCTGTGTGGTTCTCTCACACACCTTTTTTCACCACTTGAAATGAGGCTAGGAAACCCTTTTTATAGCCTCTTAATTCTTGGACAATCTTGTGAATCATTCTTGACCCTTTGATCATGTTCTTCCTTTAATCTCAGCCCTTCATCACTCTCCAAGTGATGCTGTGCATTTTGGTGTGGTGCTGTGTGCTGCAGCGTGACCTGATGCTGCAGCCTCCTGATGCTGTGCGCACACCTCCTGCCTGCGGGCAGAAACTTCCACAGCAGTGTGCCTGACCTTCCCATGCTCAAAATTGAAGCACACATATGTGTGCAACCTTATAACTTGCTGAACCTTGATATCCCACAATTGGTTTGGACATTAACCAAACTTTGAACCATGTTTGGACCTGCTCAAACCTTGACCATGTTTGAACCATGTTTAAACCTTAGACAAAAAACCAACAATCTCTACCTTTGTCTAAGCGTTTAAACCCAAACCATTTGTGCAGAGACCTTTGGGATCCAAACTCATCTTGTGTCATCAATCAACTGACTCCAATCCTAAGTAATTCAAGGCAATGATTGAACTTACTTAGAGGTAGAAACTTGGTGCCTAAATCTGCAGGACTTTTCTCCGTGGTCTTCTTGTCAACATGAATGCTTCCTTCTGTACCATTTTCCAGAATGTAATGATACCGAACATCCATATGCTCCGTCCCCTCATGGAACACCGGATACCTCCACAAGTGCCCCGCACTTTGGCTATCCAAAGATACCACCACCTGCTCTTTTAGGACCTCCCACTCGTCCAATAACCCCTTGCACCCCATAGCCTCCTTTATGGCTTCCATAGCCGCTATGTATTCTGCCCTGGTTTTTATGAGTGCTACAACTGGCTGCCACTGAGCCTCTATGTACCTCAGCAACCACTTCATCCCAAGACAACGCTCTTTTCCGGGATTACTCACACATTTGCTGAAAACATCCATTGCCCAAGACAACGCTCTTTTCCGGGATTACTCACACATTTGCTGAAAACATCCATTGCCCAAGAAACACTTGACCTGTTTCTCTTCCTTTCCCGGATGATTCTCCTCATCCCAAGGATCTTTTGTGCAAGGCTGAGATCCTTCCTCTCGAACTCCTCACTGAGTTGAGATGTAAACCTTTCCATCCTCTTCCTGCTGTTCCAAACTAACAGCCCATCAATGACATAGGTGAGGATACTCACCATCTTCTCCACCTTGTGTCCAGGTGAGAAAGTTTCTGTGAAACCTATGTCTTCTCTTCTTGTGAACCCATTCGCCACTAGCTTAGCCTTGTTCCGGACTTCATCTCTTGGAGGGCACCCTTCTTTGATCTTGTAAGTGCACTTACATTCCACAACTTTCTGATTTCCTGGAATTTTCACCAATTCCCAGAAGTTGTTCTTTCTCAAAGAATCCATTTCTTCCTCCATAGCTAGCTGCCACTTTGATGAATCCTTACACTCCATTGCATCCGTGTAAGTTTCTTATTCACTCATCTCTCCTTCTGTCCAATGAGCCGCAGCATCCGCAGCATCCGCAAACCCACATCTTGAAGGTTGTCCGACCAGCCTTCTTTCTCGGTCTCTTATGAGCTGAAAGTCCTTCTGACTTGCTGCAGCATCCTTTTCTTGTTCAGTCTCTTCTTGAGTTTCTTGAGCTTGGCAATCATCCAAGGGCTCTACCTGGTCTGACCCCTCTTGCCTCCTTTGCTCTACCTAAACAGAATCTCCCTTGATGCTATGCTCAACAATTTCTGAATTGGTTTGCTCACTAGCCCCTGCAGGGTTAGTTTTCTCCAAGTAGGGAAATAATAATTCATTAAAGACAGTATCCCTACTTATTATGAGTTTAAATCCTTCTTTTTCTAAGGACCACAACCTGTACCCCTTAGCCCCTTCCCCATATCCTAGAAACACATATTTTCTAGATCCTGGGCTAAGCTTATCCTCCTTTTGGAGTGCATATGCAGCACACCCAAAAGTCCTAAGGTTGTCTAACTCAGGGGTTTTCCACTCCACATCTCCATGGGAGTCTTTTGGAACACAATCCTAGAGGGTGATCTATTAATCAAATATGCAACTGTAGCTACAGCTTCTCCCCAAAAATATTTTGGTAACCCGGATCCATCTAACATGCACCTAACCTTTTCTAGAAGAGTCTTATTCATCAACTCAGCAACTCCATTTTGCTGAGGAGTTTCCACAACCGTCCTATGTTTTAGAATGCCATTTAACCTACAGAATTGATCAAGTTCTTGGTTAAAAATTTCTAAGCCATTATCGGTTCTTATCCCCTTAACTGCTCTACCCATTTGAGTCTCAACCAGCCCTTTCCACACCACTAATTTATTCAAGGCATCTAATTTATTATTAACCAAATAAACCCATACTTTTCTTGAATAATCATCAATTAAAGACAGAAAGTAAATGTTACCTCCCTGTGTTGGTGTCCTTGCTGGTCCCCAAAGGTCCGCATGAATGTAGTCAAGAATGCCCTTAGACTTGTGCACTCCGGTGTTGAAGCTGACCCGATGTTGCTGCCCAAAAACACAGCTCTTACAGAAATCCAGTTCTTCTACTTTGTCACCACCAAGTAGACCTTCCTTGCTAAGCACTTGCAGGCCCTTTTCACTCATGTGTCCCAAGCGAGTGTGCTAAAGGGTTGCCTTGTCCAGCTCAGTCATCAAGCTTGCTGCTTGATCATTGGTTTCTGTTTCTCCGATCATCTCATAAAGTCCATCGTTTCTTGCTGCTTTGATCACTACCAAAGATCCCTTGGCCACCTTGATCTTTCCTCCCTCTATCTTGCATGTATAGCCCATGGAATCCAGCTGCCCCAATGAGATCAAGTTCCTCTTCAAATCTGGAACATACCTCACATTTTCCAGCAGCCTTGTGACTCCATCAAACATCCTCAATTGGATATCTCCAATCCCTCTCACTTGGCAAGAATTATCATTCCCCAAGAAGACCCTTCCACCAGTGATCTTCTTGAAATTCTTGAACCATTCTTTGTGAGGGCTCATATGATGAGTGCACCCGGTATCCAAGATCCATTTCCCGCTGCCTTCTTGCCCCTTGCTCACACTTGAGCACACAACAAGAACATCATCATCTTGCTGTTCTGTTTTGGCAACCGAAGCCTCTCCATTCTTGGTATGGCTTCCTCCTCTATCCCTTGTCATCTTCTTGCAATCTTTCTTGACATGACCTTCCTTATGGCAGTAGTAGTAGCTCTTCCCTCCAAATCTCAGTTTGGAATGCATTCTCCCATGGCTTTCTCCTCTACCTCTATCCCGGTAGTAGCCATGCATGCTGCTGTGCACTCTCCCATGGCTCTCTCCTCTACCTCTGTCCCAGTAGTAGCCATGCATGCTGCTGTGCACTCTCCCATGGCTCTCTCCTCTACCTCTGTCCTGGTAGTAGCCATAGTTGCTGCCATACCAAGTTGCTGGCCTTCTTTTAAAGAACAGCCCTTTACTACTTGATGCACTCCTTTTCTTGGCATCAAGATTATCTTGCAACTCTTTCTTAGGATCAAATTTAAAAGCAAAGATTCGTTTCCGAAGATACCTCTTATGTGGGAGAGTCTTGGCAAGAAACAATTCAACTAGTTTCTTCCATAATGCAGCTGGATCTTCCGAGTCTCCGCACTCCCTTGTGATATTATCCGACATGTGCAAGAAAATGGTGCTGTAAGCCATCTTCTTCATCTCAGTCCGCTGGTCCTCCGTGACACTTGCTGGAAAAGCATCATCTTCTCCAATAGCCAAGTCCACTTTTTGTTGCACAAGAACCTCCTTGATCTTCCGCTTCCATAGGGAAAAATCTCCCTTTCCATCAAAATTCTTAATACCGAAATTTGAACCCATCTTGCGGAGATGATCCCTTGTCTTATGCAGTACCCACAAATGCTTTCTTCAACCTCAAGAACACAGATCGAAGATGGATCTTAACCGTTCTTGAATCACTTTCAAGAACACGACCAGATCTTGATCTTTACACCGTTCTTGAATCACCCTCAAGAACATGATCAGATATTGATCTTAACACCGTTCTTGATTTACCTCAAGAACACGATCATATATAGATCTTAACTCCGTTCTTGAATCACCCAAGAAGTTGATCTTTGATTCTTGGAGTCTTGGCTCCGTACCTTCTACTTCTTGTTCCGATAACCAGCTGCTGTGCTTTGATACCACTGTCCAAAGCTCTGATACCACTGTTGGAAATCACCTTGACAAGATGCCCAGGTGGCGATCTTCCAAACACCCAAGTCTTGAATGACTTGTAGAAAGAATTTCAGCAATCGAACACAAGAACAGAAAATCAAAGAAAGAAAGAAGACAAGTAATTTGTTGTCGAGGTTCGACAATGTGCCTACGTCCCCGTGAGTTCCTCCGAACTCTCTGCACTATCTCAATGGTTCTTACAAAGTTACAGCAATCTTCTTCAAGAATCCAAGTTCTTGAAGAACCAAGAAGAGAACGAGAAAGTGATAGACCTATTACAATGCTTTCTATCAATTCTCTACTAACCTCTCTTCTTTACAACCAGCCTCACTACAAGAGTCCCTCTTGTGTTTATGTCTCTCACACAATTCTCTCTTGTGTTTACAATGATCTCACAATGTCACAACCTGTGTGGTTCTCTCACACACCTTTTTTCACCACTTGAAATGAGGCTAGGAAACCCTTTTTATAGCCTCTTAATTCTTGGACAATCTTGTGAATCATTCTTGACCCTTTGATCATGTTCTTCCTTTAATCTCAGCCCTTCATCACTCTCCAAGTGATGCTGTGCATTTTGGTGTGGTGCTGTGTGCTGCAGCGTGACCTGATGCTGCAGCCTCCTGATGCTGTGCGCACACCTCCTGCCTGTGGGCAGAAACTTCCACAGCAGTGTGCCTGACCTTCCCATGCTCAAAATTGAAGCACACACATGTGTGCAACCTTATAACTTGCTGAACTTTGATATCCCAGAATTGGTTTGGACATTAACCAACCTTTGGACCATGTTTGGACCTGCTCAAACCTTGACCATGTTTGAACCATGTTTAAACCTTAGACAAAAAACCAACAATTAGTATTTGCTTTAAGAGTAGGAACACTGCAGAAAACAGTGTGAAACAATAAACAATAACATCTTGCTATGCGTAAAAAATTTCAGTGTTCTACTATAGACAGTTGAACACTTGGTCGTCTTGTAGAACTGCAACCTAATAATTATTAATTTATCAAGGTTTTTCTCCTCCAAAATTCTCTTCAGTACTTTCATTAATTTTGCTGTTGGAAACAAATTATAAACTGCATTCCTATATGAAATAGTAAATTTTCATGCGATCGTTGGTGACAAACCATAAGAAGAAACTCTATTTTTTTTCTTGTTAATTAGCCATCAGAAAAAACGCTATTAATCTAGAACTTAAACCGCACTGTATATCAATCTACCACAGATGAAGGGTGAGCTCATTTTTCCGCAATAACTAAGAAAAACAAAATTATTCCTCTACAACCAAAAATATAATCCCAATGAGACATCAACAAACCTGGTTTGTGCCTATAAGGTACAAATGGAACCCCATAAGTCCACCAACAAACCATAGGGATATGAAACAATAGACCATTCGTATGACGCATGGCAGAGATTCTTTCACTGCCTTCCAGACTGTACCATGGTGATTATCCATCAGAACCTTAATGTAGAAAGCTGACATGGAAAACACATAGATGCAGAGAAAGGTTGATGAAGAAACGAACATAAAGAAGTAGCAGTAGTTTCGCTGCCAATACGCAACACAACTACGTTATGCTAGCATTAAGGGAAGCAAACAAGAATCAAACAAAACAAATGGGGAATGCACAAATCACAGGTTTTGGATGGCATATAAATCAGCATACTAATCTGATGCATTGGCCCACCTAAGGGCAGTGATGATCACACCGTTCGACACAATTGTTGCAAATTGAACAATGAGAGCGACGAGGAGGATGATAAAGCATGCATGTATCACAATACTTCACCCGCACAGGAATGCAATTAACCATAACTTCTTTTGTTCAAGGGAATTGACGGCTGAGTGTTTGTCTTCCTCCAACCTCAACCGACGCAGAAGTATCATACCGAAACTTTTCCTCTGGTGGATGTGAATTACGGGGAGTGATACCTGGGTCTACGGCAGATATGAGGAAAAGAATAACCAATACCTGTCGAAATCTACTACAGGATTAAAAAAAAATGGCAACAGAGGTAACTGACAGAGTGAAAAGTAGGGACAAAATATCATCCAAGAGATATGCCCTTTCCTATGAAGAGGGATGGCTTCTGATCTGATAAGTTAAACTTAAATTAGAACCCCATTCAGGTATATGCCATTTCTCAAACCCAATGTAGATGCAATTCAATTACACCAACAAGCTAAGTCCATTGCAACCGGAAATAATATGATTTGCTCACCATCAAAATTTGCTGCTTTTTTATTCTAAATGGATGAAAAATTAATTTGACAAAATGCCTAAGGATGTTTCAATCACCCAATTGATGCCCCTGCCACTTACATGACCCTAGCTTGTACTGAGCTGGGCGCCACTGGATCAAATGATGGCCATTGGCAAGTCCAATAAAAAAGGATCACTTTGCAGTCTCACCCATAGAACTAGAGTGCAAACCTTAAAATTTCTGACGTCAGTTGATGACAACACAGGTGCAAAGTCATCCACTCAGAAAGTGACATACTCAACTTGATAATGTGTCGCATAAAAAACCCATACAATAAGAATAGAAACGTTAAATAGCAAGTAAGGGATAGAAGACTAACATAGATAGTAAAGACAATGGCTACCGCCAGAATTGCATATCCTGCATTATATGCCGGGAATTCACGGCGAAGGTGTCTCGCAACAAACACACAAAATATAATGAGTGGAACAATGACCAGCAAGAAGGTAACAAGCAACGACCTACACCTGCATGCCAAAATTCAAATTTCTATATTGCTGCCAGTTCAATACAAGAGCTGTTGGATTTTGGCTCAATCTGCAGCAGCTATTATTGACTCTCTCTCTAGCAGCCATTGTTGACTCTTTCCAGCAGCCATTATCTCTTAGCAGCCATTGTTGAGTTCAATCCACCTTTCGGTGGAAAAGATATGAGCCCATGTGATGGGCTCTTGTTTTTTCCTCTCTATGATTCCCCTCCTTCATGTATAAATAGAGGGAGCAACTGAATGATCAATAATAGAAGAGAGCATAAGAGTGAGGTGTAGAGTGAGGTGTAGTTTGCTTTCTAGTGTGAGCATTCTCTTTGTAATTCCATTCTCTTTGTAATTCCTCCTCAATATACAAAATCAACTGTCTCTGCCCGGGGATGTAGGCAAATTGCCGAACCTCGTAAATTATTGTGTTTGTGTGTGTTTGGTGTGTGTTAGATTACTCATGGGCATAACAGAAATGGTATCAGAGCTTAGGTCCACAATCTGACCAGATCCAAACACCTCAAATTTGGAGTTTTAATTGTAGAGCTCGTCGATACGAGTTCAACGGTATCTTACGCGTTGAAATCGGAGCTAAAACGAGGCCGTGGCAGCCGTTTAAAGCTTTTTTTTATGTTTTTTGCCAAACGCGGCCTTAACTCTGAAATTCAGAATTTTTGCAGAGAAGATGAACAGTAGCTGAGTCAACTCGGTGACTCAGTAAACCAACTCGACCCATTTTACTCAGACCAGCCCATTTTTTTTTCAGCCCAGTTGCAGAGGCCCAGCCCAACACCAGAAAGCCTAGTCAAAACTTGACTTGGCCCAGTCCAGAAGCCACAAGCCCCAGCCCAAGTCCATTGGTCAAGCCCAGAGTTGACCAGCCCAGTTCACTTCATTAAGCCCAGCTCATTTAAAATAGTCCAGCCCGTGGTCGATTGGACCAACCCGATCCAGATCCGACCCGACCCGCATTTGGACCTGCTGACCGGACTTTGACCGACATTGACCGCTGACCGGCATTGACCGGCGTTGACCATTGACCGGCGTTGACCAGATTCATTTTTTGCTGTTTTCGGTCCTATTTTGGCCCATTTTTTGCCAGTTCAAACTGGTTCCCACCATTTTCGGCCGTTCCGGACACAACCGTAGTCTCCGTTTCTGGTAATTTTGCTCCTAAGCTGCTGTTCTACCTTAGTGAAGCCTTTGGAGAAATTTTCTAAAAGCGGGAAATTGTTAGCATGGCAGAAGAAAGGCATAATACAGATACCACCACACCGAGCAGCTCCACAACGAGCAGCTCATCGCGAAGGAATACAGCATCCAACGCAAAGTTTGAGGTGGAAAAGTTTGATGGTACGAACAACTTCGGCATGTGGCAGTGCGAAGTGAGGGATGTCTTGTTCCAGCAAGACTTGGAGATTGCCTTGGAAGAGAAGAAGCCTGAGGATATGACCGATGCAGACTGGGAAAAGGTGAATCGCCAGGCCTGCAGCACAATCCGACTTTGCCTCATGAAGGACCAGAAGTACTTCGTGATGAAAGAGGCAAATGCGAAGGTACTCTGGAAAAAATTGGAGGACAAGTACATGACGAAGAGCATAGAGAGCCGCCTCTACTTGAAAAAAAGGCTCTTCAGGTTCCAGTTTCGTGAAGGTATATCTATGGCCGAACATTTAAATAATTATAATAAAATGTTAGCTGATTTGCAAAACTTGGATGTCGAAATTCAAGATGAAGATAAAGCTCTGCTTTTGTTAAATTCTTTTCCCGACACATATGAACACTTAATTACCACACTGTTGTACGGGAAAGAAAAGATTAAATTTGACGAAGTATCTAGTGTACTTCAGAACAATGAGTGTCGCAGGATAGACAAGCAGATACACAGAGATACTTCCGGCGGAGCCTTTGCAGCTAGAGGCAGATCAGAAACGAAACAACTTGCAAGCAAGGGGAATAGAAGAAATTCTCGACCAAGGCCTCATAGCAGATCTCGTGGTGCATCAGACAGACGAAGACCTGCCAAAGATGAGTGTTCCTACTGTCGCAACAAGGGACACTGGAAGAAGAATTGCCCACAGTTAAAAGGGCAGCAGAAGGATAAACCCTCCACAGCCAACACAGCTAGTGATGAAGAGGATTTTGCTTTCACCGGATCTTCACTCATGTCCCAATATGACAAGTGGATCTTAGATTCCGGATGCACCTATCACATGTGTCCCAACCGGGAATGGTTTGTTGAATTCACAGAGATTGACGGTGGATCAGTACTTATGGGCAACGACTTTGCCTGTAAGACGAAGGGGATAGGCACCATCCATTTGAAATTGCATGATGGAACTATCAAGCCATTGACAGAAGTTCGGTATGTACCGGACTTGCGAAAGAACCTCATCTCACTCGGAGCCCTGGACTCGAAAGGGTTCAGAATCAGCATTGAAGCCGGAGTTCTCAAGGTGGTAATGGGAGCTCTAGTGGTCATGAAGGGAATGAAGCATGGCAACCTGTACTTCCTACAAGGGAGTACCATTGGAGGTGGAGCTTCCACAGTTTGTGAGAAGCTAGACGAGACTGATGCGGACATGACCAGACTTTGGCACATGCGTCTGGGTCATCCCGGGGAGAAGTCCATGCAGATTTTAGCAAAGCAGGGTTTACTCAAAGGTGCCAAGACTTGCAAGTTATCTTTTTGCGAGCATTGTGTTATGGGAAAACAAACCAGGATCAAGTTCGGCACTGCAATTCATCGAACGAAGGGAATTCTTGATTATGTGCATACCGACGTTTGGGGACCATCCCGAACAGCATCGATTGGCGGTAGACACTGGTTTGTTACTTTTGTTGATGATTACTCTCGTCGTGTGTGGGTGTACACGATGAAACGCAAAAATGAAGTATTGGAGATCTTCCAAAATTGGAAGAAATTGATGGAAACCCAAACTGGCAGAAAGATTAAGCGGCTCAGATCAGACAACGGAGGAGAATACACAGAGGATCCATTCTTTGACTTATGCCGAAAAGAAGGTATTGTCAGACATTTCACCGTGCGGAAGACACCGCAGCAGAATGGGGTGGCAGAAAGAATGAACCGGACTTTGGTGGATAAGGCCCGGTGTATGCTTCTGAGTGCTGGACTTGGGAAACATTTTTGGGCTGAAGCTTTGGTTTATGCTAGCCACCTGATCAACCGATTGCCCGCAGCTGCAAATGACAGAAAAACACCAATGGAAATGTGGAAAGGTACTCCTGCTACTGATTATGATTCTTTTCATATCTTTGGTTGTCCTGCCTATTATCATGTTCAGGAAGACAAGCTCGACCCTAGAGCCAAGAAAGCAAATTTCTTGGGCTTTAGTACAGGCGTGAAGGGGTACAGACTCTGGTGCATTAAGTCAAAGAAAATCATTGTCAGTAGAGATGTAAAGTTCAACGAATCTGAAATGCTTCATCCACAGAAGCATGAAGGCTCCAGTGAAAGCAGCAGCAGTAACAGCGAATCAGCCAGGAATTCGAAGAAGGTGGAGCTTGAGGCTCCAATATATGAAGATGATTCAGCCATAAATGAGGAGGAGGTGGATAATCAACATACCGATAATGCTAGCCCAACCACTGCACCTCCACTACAGCTTGAATCTATTGCAGTCAACAGACCAAGGAGACAGCTAGTTAAACCAGCTCGTCTACAAGATTACGTCACATATGCACTACCAACAGTTGGGGATGATATCCCCACCACTTACAAAGCAGCTGCACAGTCCACTGAATGGGCTGACTGGAAGATAGCTATGGATGAGGAGATGCAGTCTCTTCACAAGAATCAGACTTGGGAGCTTGTGTCGCTTCCAAAGAAACAAAAGGTAATTGGCTGTAAGTGGGTGTTCACCAAGAAGGAGGATCCAACTAGCAAAGATGGAGTACGCTACAAAGCTAGACTGGTAGCCAAGGGCTATGCTCAGACGGAGGGAATCGACTACAATGAAGTGTTCTCTCCGGTCGTCAAACACTCTTCGATTCGCATTTTGCTAGCTTTGGTGGCCCAGTTTAACCTCGAGTTGGCACAACTTGATGTGAAGACAGCATTTCTCCATGGTGACCTGGAAGAGGATATTTATATGTCTCAACCAGATGGGTTCAAAGAAGTTGGTAAGGAAAAACTAGTCTGTAGTCTGAAGAAGTCTTTGTATGGATTGAAGCAATCCCCTCGACAGTGGTACAAGCGGTTCGATAGCTTCATGTTAGATCTGCATTATACGCGTAGTCAGTTCGATCACTGCGTATATTTCAGAACCCTTGCAGATGGTTCCTTCATCTATTTGCTCTTATATGTCGATGACATGTTAGTGGCATCTAAGAGCAAGGTGGAGATAGATCGTTTGAAGGCTAAGTTGAGCCAAGAATTCGAGATGAAGGACCTGGGAGAAGCACGAAAAATTCTGGGCATGGAGATTACCAGAGACAGGGCGAAGGGCACAGTTCACCTGACTCAAAAACAATACCTGAGGCGAGTTCTGCAGCGTTTCGGCTTGGACAAGAACTCGAAACCAGTTAGCACTCCGTTGGCCCCGCACTTCAAGCTCAGTGCAGCGCAGTCTCCCAGCAGTGATTCAGATAAGGATTACATGGCAAAATTCCCTTATGCAAATTTGGTTGGTAGCTTAATGTATGCAATGGTGTGCACGAGACCTGATATCTCCCAGGCCGTTAGCATGGTGAGCAGATACATGCACAATCCAGGAAAGGCACATTGGCATGCGGCCAGATGGATTCTACGGTACATTCAGGGGACCGTGGACCATGGTCTGAAGTTCAAGAGAAGTGATGCAGTCGATCATCTGGTAGTCGGTTATGTTGATTCTGATTATGCAGGAAGTGATGCAGTCGATCATCTGGTAGTCGGTTATGTTGATTCTGATTATGCAGGTGATCTCGACAAACGTCGTTCCACTACTGGTTATGTGTTCACTATGGCAGGAGGACCAGTAAGTTGGCATTCTACATTGCAGTCCACGATTGCGCTATCCACTACGGAAGCTGAGTACATGGCTGTGACAGAAGCCATCAAAGAAGCCATTTGGTTACATGGATTGGTAGCAGACCTTGGCGTTGAGCAGGAACAAGTTACCGTCTATTGTGACAGTCAGAGCGCAATCCACTTGGCGAAGAATCAGGTGCATCACGTTCGCACTAAACATATTGATGTCCGTTTCCACTTTGTTCGCGAGATTTTGGAAGAAGGGGACATAGAACTTCAGAAAATTGGTACAACAGATAATCCAGCAGACATGTTAACGAAGATCGTTACTGGGGTCAAGTTCCAACACTGTTTGGATTTGATCCACATCTCGCAGTATTGAACACCAAGGGTGTATAGCGTCTTAGGACGCCTTGGCAGGAAGTTGATTTGTGTAGGCGATGAGATTTTCGCCAAGGTGGAGATTTGTTGGATTTTGGCTCAATCTGCAGCAGCTATTATTGACTCTCTCTCCAGCAGCCATTGTTGACTCTTTCCAGCAGCCATTATCTCTTAGCAGCCATTGTTGAGTTCAATCCACCTTTCGGTGGAAAAGATATGAGCCCATGTGATGGGCTCTTGTTTTTTCCTCTCTATGATTCCCCTCCTTCATGTATAAATAGAGGGAGCAACTGAATGATCAATAATAGAAGAGAGCATAAGAGTGAGGTGTAGAGTGAGGTGTAGTTTGCTTTCTAGTGTGAGCATTCTCTATGTAATTCCATTCTCTTTGTAATTCCTCCTCAATATACAAAATCAATTGTCTCTGCCCGGGGATGTAGGCAAATTGCCGAACCTCGTAAATTATTGTGTTTGTGTGTGTTTGGTGTGTGTTAGATTACTCATGGGCATAACAAGAGCCACATCAAGGAGCTATATTCAAAAATTGACAATAGGACTTAATAAATTACATCAACTAAATTATTGCGAAGGTTACTTGTGAAACAACTAAGGAAGGTAAAGTATAAGAATTCAAATTACAAAGAGGGAAAGATGAAAGAGAAAAGGGGAGGAAATCTGACACCCCTATTTTCATTGGCTTAACCAAGTCTCCAAAATTACCATCATATCTTTACAAGAACCAGGAAAATCATGATTAAGAAAACATGAAAATAACTTCAAGCAAAAGCTTTCCACTCATCAAAACGCATACAACTAACTATCAACCTGCAAAGGCTCTCTACAAGTGTTAAGAGTGCCTAACTGCATTCACCGGCATAGCACATCTACAGACTTAGGTATAAATACGGATTACTGCGAGAATCTTGACAGAGAGGCTTCTCGAATTGAGGGATCAAAAAATAAATGAATGATTTTAGCTTTAATTTAAGAAATCAGAGGAAAAAGAAGCACTTACGAAGTTTCAGTTCTAGCTCAAAGAGATTACATTCCCACAATGGTAGAAATCATGGATTAACAGAACTCTATTCAATGTATATTAGAATGGCACTGACTACTCTCCTATATCATTATCTTTGTTTTCCCCGTTGATATTAAAGAGATCTGAACCACAGACCTGGGTTAAAATGTGGAATGTAAAAGCTCTCAAGGTCATAATAGACCACTTTTGGCATTGATCCATATCTTAAACATTGTTTTTATTCAATTTAAATATTATAATTACTAATAGTAAAATCACCAACTAAGTGGAAGCAAGTCGATTAAGGATAAGATCACCATTCACCAACTATTTGTTTTTTTTTTTAATGGATCCAACTAATTTTTTTTATGCAGAATGGGTAGACAAAGTAGAACAGATGGCCCTGGACTACCTAGAACGGTTGGATCGCTCCAAATCTAAGGGTACAGTTTACATCGTTTTATGTGTCGGCCCGGATCAGACCCTAAAGACCCCAGTCTGATTGGAAACGGGCTTCCGAGCAAAACTTATTACTTTTTAATAAGTGTAGTAGGATTTTAGCCAAAAAAAACGACGTTTAGGCCTCCAATTTTGTAGTTTTCAGTTTTTGGGAAATTTCTTATTTTGTACTTGCCTAATTTCGATTTTCCTTTTCTTTTTACTTTAACCTTATAAATAAGGAGGCCATGTAATATTAGGAATTATTCTGGAATAAAATTAGGGTTTCTTTTCTCTTCGTGAGAACTTATTGTATTGAGGGTTGAAGGCACAGTTCTTCTTCTAAATTCTTTCTTCCGCTTGCGTTTTACGTCAATTGGTATCAGAGCCTTGTTCTACCCTGGTCTGATGGCAGGTGATGGAAATGAAAGCAACCATCTTGACGACGTTGATCGTGGGGTGCAGGTCCTATGGGCAGCCATAGATAATCACAATCAGCAGTTTGATGATCACAATCAACGGTTTGATCGTATCGAATGCATGATGCGGGAGATACAACAGACCATGGCTGGTCTGAGAATCAATGGCAATAGGGGTGAAGAACGCAACCCGGATCTTGTCGGAGGCCTTGCTCGCGACCAACCGGTTGTTGGACGCGTTCTTTCTCGGCAGTGTAGGCCCCAAGCCTATGCAGTTTTATCTAGTGATGATGAGTTCGAAGTGCTGGGCGCCGAGAATGATGATGATGGTCAGCATGGTCGTAATCAGAATTGTGTTGGTCAAAACCATAGCAACCAGAACAGGTACAAATAGAACAATCATGATTTTCGAGTTAAAGTAGATCTGCCATGTTTCAATGGCCACCTCCACGTCCAAAACTTCATTGACTGGCTTTTCAAAGTGGAGGCTTTCTTTGAGTATATGCAGATCCCAGGAGATAGGCAGGTGAAGCTTGTAGCCTATAAACTGAAGGGGGGAGCCTCTGCGTGGTGGGAGCAGATGCAGAATAGCCGCAGGCGACAGGGTAAGCAACCTGTCCGTTCCTGGTTGATGAGAGTCATAAAATGCATCTAAACAGTACTTAATTATTAGCATTTTAGGGTTGATCGAGGTTGGAATTACACTTTTATACCTTAATAACTCTAAAGTGTTATTCTTGAATAGTTGACTTATTTCAGTGCATTTTCAGGTACTTTGAGCTTAAAAAAGAGATAGAAAAGCTATCATCATTTTAAACATGAAGCTTTAATGAATACTCGAGTGAGATAATGGTCGCGGAAGAGCCAAGATGAAGAGAAACCAAGAAAGGAGATTTACTAAATTGCCAGAATTGCCCGTACAGATCAATCATCTTTGAAAATTAAACTGTATTGCTGCAAGAAGAACCAGGAGATGAGCCATATATGCTTAGAAAGAACCAGAAGTCTATTTTCTGTAGAATTTTATGACTTGTAAAAATGATTTTTCTAGAGAAAGTTATGGTAGTTTTAGTAGACAAAGGTCAGGCTGTGCGAGATTTCAGCGTGATTTTGGACTTAAATCCCACATCCCACATCGGTTGGAAAACACATTTCTATATCCCACATCCCACATCGGATTGGAAACACATTGCACTCGTGGTATTTCCCTATAAAAGGCCTACTCCACTTCAGCTTTGAGGCATCAATCGAAGCTTATCTGAAATCATCAGAGAGTGAATCCAGAGGGCCTTTAGGACCAATCCGAAGTATAATTTTGGAGGGCAAGCTGAGGAATCGCCGAAGCTTTCGCTACCATGGAGGAGATGATCGTTGAGAGGCCGAAGGCAACTCAAGGAAGCATGAGCTCCATGGCCGGCTAGTCTCCAAGCAAGGCAAAGGGATGAATCCCTAGGTGTAGTTGTTCTTATTTTCCTTTATTTGATTCAGTTGTAGTTTGGTATTATTTTTATTAAATATTGTTATGTTTTATTCTTTAATTTAATTAGTAGATTTTTATTAGTCCGGTGATTGCATGCTTCTTTTCCATATAAGTCTAGTCATGCTCTTCTTATGTGTATTTGTTTGGGTGTGATTGAGTCCGGTAGATCTCTTTTATAGATCTCTTCTTATGTGCATTGATAATTTATAAGTTAGGTCATGTGAGCTTAAAAGTAAATAATAATTCATAGCAATTACATTAGGGTTTATAAATGAACTTTAATTGACTATTTGCCGATTGCCTATTTGGGATGTGAAACTTGCAATCGAGATAAAAATAACTGAATCAAGTTAGGATTAGAGCAACAAACCTAGGGAGGATTTTTGGAACCTTGTCGTTTCTTTATTATATTATTCAATCATTCACACAATTTTCATAAAATCAACAATTCAGATTCTTTCAATCAATCTTTCATCGTTTGTGTTCAAGTTTACACCTTCTTTTGTAATTAACTTGTTTCCCTGTGGAATCGACACCCCAAAACTGTACTACAACTATCGCGTTATGTTTTGGGCGTAATCATGTGTGATGCTAGTGACTACGCTGTAGGTGCTGTTCTTGGACAGCGAAAAGAGGGAAAACCTTTTGTAATTTACTATGCTAGTAAGACTTTGAATAGTGCTCAGATGAATTACTCCACAACTGAAAAAGAATTGCTAGCTGTAGTATTTGCTTTAGATAAATTTCATGCATACTTAATTGGTTCTCCTATCCTTATTTTTACAGATCATGCTACTCTCAAATACCTTCTTACAAAGAAGGATGCTAAGGCGCGCTTAATACGATGGATCCTACTCCTACAAGAATTCGACATCACCTTCAAAGACAAGAAAGGAGTAGAGAATGTAGTGGCTGACCATCTTTCAAGGCTTACATTTGAGGACACATCTGATGACATGCCGATCAAAGATGACTTTCCCGATGAGCATTTACTTTCTGTTACTTCCTTACCATGGTTTGCTCACATTGTGAATTATTTGGTTACAGGTGAGATACCAGTGGATTAGAGTGCTCAAGACAAGAGGAAATT
Organism: Bretschneidera sinensis; assembly: GCA_023935145.1. Lineage (NCBI taxonomy): Eukaryota > Viridiplantae > Streptophyta > Magnoliopsida > Brassicales > Akaniaceae > Bretschneidera > Bretschneidera sinensis. The sequence continues at coordinate 29,507 of JALCZK010000547.1, read as the reverse complement.
TTTATATGAGGTACATAATTTTTATTGGGATGACCCCTATCTTTTCAAGTACTTCCCGGACCAAATTCTAAGGCGTTGCATCCCTAATGAAGAGATTGCATGTGTCTTGGAATTTTGTCATTCCCTAGCTTGTGAAGGCCACTTTTCAATGAAAAAAACCGCTGCAAAAATTTTGCAGTGTGGATTTTATTGGCCTACCTTGTTTAAGGATGCAAACACCTATTGTCGCTCATGTGAAAGGTTTCAAAAGTTAGGAGCTGTGTCTCGTCGAAATATGATGCCCTTAAACCCCATTTTAGTAATTGAAATTTTTGATTGTTGGGGCATCGATTTCATGGGACCCTTTTCTCCTTCCTTTGGATACCAATAAATCACCAAATGCATACTCACCAAGAAGTGGATGACGAATAATTGCAATCTCCATTTGAATGCCACATCATTAAATTTAAAACATTCAAATTCAAATTTGCCACCATGAACTTGATATCCATTTCAATTCTTAAATGGAGAGGATCGTGGTCTTTTAATTAAAAGCAATAGTATTTTGGTCGGTTGAAAAGAATTACTGATTTTTTCTCATGCATAAGAACCCACTCATAAAAACATGATTCACTATACGTTATAGCTAAATTAGTTGTCTTAACAAAATGTTTGATATTGAATATTATAAAAAAAACTCGGTATACATGTTTTCACTAGAAGTTCTGACCAAAGAAAAAGTTTTGCAGCCCACCCAACTACTCGAGAAAAAAAGAACATAAACCAGCCCAGCAGGTCCAATTATCAATAGCACCGCAATTCCCATGCTGCTTCCCTTGAAGAAGTGATGAAAAACAGAGACAAGTAGAACAGAGAAGAAAGAAAGATGGACAAAGACAGAGAAAGAAAGAAAGGTGGGTATAGTAGAATAGCAGAGGATGAGGAGACGAAGAAGTGTTTGACACTGAGAGACCGACCAAGACATGTAGATTGAGAAATGATAGCAAGAATTAATCCAATCCTTAAACCCAAAAATATCATAAATTTGAAAGAATAGAGGAGAACGAGAAAGAAGAAAGCCACGGATGTAGTTCAGGTTAAGAGAGAGATTGGTGATGCAATTTGGATAGAGAGATGAGAAAATAATTTGTTTTATATTTTATAGAAAGATAATAGTTATAATATATTTTTTTTGATATATTGATCATGACTATAATCGATTTTTTTTTTTTAAATTAACCACTAAATAAAAATTCTGCAGCCAAACAATTACAATCTATCAGAAAATTGTAGCATTAGTCTCACCAAGGTTCTAGTGGCACAAACTTTCCATGATTGGGGACTGGATTGGATTCTTTATCCGCCCTTTAATTTTAACCAAAAACCACGATTTGGACACAATCGATATAAAATTAATGTAATTCTATTCAATTTTGTTTATGTACCTCTTGGGAATTAATTGATTTGTTAGGTAGCCCTTAACATAATCCATTAATAATTACAATTCAATATTTACTTTTTAATATATTTATACATTGACAAGATGACAATAATTAAATTCAAATTATTTATATGAAATGCATGAAAAAACCGGAAGGTCCGAGGTCTTTGCTCTTCTACAAGTCATTTTGTTTAAGTTGGCTTAGTTTTACCTACTCTTATGTACCAAAGAAATGCAATGATTTTGTCAATGGCACCGGAGAGTTTCATGCAAATTAAAAGACTGATAGGTATAGATGTTCACTAAATGGCTAAAACTAATTAATAGATCGTTTTGAATCAATTTAATTAAAATGGTTCGTTTAATTGGTTAAATCGATTAACTAAATAAGATGTATCAGTTTAAAAAAATATTCAAAAAATTGAAAACAAAAGCGCATATATGCAAACGGAATCTTTTTCTTTTTATCAAGCATACTACGCCCACAGATATATAAAGTAAAAAGTCATGCAAAATTATTAATATAACAAAATTCAGACTGGAAATTGTACCTTATAAAAAAAAAAGAGAGCGAGAGAAAGAAAATAAAATAAAGATGAAACATGAAAGTCTAGCTGCCTACTCTCAAACCCAAAAAAGAAAATAGAAACAAGAAAGTTAGGCAATCGATTGTACTACTCCAAATGTTCATACAACGAAGGAGAAATAAAGCGCGTTGTAGGTGAAATTCTTATTTGGATACGATGTAAATTTCTATTTTTCATCAGATTCGAAACTTTAATGGTAATTGTTAGATAATTTTGTTGATAACGTGAATAGTGATTTTACAATGTTACTAATAAAATTCTCTAAAATTATCAACAAAATTTTCACCTGATACAAAAATGGAGGTTTACACTCGATATAAGTAAATATTTACCGCGTTATAAAAGGAACTGGGTCAACACTATTTTATGGGTACTTAGTCATTTTTGTTATTTATTATAATTCTCTCTGTCTTATTTAGAAGTTATTTTGAAAAAAATACAAAGATTAAGAAAATACCTTAATTACATGTAAATCATTTAATATTATTAAAATACTCATCTTAACATAAAAAAATACATTAATTGCATACAGATCTGACGCCGGCCAGAATAGCGATTATTCTGCAGGCTAGTCGAACAGATAGTTCATAGAGAGTAACACAAGAAAAACCCTAAAACAATACAGAGAAACTACTCTGGTGCTTTATTTTAATTTATTCCAAAAATATAATAATGATGATTACGAAAACCTAAGACCCTATTTATAAGGTCGAAACAAAATAGGAAAATTAAATGAAGGCTGAAATTAAAATAACTAAAATAAAAAGTTTCCTAAAAAGTTTAAACTGCAAATTTGGAGGCCTAAACGTCGTTTTTTTGGCTAAAATTTTGCCAGGCTGATTATAATCAGGATTTGTTTGTTGGCCCGTTTCAAATCAGATTAGGGTCTTTCGGGCCTGATCTGAGCCCGTGACCCGTTCTAGGTGATCTGCCAACTCTGCATCATCTGACTTGGATCCTTCTGCATCAGTCGCCCCAGTTTAGAAAGAACTCGTCCTCGAGTTCACAATAGCCACATCGGAATCCCCAAAACAAGGACTCAAGTGTTTCACATTAAAGACGTCAGGCGGCAATCCAGGAGGAAGATCCTTTGGTATCAGGTCAGAAAACTCTGCTAATAGCGGCAAATCCACTCTGAAACAGAGATCTCCATAACGATCCTCCTGACCACGGTGTTCCTCGAATCGAGCAGGATTGTAATACGGGTTTTCGAAACTGGAGTCAGAATCGTGATCTTTCATCTCACGATCACCGAAATTCTGCGCCGTTAGACGCTGGGTTAACTTTGCAACCTACTGCTGTAAATCCTCAATCATCGCATCCTGAACGTTTCGATCACGGCGTGGGGCTTCCTCATTCGGAACCTGCCCTCGACGACCACGACCACGATCACCAGCCATGGAAACTGATGAAATCTCACCCCAGGAAGATGCTGAAGCTCTGATACCAACTAACGCCGGGCAGAATAGCAATTATTCTGCAGGCTAGTCGAACAGATAGTTCACAGGGAGAAACACAAAACCCTAAAACAATACAGAGAAACTACTCTGGTGCTTTATTTTAATTTATTTCAAAAATATAATAATGATGATTACGAAAACCTAAGACCCTATTTATAAGGTCGAAACAAAATAGGAAATTAAATTAAGGCTGAAATTAAAATAACTAAAATAAAAAGTTTCTTAAAAAGTTTAAACTGCAAATTTGGAGGCCTAAACGTCGTTTTTTGGCTAAAATTTTTCCAGGCTGATAAAAATTAGGTTTTGTTCGTTGGCCCGTTTCCAATCAGATTAGGGCCTTTTGGGCCTGATCTGAGCCCGTGACCCGTTCTAGGTGATCTGTCAACTCTGCATCATCTGACTTGGATCCTCCTGCATCAAAATCACATGCAAATCAATTGTAATTTATTATTGTACTATTTTTGCAGTCAATACTTAAGCAAAACCACAACTGGAGAAAGACTACACAGTCGTACATACCTTTTGTTGAAAAGCAAACAAAGTTTAGATTAGGTGAGTATGCATGTTAGTCCACATTATACTAATTAAGCAACTCGCCTTCAATGTGAGCTTCACCATTTCGTACTGTAATTTCCTGTTCCTTCCAATATTTCATTAACACTTAATATATATAGCTAAGAAGTGGTGTCACGTTATTTATGTATACCAAAATTATCATAAAATTTAAAAGGTCACTGGCCTTTATAATTAAAAGGTTCAATAAATTTAATATTACAATTCATTAAATTATAGTTTACTTTTTTTAAAAATGGTCTTACTTAATATATAAATTTAATAGTAAAGTTTTCTGAAAAAAAATAAGTTTAAAGGTAATTTATTAATTTTAAACGGATCTAAAACTAAGAATTTCTGATAAAAATAGTGAGGCCATGTTACCATCCAAATCGAAATTTAGCCTTACAATATTAAAAGTTGGAAATGTCAGTAAGAAAACAAAATATTCAATCCCTTCCATATATATTATTATATATGTATAATTTTTTTTTTATAAAAAAACATAACAATTAATATTACAATTCATTAAATTATAGCTCACTTTTAAAAAATAATCTTACTTAATATATGAACTTAATGATAGAGTTTTATAAGAAACATAAACTTAATTAAAGGTAATTTATTAGTTTCACACGGATCTAACTAAGAATTTTGATAAAACTAACAAGGCCATGTTACCGTCCAAATCAAAATTTAGCCTTGTAAGACCACATCGCAAATTAATTAATTGCTTCCTTCCATTTAAGCTCATCTCATCCATCAACACAGTTTCGCAACCAGTATCGGAAAAAAAGCACATGGTTTTTCTTCCTTATTTTCAAGTCCTTTTTGCTTTACTTGTTTATTAATTTTTGGTTTTATCCTTGTTTGAGGTGGATTCAGTTATCTCCCATACTAATTTTTGAACTGCTTTAATTTAGACCCACTTTAAAACCTTCTTATGACCTTATTTGGTAAGCTTGAGTACATACACATGGCAAGCTTAATTAATTAATTGCATGAAAATATTCTTCTACCATGCATATAAATACCCATCCATTAGAGTTCTAAATTCATCGAAAATATCAAACAAGTTATTAGGACTTAAGAGATCAATCACAATGATGCTTGTTTTATTTTTCACCATCATGCTGTTCTCAACTTCTTCTATCCATGGCCAACATTTTACTTTCTACAAGTTTAGTGTTCAATGGCCGAAAGCATTCTGCACTTATGGCGAAAACACTTGTTTGTCACCGCTACCAAAATTATTCACCATTCATGGCCTTTGGCCACATTTCCCCTATGGTTCATCTGTGCTGGAATATAAAAAATATAATAGTTTCACGTCCAAAAATCCCACTCTAACTAAATTAATAAATTGGGTATGCATATAAATATGCAGAAATTAATCCATTTAATGTTCTTATTTTGATTTTTTTTTCTTTGATGAAAGTAGTTTAGAATCTAATCTTTTATTGTTCTTTTTCCTTTTCCTTCCCCAATCTAATAGACAACAAGCTCAACGAAAACTTTTGGAAGTGTTAATGGGAAGCACATGGAAAGTGTTCCGATTTTGCTACTAATCCTGTGGGTTATTACCAGAATAGCTTGTCATTGGTAAAGAAGCATGTTCTACTACAAATTTTGGCCAATGGTAATGAGAAGCAACTCAATATATTTATCTTGGAGTTTTTAAGTATAATCAATTTCTTTCTTTTCATTCTTTTTATTTTCTTTGTTTGCAGGTAACATTTCCTCTGATGCGAATACAAAATATAGTGCGGAATCAATTATGAACACCATCCAGCAAAGTTTGGGGTCCAAACCGGAGGTGGCATGTAATCAAAATGCAACTGGAACACTTCAATTGTCGGAAATCCGTATATGCATTGATCAGAAAACATTTCCAAACCTTGTAAATTGCAAAAGGAACTATTCTGGTTGTAATAAAAAAGATCTGATAATATTTCCTCCTAGTTAAGAGGAGGGGACAACAGAGTTTAAATAGCACTGTGGTGAGGTCTTTTAGAAGTGAGGGTTGGTGCTACAAAGGTGGTGTAATATGTTCTAGTTTGCGGTTGGGTCTGGATTCTGCTGCACCACTTGTTTTGCAGCAGGGTTAGTTGTGTGTCTCTTCCTTTTTTTTTGTTTCTGCAGTAAGTAGCGTAGCTGTCCTTCATGGGAGTGTTTGCTACTAAAGCGGGGTTGTACTACTTCCTTTGTCTTTGCCAACCTTACGAATAAAACTTATGTTTATCTTTAAGAAAAAAAAATTCACATTTTGTTTTTTAATCTAATACTATTCTGGAGTGTTGTAGAACACAGAACACAAGGGAATACTAGGGAGATGATGTTCATATCAAGGGCATAAAGATAGATGAATCACAAAAACTTGTGTAATTCCCTAATTTTAACATAACATGGTGCTCATACTGATAGGCGTAAACACATGTGAACCGGATAGTGTTTGTGTAACGACCCATCCCGGGTTGGCCACCCCCGGGACAGTGTTGTCTATTTTTGAAATCCCAGCACAACACATATGTAACAATATAAAAACATCAACTGAATTATCTGCATATATAAATCCTCAACCCTCAACAAGGATGATACATCATTCAGATCTCAACTGAACATGTTTTACAACATATTATGCATGAATATTTACAAATATTTTGTTTTATCATTAGTCTGAGGATGTGGACCATGTGGCTTACAGAAAATGATTTAGTCTGAATCTCCGCTCACAAATCTATCTATCCTGCTCACTACCTGAAATCATTGAACAATGAGAATTGAGCTTCACAAGCTCAATGAATTAAATTTACTAGAAGTGTTCGATTATATACTCCTAATCACATCTTATAATTAAATTACTTCTAATAATCTTCCGATATTCATTCATCTCTTTCCTCAAATAATTCAATAACAATATTCTTACAATTCTCATCATATCATACTTCCATATTTCTTCCTTAGCATATTTCTCTCTCTGTGAGACTCATTCATCTATCAATAAATTTACAATAAAAAATAACACTTTAGCATCTCAAACAATAACAATCAATATTTAAAGCAAATGCAATGCATGAATTTAATGTTATTATTATTTGGGAATGTCTTCCCACATGTCGATATTGTTTTACCTTAGACCGGCTACCTTCCCGGTTCTTTCATTTTCATTTAGACTAGCTGCCTTCCTGGTTATTTTATTCTCATTTAAACCAACTGCCCTCCCAGTTAGTTTATTTCCAGCTATACCGGTAGTCACGGATTCATCTAGACCGGCTGCCTTCCCGGTTCTTTTATTTCATGCATATGCATATGAACAATAATATAAGAACAAGCATACATTCAATTTAGCTATCCGACTCTTTATTATTTGATCAATTTCACTAAATCCTTCTTCCCATATATCATATTAAATTATCAACCATAGCTTGTCAAGAATTTCATTTATCCCTTCATTATTAAATTGACTCATTATTCCAATAATATTACTTTTCATATAATAATTTTCTACATATCAATTATTCCTATCATACCCATCAACCAACTTTCATCTATCATCAAATCATAGGTTAATAATTTATTTAAAGATTATCACTATATATTTCATATTTATCTTGGTTACGTAAAATAAATCCAACTCACCACGTAGCACTGAGACTTACCCATGGATCACCTCCTTGCCTTTTCTGCGCTTCTCAGCAATTTCTCCAGATTGCTGATCGTCAACACCTGACATAATATTTATATTAAATTTCTAATTTATTCTTCAATTCTTCCATAATTCACACCATTTTGAAAATTCCCACATTGAATTTCGGGAAATTTCATGTATGCTAAATTTCAAAAATAAAATTCATATTATTATCTTTTGATTTTCTTAGAGCTTTCTGTGACTCTATAAAATTTTCCCGTAAAACCTTTCAAAATTTTACTCTTTCAACTTTTCTTTCAGTCACTAAGTGTTTAAAGAAATAGAGTAGTTTGTATTGAAGAAGAAAGAAAACAAAACAAGATTTGGTAAGTATAATTGAAATAAAGTAAAAAGTGTGTGTGTGTGTATATATATACACACACATAATATATTAACTCACCAGTGCCACCATTTTGCACCATTGCAAATTAGGGTGCTTAGTGTCCCAAACACGTTGTCCATTGTTTTAGTTTTTTTTTTCTCTTTCTTTTTTTTTTTTTGTAACTACGACATCACGCATCCAAATTTTTTTTTTTCAAAAGAATTTTTTTTCAATAATAAATCAGTGAGATTATGGTCACGGAAGAGCCAAGATGAAGAGAAATCAAGAAAGGAGTTTCACTAAATTGCCAGAATTGCCAGTGCAGATCAATCATTTTTGCAGATTAAACTGTATTGATACAGAAAGAACCAGGAGATGAGCCATATATTCTTAGAAAGATCCAGAAGTCTATTTTTTGGAGAATTTTGCGGTTCATAAAAAGGATTTTTCTAGAGAAAGTTATGGCAGTTTTAGTAGACATAGGTCAGGCCTCCAGATCAGCATCCACCTAGCGCCGCGCCCCTCACTTTCCAGCACTGCACCCTCACTTTCCAGTGCTGCACCCCTCACTTTCCAGCGCCCACTCGCTCCAAGACCAAATTAGGGCTGCACAATGACATTTTTCGGACCAAAATGCCCCTAACTACTTGTGCTCTATAAATACATCTTTAAGGAGTGTGCAGCCAGGATCTTAAAAAGGGGATCCAAGGGATCCAAATCCAGAATATTTCCAAGTCTCTTGAGGGCTGGAAATCAAAGGGGAGAGCATCCATATTGTTCATCCACCTTGAGCTCCATGGCCAACTAATCATCAAATAAGGGAAAAGGATGAATCCTTAGGGATTTGTTGTTCCTTATTTCCTATTCTTGATTCATTTGTACGGATTTATTGTTAAAACATTGTCTATGATTTACTCTTTGATTAAGTAAGAAGGATTTGAGTTCATGTGATGGCTGCACTTTATATTCTTCTTCTTTTAGATTCTTTAAGGGCAGCGTGAGTGCATCCAGTTGAAGTTTGGGGGCGTGCTACGAGCCATGCCATCCATCAGTTCTCCATCTCCCAGGTCAGCTCCTTCCATGCTATTCACACATTGGGGACAATGTGCAATTTAAGTTTGGGGGTATGGGGACACATTCACACACTCACTATGTCCCACATTTTTCTTTTTTGTTGTTATTTTCATAGATAAATACATGTTCATTCTATCCAATAAATTTTTTGTGATCTAAACATAACTTTATGATTTGACTTCATCAGCTAGCTTAACACTTTGAACATATAGGCCAATAATCAAGTTTTGAACCTAGATCATTGCCTTTTTGACATTTAAGGATTCACAAGTTTGACCTAAACTATCACAAGCACACTAGCACATAACTGTGTGGGGTATGACATGTTATTTGGATTGGTATGTTTCTTTTGCTTAACTATGAACTAGATGACCTATTAGATTGACATTTTGGCATATGAAAATAGAAAATGATTAGTGCTCAAAAAGAAAAAAAAAATGCTCCTAATGATCAATAAAAAGAAATCTTCCGCTGAGTAACTGGCCCTCTTGCCTCAGTAAGCATTGAGTGTCACGTCAAAAGGTGGAAAATTCTAAGTGATCATTAAAAAGAACTTTCCGCTGAGTAACTGGCCCTCTTGCCTCAGTAAGCATTGAGTGTCACGTCAAAAGGTGAAAAATTCTAAGTGGTAGCATTAAAACCAGTTAGTTTCGTAGCCTTGTTGACTCGAGCTAGTAAGTCTTTAGGGGTGTCTTTACACTTAATGCCCTAAAACCATCTAGTTTGGGAGTCATTGGCTAAACACTTGTTACACGAGTCAACAAGAAAGCTTAAGGGAACTAACTTGGCAAAAATCTCACAAATAAAAGTCTATGCCATATTTGTTGACTCTAATAGGAAGTTTGGTGAATCTTGAGTCATCGAAACACTACACGTTTGGATTTCTTGGAAACCCAATCTTTTGTGTGCTAGTTCACCACACACCAAAGTCGAGCTTGTGATGTCTTAAATTGCTTTATGAAAGTAATTTGCGATCAAAACTCTTATTCATTGCAAAAATATTTTTATATCTGTTAAGCATGCTCATGAATGCGCATCATAGTTTTGTAAGATCTAAACTTTTGTTGGACACCATGAACATTTGATTTATCTGTTTTTTTTTCGTTTTAGTTTTTAATTTAATATTGCTAAGGGACTAGCAATATGTAAGTTTGGGGGTTTGATAGGTGCTTAAATATTCATATTTAAGCCCCCTTATTTACATTTGTTAGGTCATTAATTACGTTAATTTTATCTCTTTTACTCTATTTGTGTGTTTTACCTGTTTTTATAGGGTCTTGGAAAAAAAGAAGTAGTTTTGGCACTTCAAGGATGAAGTCTGGAATCCTTGGAGCAGTCTCTGGACAAACTGCGATCGATCGCACCATGCAATGCGATCGAGCACACATTGCGATCGTGCGCACAGAAGAGGGATCGAGCGCAACACTGCGATCGAGCGTAAGACGTGTGCGATCGAGCGCACATATACGGGCGTGAATAGTAAACTACAGAACCCTGTTTTGGAAATAAAGAGTTTTTGTTGGTTTAGGAAGTTTAGGGTTTCCTGCACCTCTTAGGACTTCTCAAAGACCTATAAATACACCTGTAAAGCACACACAACATACACTACAACTTAGAGAACACTTCTCTTAGCTTTTACTTGGAGTTGTAAGCTTTGGGAGAGAATTGAAGCCTCTTCTCTCGGGTTTATTCTTCTCTTTATGTTTAGTTTATATATGATGTTTTTAGACAGCATGTGTAACTAACTTTCTTATAGGGCTCGATTGAAGCCCTAGTTATGCTTTCTCATATATTTATGCATTTATAAATCTTTGCCAATAGCCTTTATTATGTTGCTTAACTTGATTAATGCCTGTGTTTATTTAAGTTCCTCATATGTATGTGTATGGCCAGCGTATGCATGTGGTATGGACCTGTTAGTTAAATCAATTTGGATGACCGAGTCCTAGGTCTAACATTAGTAACAAGGGATATCTTATCCGGATACCCGGGTTAATTAATATGGGAAACTGGGAGTAGATACCATGCCCTAAGTCTCATGTGGTTGTCGATTTCCATAGTACTTATGCTTTCTTAAGGAACAACTCAAGCAGATACCATGCTGAATCCCTTAAGGAAGAAAAGAGTTAGAGTAGATACCATGCCTAACTCGTTGCTTAGGGAAATCAGTAGCTTAAGGAGTAGATACCATGCCCTTAGGTTGGCAACCAGTAGGTATACATGATAAGGCTAGTGCACTGATACCTTATACAATTGGGAAAGTATGACTAGTGGTGGATATCAAAGCCCTATGTCTTTATTATTATCAAATCACACACAACAGTTATTTTATTTCTTTTTACTTAAAGAAACTAATTCTAAAACTGAACTTTACCAATCCCTATGGAGATGACCTTGCTTTCGCACACTATACTACACTGTTGACCTTGTGCACTTGCAAGTAAAATGAGTGCGATTATTCGCCCATTAATTTAGGTGGATAATCGCTCAACAGAAATGACCTTTGTTTTCCACCATATTTTATACAATAATTTTTAGAGCAAAGAATTAATTTACACATCTGTTTTTGGCATGCCATTGCTCTCATTACTATGTTATTAAACACCTTCCCTACTTTATACCTGACATATCAAACTTTCTAGAGCCATCAAATCTCCGAACCACTCTTGGCATATCTAATATGGTCTATCCAATGCTCTCATCACTACTACATATAAAATATTGTTGCTACCTAAGTCATTTGTATCAAAAGAACATGCTTAAAGCTTAATTGTATCTATTCACCTTTGGCATGATATTTGGTATGGGGATTCTTCTTTGAACAATCAATTCCTGGATATTTACTCTCATGTTCAAGATAGGGAAGCTTTTGAGGATAGTATAGTTATTAGTTGGATTTATCTAAAGAGGATACGATGAGTTCGGAGGAGGTTTGAGGTAAAATCTTTCTATAATCAAGTTCCTTATGGTAGTGGCTGGGGTTCATGTAAATGGTTCCTCTAGCTTCACTTGGAAAGCAATTTGTTTCGCTGGTAGCCCGACAAAAGTGAGTTTCTTTGGTTGGGAAGTCTTTTGGAAAAGATTCTCAATTTAGATAATTTACAAAGGAGAGGGAGAATGTTGTTGTATCAGTGTTTCATTTGCAAAGGATGCGGTGAGTCTGTGTTTTATCTTTAGATGGAGTGTTCCTTGGCTAGATCTTGTGGGAGATGGCTTACAAGGTTAGTCTCTACCGAGTTAGAGGAGACCAACTCAGTTATAGAATCTCTAAAAGGCCAAAAAAAGCGTTAAAGGTCTATATATAAGTAAAGCGATCTTTAAGTCAATATATATTACTCCCTCAGTCACATATATATTGGTATGTATTGAAAACCCAACTTTAGATTAAAAAAATTTCAATATAACTTATAAATCTCGCTTTAGATTAAAACACTTGTGTTTGAATCGATTTAGACTTGTCAACTGGAGACTTATAATTGATTAATTGAACAATTAAGAATCTATCATCAATAGAGGAACTCACATTTGTCTTATCAAACTCTGCTCAGTGAAATCGAAAGTAAGTGGTATGAATTATAAACCACTTATGGAGCAAGCAAGAGGCATTCGTGCTAGAAGCAAAAAAGATAGAAAAACAATTTTACATAATAAAAAAATATATGATACAACTAGCTGCTCAAAAATCTTATACTCGCTTAGATTACTTTTTATGGTTATATTTTGTTAGTTTTTAATTGAAATTTCCTTAGCTTTTTGGGTTTTTATTTTTCCAATGCCAAGATATTGATTGAAATCTATAAGTTGACAGTGAAAAGTATATTGTTGTTAGGTATTGGCATAAGCGTAACAAGAATCTGCTAAGACTTGTGATGATGTGAGGGTATTTGGTCATTTTACTATTGGTAGTTTGAGTATTTAAATAAAAAAGTCAAAAGCTCAAAAATTTGCAGTGCAATAATCACTAACAATGTTTGCTCTGATCATCTTAGTTTCGGGACATCTAGGGATACAATATGTGAGATTTAATGCATAGGTTTGGAATTAAATTTAAATTTTAATTAAATAATTTCATTATATTTCAATTCAATTGTTTGTATTTTATTTGAAATTCATTTCTAATGAGTTTTTATCTCTTTTAAATACTATTTATCTCAATATTTCATGAAATTATTTGAAAACAAAAAAAAATTACGTAAAAAAAACTGTGTACAAATAACAAATTTACACCTACTAGTAGTATATAGGTGTTGTGGACTAGGCAAACTTTGGAAGATAGACTTTCGGCGCTTCGCATCTCTTGAGCGTAGTAAAAATATAGACGAAGAGGTATAGGCTTTGGTGTGGCATAAAGTGTTTCATATAAACGAAGAAAGGTATTGTCTTAATTTCACTATCTATTTTTTGGTTTGTGTGAAAATAGAGAAATAAGAAGGCTTTCAATACAAAAAAGAAAAGAAAATACTTTTCTAAAGAAATATAAAAAATAAGGTGTTGACCCTCGCCCGTATTTTAATGATGGTAAAACACAACTGTTATTTAACTAACATGCTTAAACTAAGTTGTATTAAGGATCAAACACATTCAACTAAGGAACAAAGTGCAAAAACTCGAACCAAATCAAGTATCAAGTGAAGACTGAAGATCTAGAATAGGTCTTAAGATTTAGAACCAATGTAAGTCTCACTCATACATTATATTAGCTTGTTCAAAGGCTCAAACACAAAAGGTTTTTCTAAAACCATTATTTTTAAAATGTTTTTGATGAAAAACAGAAGAAAAACTGGGTTGGAAGACAACCCAGTCGACTGGATACATATACCAGTCGACTGGTATATAGGTCAGAAGGTACCCAGTCGACTGGATAAATTAACCCAGTCGACTGGTACTTTGACCAGTAAGTCTCCAGTCGACTGGATGAAACAACCCAGTCGACTGGTAAAATGGACAGAAAGTCCCCAGTCGACTGGATACCTAGAAGGTCTGAAAACGAGTATTTTTCAAGTGAACCCAGTCGACTGTCATCTCGACCCAGTCGACTGGTAATTCAAAAATATGACCGTTGGACTCCAAATCTGAACGTTTTAAAGTAAATCTTTTTCAAATTAAAGTCCTAAACGGCCATATTAATTTATTGCTATATAAACCCATTCAGTTAAGCATTCAAGAAGAAAAAATATATATTCAAAAAGAGTTGATCTCACATAATCAAGTTTTTATACTCTTGAAACACAAAAAGCTTTGAAAAAATCTTGTTGAGCCATTTCTTCAAGCTTTACTTTGAAAGAGAGACATTTCTGTTGTAATAAGCTTTCATTTGCTGTCTCTCTACCTTTTACTTTACACCATCTTTGTAAAGGGATTACTTCCGAGAGGAAGGGGAAACTTCCGAAAGGAAGAGGATTTTTCGGTTTAAGCAATTCCTGTAATTTGCTTGTGTACGGTTTGTGCAACACCCGGCTAAGTTGTGCGACTAAGTTTTCTTAGTGGATTACTTCAAGGTGTTCCTTGAGGAGAGTGGATGTAGGGTCGGAACGAATCCGATATTGTCGAACCACTATAACTGTGTTTGCATCCTCTTTCCTTAAACTCTTTATTTACAGCTCATTACTTGTATTTATTATCTGTTGCTTATTAGTTTTTATAAACTTATATTAATTCCGCGAAAAGTTTTTAAAAACTCAATTCACCCCCCCTCTTGGGTTGAAACCTCGAGCTACATAAGGAAAATATTCTTTAATTTCATATGCAGAATAATATTACTATTTTAACATTAACAGTTTGTTGTCTAAAACAATGAAATGAAAGTAAGAAAACCAAGAAAATTGATTCAGGAGGATTTTTTGGTTGGTTCGGGTCTAAACCCAATGGTTTAGACCATCTCAAAATTCCACTGGTAATCTTAGAAACTTTACTGGTAATGTTAATTTTTGGGTCCCACACTTATATTGACGTTATCCATGAAGCTTGTCAAAATTACCGGTGAAGTTTCCAAATGGTCTAAACCATTGAATTTAATTACGTGAATACTTTCACGAAACAAACATTTTAACGATAGACTGCAATTGTGTGATACTACAAGAAAATTGATTATTGTTTCATATCCATCGCAAATACTTTTTTGTGACAGATATTCGTTGTAGAAACTCCATCGCAAGAAAGGCCGTTACTGATAATATTATCTACGGCTTAATAATATTAACAGCGACGAAAATCCATCGCAGATATTATTTTCAGTTATGTTTTATGTATTTTTTTTTCAGTTGTAGAGAAATTTTTGTGTGAGAAAAATACGTGACTTAGCATTTTTCCAAAAATAATACTCCTAATGGGGTGTTATTGAGTATTGAACCTGCAAGTCAGCTGTTTGAAAACTGAAAACAGAAACAGGATTTTGAGCAATCGTTAGATGGGCTAAAGCCCATGAACTTTTATGTTTAAATAAAACTGGGCTTCCAACCAAATTTCCAATTAATAATAAAAGAAGAGGAAATCAGGTTTTGTGCTGGGTATGGTCCATTTTAGTTTCAAATCTAAATTTAGTTTTAGAATCTAAGCCAAGTATCTATTCCTGGTAGAGAATAGATATCAACCACTTCTTCAATTCTAAATACCAACACTTCAAAGATAAATACAATTGAAAAAAAAAAAAAAAACTTTACTCCATACCTAAAAAAGATGGGAATAAAGAGCAGCGATCATTTTCCAGAAGACGTGATGATGGACATCCAGTTGAGGCTTCCTGTGAAATCATTGCTTCGATTCAGGTGTGTTTCCAAACCTTGGTGTGCTCGTTTTGAAAACTCTAATTTTATAACTACCCATCACCTCAAGCAACACACCCTAAACGGCCATAACTATGCCAATTCTAATATACTCGTTCAACAGTTTAATGGCGACGGAAGGCTGTGTGAAAACAATTTTCGTGTTTATCCGATGTATTTCACATCTCTAACCATTGATGTTAATATCGATGAGGAAATTATTATTACCGCAAAAGAGAATATTTATATGCCCTTCACCAATGATTGGTTATGTGGTCCGAGTGTTATTGGTCCCGTTAACGGCATCGTCTGTTTGGAGGATTGCCATAGGCTTGGCCTATGGAATCCGGCGACTAGAGAATTCAAGCTTCTCCCTGAATCCACTGTTAAACGTCCCCTCCTAACTGAAACCCATGATAGCCCTTCTACCCATGCGGTCGGATTCGGTTTTGATTCGAAAACTAATGATTATAAGGTTGTAAGATTTATTTTAAATTTTACCAGTGAAGATCTTGACAAATATATGCAAACAGAGATATACAACCTAAGTAATAATTCATGGAGAGAAATTCCATATCCATGGAATGATTATAACATTGATTCCGACCTTAGCACATACGTAAATGGAATGTATCACTGGAAATCCGAATTAATTCATGGTTATTCATATAACGTTCGGGTAATTCTTTCATTTGACATGGCGGATGAAGTGTTCACCACCACAAGCTTTCCAGACGATATATATGTTGGAGTTTCATGGTTGGATCATGATTGGTATATTGCGTCTTTTGATGGATGTCCTGCTGCAATCATTTATACGTTCAAGGCCATAGAGAAATGCTATGACGTATGGGTATTGAAGGAACTTGGTGTTAAAGAATCTTGGGTTAAACAACTGACAATTGGGCCCATTTTGGGAATTGAGAGGCTACTAGGGTTTTGGAAGAATGGTAGGGTGTTCATGGAAAACAATGATCACCAACTAGTGCTGTATGACCCTAGCACTCAAGAGCTTAAAAATCTGCAAATCCCTTTGTATGACCAATCAATGGAGATTATCATTTATGTTGAGAGCTTAGTTTCAATCAATGGAAGACAAGAGGTAACTCATGTGACATTGTCCTAAGTGCTAGCATTTCATTATTTAGTGAACTGAGTAAGAGATGCCTAAAAAGTTGTTCGGCAAGAAAAAGGTGAAAGAAAAGCAAACTAGAATTAAAAGGAGTTATATTTGTGCATTTTGTAAGTCAAGATTATGTAGTACATGCTATTTAACAAGTCATTACCTCAGTGTACTACGTAAAATAATAAAGCTTATGCCCTCTTTATCCTTACATTGTTTCTTTGAAACTTTCCACTGTCTTTGATGTTGTTGCTTGTTATATTGTTGTCCAACTCGAGCATCACTAGCTGAGGGAGATAATTGACTGGGGGAATGGCTATCGGAGGTTTTGTCAACCCCCTTTACAAGCAAGTTAGATAACATCAGCAGTTTTGATAACTGCTGAAGCCGAAATGGTCTATACTTGCTGTTAAAATCATTGAGTTTTTCAAAAATCAGAAAGTAGGTGTTATACATGAAGAGATAAAAGAAGGTGGAAAATAAGGTGGAAAATATCAAGTTCACCCTATTCTCTATCAGCTCCCTCTTTCTGCTCTCACTCCCTCTCGATCTCATTCTCGACCTTAATTCCATTCATTCTTGCTTGATATCATGATCTCTCTTGCTCAATTTCTCTTTGCAATTGAGCTTGATTTCTCTCTGCAATGGATCACTAGCTTTGTTACTTGATCACAAGACACAGCTGGATTTATTTATTTGACTAGTAAAGGTAATACTTTTTTTTTTCTCTTTCATTCTTTTTTTAGTAAAAATTTTAGCTGGATATCTCCATTCGAATGATGAGGCATTTTATCTTATATTTTTGATATTCTTCTAGCATTCAACAGCTAGTTGATGCAGGAGTGATTTATAGTACTGTAACTCCTACCTTGGGTCATAAACAGGTATGTTTAATTGGTTAACTTTCATTCATACAGATAGCTTCAGTGCCTATTTTAATTCTTTTACTAATAATTTATCATCAAGTGATTCCCTGTCTTCTAATATTTTGAATCTGGTAAGAGATGGATTATCATAATAAAGGTTTTAATAATTTAATCTCATCATAAACCATAAATTCCTCTTCCCGTGCACTATTCTATTAAGTCGTCCCTGTAAAATTTTCAACCTATGTCTAGCATCATAGATATTCCACACAGTAACTCTATTTTGACTGGAAATCCATAGACATACTATTTTCATGATTATTTATTAAATATGAAATTTTAACAAACTAATGCTAACAGTGAGTTTTGCGGGTTTGATATTGGTCTTTATATGCTATTATTGTTTTACTGTTTTATGCTTCACTTTTTTATCACATTTGTTTTTTGAATGCCTGCTCATTGATTCTGGAACTAATGGCATCACTGCTGGGGGCTCAAAGCTTATGCAATTGAATTGTTCACCACAATCTAACATTGGCCATCAATTGTGTCCCCTTCCTGCAAACCAGGTAAACTTATATGTGCTATCGTTTTTTTTTTCATGCTTCTATATAAGGCCAGACTTTACTTTTTGCAATTTATGGTGGTGTGTACCTCTCTTTTCCCAAGTGGATTATATGTCAGGTTATGAATGCTAGTGAACTGTAGGAATTTTGTGATGGTTCCTAAGCCAAATTAAGATACGTGAAGCCATGTGCCTGAAATCATTTCAATGCTCCTATAAAATCTACTTGTATTTAATTTAAGCAACATGTTATTGTCCATAGAGACGTGAATTCATGTGGTAAGTTAGTCAATATACCTGGATTTATCACGCGACAGTTCAATTTTTGCTGAGAAATATGGTTTCTTTCAGCTTTAACAAAATGTACTGGTACTGTATTCTGCACAAAGCGTGTCAAAACTTACTCATGAGTTCAGTGATTGTATGGTCTGGTTAAATATACCCTACACCTATAGGTGTTTCCATGATAAGACCTTTATCTCCTTCCCATCTTGTAGTAAAAAAGCTTAGGGGAAAGAACTAGGGAAGAAGAAAGAAAATCAATCAGACATTTTCTAGTTCATATATTTTATGTGGTGACACATAGTTTGCTAAGGAAATGTCAACTTATCATTTCTTATCCAAAGCAGCATGTCATTTAAGGAAAATTAGAGCATGCGGAGAAGTCCAAGCATATAAGGAATAACAAAGCTTGAAATGAGAATTGAAACAATGTATAGAACCTGTTCTTCTGATAAGGAAAGAATGTATGCAGACTTGATTAGTGAAAATTGATGGGCACACGTGTTGATCCAAAGTAAGGCTTTGTAAAAAGTGGTCTTATAACTTTAATTCTCCCCCGAGAAATCCATAGAAGTATGTTAATGTTTCTATAGCCTTTTTTGGTTGAATTCTCCCCCAGCCTTAGATTCTTGGATTTCATGGTTGCCATGATCATATTTTGTCTGGAACTAGTGGTAACCAATGTTCTTTGATTTTGTTGACTATCATGACACTCATCTATGCACAGGTGGAACGAAGTTGTTGGCTCCTCAACCCCGTTTGAGGACAGGGGTTTTCTCTGTACGTGTATCTGATATGTTAACTCCTAGTACCATCAATGGGGCATGCACCTCTGTAGGGGTAGCCAAGTATGGAAGACCAATTGGACTGTATGAGAAGATCAAGGTGGATCTGATTGTCATTGGTTCAGTTGCTGTTGATCCAAAGACTGGCGCTCGATTTGGGAAGGGAGAGGTAACATCATGCTAAGATCTAAAATGTTGAACATAGTAGTCACATACCAGACATGTTTCTGTGGAGTATATCACAGATGTAGTATCTATGCTGGATGCTTTTGGACCTTGGGTGATAGCTTTTCTTTGGGCTGGTCCTTATCTCTTGTGGCAGTAATGGGACTATGTCTAGGAATCATGCTGATGAGGTTAACATTGTTGCTGATTTAGCATTGCTTTGACAAAAATGTCTCTCTTATGAGTTAAGGCTTTAGAGTTTAGACTTTGAATTCAAGGTTAATATTAATCCAACGGTTTAGTGGTATAAATAAATCAAAGTTTTAGAGATCATGCTTTGAATTGTGACAATAGTTTTGCTGGACTCGAATATGGGATGCTGCAGTACATGGGAGTCCATTGATGACTCAACACCAGTTATAATATCATAGTATTTCAACTATGGATTGGGTTATGTCCCTAACATATGATGTGCCTTGGGAACATGCATGAGGATAAATTTTCTCATTGGCAAAGCAACAAAATTAAATAAATCCCTCAAATAATTATTTGGTCATTAATGGTCTGTCTACATGAATATAATTTTTAAGGATTTGTTTGCTATAGATTGGGTTATGTCCCTAACATATGACATGCCTTGGGAACATGCGTATGAGAATAAATTTTCACTAGCAAAGCAACAAAATTATATAAATCCCTCAAATAATTATGTGGCCATTAAGGGTCTGTCTACATCAATATAATTTTGTAAGGATTTGTTAGCTAAGTTAATCAGTTGTGTGTGCGCGCGCCATACCTTGGGACCTGCCAGGATAAATTTTCTTGGTGGCGAAATAACAAAACTATATAAATTCCTCAACCAATTAGTGGTCATCAAGTGTCCAAACAGTAGAAATGAATACAATTTTGTGATAATTTCGTAAGTGTGTCATGTGTACCGTAATTTCTTGAAATTCAAATTTGTTAGAAAGTATGAGCAACATTGACTACTAAAATTACTGTTGCTTAATCTGCTTGAGTTTGAGCACAGCTGCATGATTATGGATGGCATTTGGAATTAAAATTAGCATTAAAATTATTCATGGCTAATCTGCTCATGCCTTATATTTTTTTGTGGGTCTATCTATATGGTTAAAGTTATTGTTGCTGGTATTTCATTTAGAATTTTAATTTTTTTTTTCCTTTTTTCAAGAGGTGGTTGTGGATCCTCCATCAACCACTTGCTTTGTCACTGTGTTATGTTTTTTTACTCATATAAATAATTTGAAGTATATGATACAGGTAGTGTCCTAGAAAACAAGTTTCTTTTCTTGATAAATAGAAAGCAAGTTTATAGTTCTTATCATTGTGATTATGTATATTTGTCGGTGACATTGAATGTCACATCATTAAATGCAAAATATTTAAATTCAAATTTACCACCATGAACTTGATCTTTATTTCAATTCTTAAATGGAGAGGATCGTGGTCTTTTAATTAAAAACAGTAGTATTTTGGTCGGTAGAAAAGAATTGCTGATTTTTTCTCATACAAAAGAACTCACTTATAAAAACATGATTCACTATACGTTATAGCTAAATTAGTTGTCTTAACAAAATGTTTGAAATTGAATAGTATAAAAACAACTTGGTATACATGTTTTCACGCGAAGATCTGACCAAAGAAAAAGTTTTGCAGCCAACCCAACTACTCGAGAAAAAAGGAACATAAACCAGCCCATTAAGTCCAATTATCAATAGCACAGCAATTCTCCTTCTGCTTCCCTTGAAGAAGTGATGAAAAAAGAGACAAGTAGAACGGAGGAGAAAGAAAGATGGACAAGGAGAGAGAAAGAAAGAAAGGCGGGTAGGGTTGAATAGCATAGGAGGAGGAGAAGAAGTGTCTGACAGTGAGAGACCGACCAAGACATGTAGATTGAGAAATCGTAGCAAGAATTAATCCAATCCCTAAACTCAAAAATAACATAAATTTGAAAGAATAGAAGAGAACGAGAAAGAAGAAAGCCACCGATGTAGTTCAGGTTAAGAGAGAGATTGATGATGCAATTTGGATAGAGAGAGGAGAAAATAATTTGTTTTATATTTTATAGAAAGATATAATAGATATAATATTTTTTTGATATATTGATCAAGAAAATAATTGAAAACAAAGATTTTTAAATTAACCGCAAAATAAAATTTCTGCAGCCAAACAATTACAATCTATTAGAAAATCGTAGCATTAGCCTCACCAAGGTTCTAGTGGGACAAACTTTTCATGATTAGGGACTGAATTGGATTCTTTATCCGCCCTCTAATTTGAACCAAACACCATGACTTGGACACAATTGATAAAAAAAAATTAATGTAATTCTATTTAATTTGGTTTATGTACCTCTTGGGAATTAAATTATTTTTTAGGTACCCCTTAACATAACCCATTAATAATTACGATTCAATATTTACTTTTTAAATATATTTATAAATTGACAAGACGACAATACTTCAATTCAAATTATTTAGATGAAATGCTTGAAAATACCAGAAGGTCTGAGGTCTTCGCTCTTTTGAAAATACCAATGATTTTGTCAATGGCACGGGAGAGTTTCATGCAAATTAAAAGACCAATAGGTAGGGGTGTTAATTAAATGGTTAAAACTGATTAATCGATCGTTTTGAATCAATTTGATTAAAACCGTTCGGTTAGTTAGTTAAATTGATTAACTAAATAAGATATATTAGTAAAAATAAAATATTCAGAAAATTGAAATAAAAAAAAGCATATATACAAGTGGTATTTTTTTCTTTTTATCGAGTGTACTACGCCCACATATATATAAAGTCAAAAGTCATGCAAAATTATGAATATGACAAAATTCAGACTGGAAATTGTACTTTATAAATGAAAGTCTAGCAGCCTGCTACCAGTCCCAAAAAAGAAAATGGAAACACGAAAGTGAGGCAATCGATTGTACTACTCGAAATGTTCATACAGCCCAAAAGAAATAAAGTGCGTTACAGGTGAAATTCTTATTTGGATATGATGTAAATTTCTATTTGTGCATCAGATTTGAAACTTTAACAGTAAGTGTTAGATAATTTTGTTGATAACGTGAATAGTTATTGTACAGGTGTTACTAATAAAATTCTCTAAAATTATCAACAAAATTTTCACCCGATACAAAATTGAAGGTTTACACTCGATATAAGTAAATATTTACCACGTTATAAAAGGAACTGGGTCAACACTATTTTTTGGGTACTTAGTAAATACCCAAAAAATATTCTTCTACCATGCATATAAATACCCATCCTATTAGAGTTCTAAATTCATCAAAAATATTAAACAAGTAATTAAGACTTAAGAGATCAATCACAATGATGCTTGTTTTATTTTTCACCATCATGTTGTGCTCAACTTCTTCTATCCATTGCCAACATTTTACTTTCTACAAATTTAGGGTTCAACAGCCGAAAGTATTCTCCGCTTATGGCAAAAACACTTGTTTGTCACTGCTACCAAAATTATTCACCATTCTTGGCCTTTGGCCACATTTCCCCAATGGTTCATTTGTGCCGGAATATAAAAAATATAATAGTTGTACGTCCAAAAATCCCACTCTGACAAAATTTATAAATTGGGTATGTATATAAATATGCAGAAATTAATAATTTAATTTGTATTTGATGTTCTTATTTTGATTTTTTCTTTGATGAAAGTAGTTTAGAATCTAATCTTTTTTTGTCCTTTTTCTTTTTCCTTTCCCAATCTAACAGACAACAAGCTCAACCAAAAGTTTTGGAAGTACGAATGGGAAGCAAATGGAAAATGTTCCGAGTTTGCTACTAATCCTATAGGTTATGACTAGGAAAGCTTGTCATTGGTAAAGAAGCATGTTCTACTACAAATCTTGGCCAATTGTAATGAGAAGCAACTCAATATATTTATCTTGGAGTTTTTAAGCATAATCAATTTCTTTCTTTTCATTGTTTTTATTTTCTTTGTTTGCGGGTAACATTTCCCCTGATGCGAATACAAAATATAGTTGCGGAATCAATTATGAACACCATCCAGCAAAGTTTGGGGTCCAAACCGGAGGTGGTATGTAATCAAAATGCAACTGGAACACTTCAATTGTGGGAAATCTGTATATGCATTGATCATAAAACATTTCTAAACCTTGTAAATTGCAAAAGGAACTATTCTGGTTGCAATAAAAATGATCGGATAATATTTCCTCTTAGTTAAGAGGAGATGGGGACAACAGAGTTTAAATAGCACTGTGGTGAGGTTTTTTAGAAGTGAGGGTTGGTGCTACAAAGGTGGTGTAATATGTTCTTGTTTGTGGTTGGGTCTGGATTCTGCTGCACTACTTGTTTTGCAGCAGGTTTAGTTGTGCGTCTCTTCCTTTTTTTTGTTTCTACAGTAAATGGCGTAGCTGTCCTTCATGGCAGTGTTTGCTACTAGAGTGGGGTTGTACTACTTCCTTTGGCTTTGCCAACCTTACGAATAAATCTTATGTTTATCTTTAAAAAAAAAATTTCACATTTTGTTTTTTAATCTAATTGCTATTCTGGAGTGTTGTAAAACAGAGAACACAAGGGAATACTAGGAAGATGATGTTGATATCAAGGGCATAAAGATAGATGAATCACAAAAACTTGTGTAATTCCCTAAGTTTAACATAACATGGTGCTTATATTGATAGGCTTAAACATATGTGAACCGGATAGTGTTCGGCAAAAATATCTAGAAGTTTTATTTTAAAAATGATGTATTTGTGTTTGATGAATAAATTGAAAATATTTAAGAAAATAGAGATATAAATTGAAAATATAGTAATTTTCACTGATTTTTATAAATTTCTACTATATAATAGAAATTTACCAAAAAAAGAAAGTAATCTTCACTATATATATATACACGGAAGTGTATTTGCATAGATATGATAGTAGAGCCCTAGAGAATAGAATTGAAACTACTTCGATTTGAAATACGAATACTTTACTCTTATACGGTACTCTTATACGGAAAACGAGAGTTTTGTATTCAAAGATGGGAAAAAGGGAGCAACGATTATTTACCAGAACACATTGACTAAGCCACAAAGCCCAGGAAAAAAAAAAAAAAAAAGAAGAGAGAGAAGATGAAGCAACAAATCGGCAAAGGAGAACTGTACGGTATATGGTATATATGGTTTATGGTGCTAGTTGAGTGATCAGAAGCTGACAGCAATCTAACTGATGATCGCCTTGCTAATCAATGGAACCAAAATGCTTGTTTGGTAAGAATCAATGGGGGACTAAAAACAGATAAAGGTGAAGATGATGAAGCCGGCTTTTTTTAGAGTTATTTGTTCCGAAATAGAAATGAAACGAACCAAACTTTTGATTAAGACAGTATTTACTAACGAAAGGGGCTATGTCAGAATGGTAGGTGTGGTCTGCATAGGAATTGCATACAATTTTTTAGAATGGAGTTATTCAGACTTTCGACTTGATTAATATTTTTAAAAATCATATATACCGATTAAAATTCAAAATAAATTAATATTATAGGATTAATTTTCCAGGCCCTCGGTCGGTATAGCATCTGTTGCTCTGGCTGCAATTGAAAATAACTGACTCATCCTTCGATTTTGTTGAAAAATATTTGATTTAACATTACCCTTTGCCTTAACCAATCCAACGGTGCAATAGCGAATTTGATCATGCATAACCTTCACATCGTAATTTACAGTATCTTCCTTCACTTCATTTTTCACCAACAAGAACGAGTTAATCAAACTTTCATATGATCTGACACAAACATTGAGAACGGGTTTTAATCCAATAAAGCTGACATCTTTATTTGCTAGCATCCAATTGATGAAAATCAGCGTCGCTCCTGCATCGTCTCTTCCTAAGGTGAGAGCAACATCTGAAAGAGCCATCTTTAACTGCGATAGCTTGAGGATTTGATGCGAGGACATTCATTCAAAACACATATATGGTGGTTTCATTGCATACGCTTTGGATTAATTTTGATAGAGATTTTGGAGCTTTTGGCAACAATTGTGAAGTAGAAATCTTAATGGCAAGGAAAAGTAGTGTTGCAAATAACAAGAAATTACTATCTGGAGGAGGAGAAGCCATATTGTTTCAAGAAGATTTGTTGTTAAACACCACCAATTCTGTGTTACTTTTGGTGACGACAACAAATCTTATGAGAAGACGAGCAACGTTTTTTGGGTTATTATCATTTTATTTTTCTTTGTTTTTATAGTAATAGAAGCTATTATTTTTAGCAATCACGATAGAATTATTGTAGAGTTGTGAATACACCTGAAACAGATTTGATTGAAAAATGCTCTGTGTTTACACCACAAATTCTGGCATTCGATTTGGTTTCGGTTAGTGAACACACTATTTATTTCAGTTGAATTAACCGAAATAATGTTTAGAGATGTAGGCCAAATTGGTTTGATGTAATGTTGGCTAATCTTTCATAGAGCTTCGGAATACGTGATGCTTGCTGGGCACAACACATGATCTATATTGTTACCATGTGACGCTTGTCTATAAAAGAATATCTTTGGTCTAGATTGTTAGATTGGTTTTGTTGTAAATTTTTAGGGATTGCTTGTTTGGTGTAAATTTTCAAGAATTTTGTGTTAGGGGAAAAGGTTTATTATTCAACTATATTTCAGTTAAAACTTGGAATTATCATTAAACTAATCAATATTTTTTTACATTGATTAACCAAATTAATTGAATAGCTAATTCATTTGATTACCGTTAATAATTTTGTCAACCAAAATTCTTGATCGTTTTAATCAACTTAACCAAATGCACAACACTAGATATTCATATAGGTTATAACTTCGAGAAAGGAGATCAAACCATGCTTTACTATATAGAAAATTCGAAGCAACCAATAGACGAAAACACCTGAATCCGGTATTGATATTTTGCTTAACTATAAAATTATTACCTAAAGACACTCCAGTAAAATAAAAATTTACATGCTGTTAAAAAAGAAAAGAGATTCTAAGATAAAAAAAAAATGAAGATTGAGAATTAAGAGTTTTAAGTAAGAAATGAAAAAAGAGAAAAAAGTGTGGATATTAATACCCATAACTGTAATTATCATTAATATAAATTATCTTCAAATCTTACCGTTGAATTGCCATGGCATGGTAATCTTGAAAATACCATGAGACCATTCCTTGAAGATTTCTTTTTAATAGGACTACTCCTTGAAAGTTGAAAAAAAAAACAATAAACTAATTGACTAATATTTTTATCAGACCACAAGAAAACATTAAAAATATTTTATTTTTATTTGATTCAAGCATGTCATTATCGATCAGAGTTCAACTATTAAATGAGGATTAACATATGATCTTTATCGCCATTGTAACAAATTTTTACTCCAATTAGAGAAAACAATTCTAAAAATCAGG
Organism: Bretschneidera sinensis; assembly: GCA_023935145.1. Classification (NCBI taxonomy): domain Eukaryota; kingdom Viridiplantae; phylum Streptophyta; class Magnoliopsida; order Brassicales; family Akaniaceae; genus Bretschneidera; species Bretschneidera sinensis. Next base: position 2,434 of record JALCZK010000547.1, on the reverse strand, counting down.
GGAAATTTTGTCCTAATTACTTTACACAGAATAAAGCCAGCACTAGACATTCAATCTAGGTAGCAGATTTTCTAACAATACCAACCGAGGGGAAGAATAAAGGTAGAAGAGACAGAAAAAAGACTTATCCCCTTGTCATCTCCAACAATTACATGCACACTGCACACATCCTTTCGCCACTGCTTTCCGAAGGAAAATAGAAAGAGCAAGAATTCCCATTAGAAAAAAGAAGCTAAATACAAGCTTTGTGACTAAAAGGGAAGTAAATTTGACTCCATTTGGTGATTGCAAATTTCAAATCAATGGCAATTACCATTTTGACACCAGAAGGAAGAAAAATTAAAAGAAACATCAAGAAATTGCACATCACCCTGTAATAGAATATTATCAACTACAGAAACTACCACATCATTGGCGTGCATCCTTAGGAGTTATGTAGCTTCTGCTCTCAGTGACTGCGGAGTTGGCGAGGACATCCGGTGCGATTTCCCAGCTCCTACTTCTCCTTCCCAAACTTGAGTGCCGAGTGTCTGATCCAATGGTGGGAGCTCGATGATCTGAACCCAAAACAGAGTCAACCTCCGAGGTATTATGGGGAGGTCCATTGCTCCCTCTACTGCTTTGGTCATCTATTTCTTCAATATTACGACGCTGAGAGATCTTCAATAGGTCTTCCCCAATCTCTAGATCATCCTCTACCTTCGAACGAGTATCTCCACCCAAATCTTCTACTTCTACTTTCCGAGTGCTGGGCAAAGGGCGCCTTGGTGCCTCCTCTTGAACAAAAGCCCGGAAGATATTCTTTGAGGGCTTTACCTTTATGCAAAATGCTTCAAGACAATTATTCAAACAACCTGGATTGTAAATGTTGATCTGGTTGTCAGCTCTGTACCGGAAAATTTCATAGGTAGTCTGGAAGGGCATGGTTTAAGATTTTCAGCCAATTCTGAAGAGAAAATCGTGAGTATACAAAGTTCAACACATCTCCATCTCATTCCATAATAATACTAAGATGATTATGACAACGATGATGATGCAGAGGAGAATGAAAAAAAGAAGTTGATGATTATGATCATAATGCTGTGAAGGTCTATTCAAGATTTCCAATACTAGATGTGATCAAATTCAATCCAAAAAAAAATTGTGATCAAGTATACATCAATCTGGAGTTCTTGAAGAGTACACAACCAAATTAACCATTTTATATTTTCAATTTTCCCAGTATCTTCCCAAGCTCCAGAATTATCCAGTGAGACATGGACAATGTCCTAGCTGGATTTCCCCTACTCCCCCCCCCCCCCCCCCCCCCCCCCCCCTAAAAAAAAAAAGGAAAAACGGCATTAAGAACTTCTCACATCCTATCTATAATCAGAAGCCAAAAGTTGATAAAAAAAAAGAGTTACTTGGAAAAAGAAAACAAGAGAAACAACTTCACAGAAGCCAACCAGATAAATCACAGAAATAGCCATCAGTAAAATGACAGCAAAGCAATCAACTATGAAATACTCAGTTGATCAACATTCCCGAAGGTTAAACATTACACCAAACCTCAATTCCAGGGAGAAAGGCCCAGTTTTGTTATGTTGGAGATGAATTTATTATTAGTATTTGCAGTAAGAGTAGAAACACTGCAGAAAACAGTGTGAAACATAAAACAATAACATCTTGCTATGCTTCAAAAATTTCTGTGTTCTACTATAGACAGTTGAACACATAGTCCTCTTATAGAACTGCAACCTAGTATTTATTAATTTATCAAGGTTTTTCTCCTTCAAAACTCTCTCCAGTATAAACTACATTCCTATATGAAATAGTAAATTGCCATGCGATCATTGGTGACAGACCATAAGAAGAAACTGTATTTTTTTGTTGTTAATTAGCCATAAGAAGAAACACAACTAATCTAGAACTTAAACCACAGCCGCACTGTATATCAATCTACCACAGATGAAGGGTGAGCTCATTTTTCCGCAATAACTAAGAAAAACAAAATTATTCCTCTACAACCAAAAATATAATCCCAATGAGACATCAACTAACCTGGTTTGTGCCTATGAGGTACAAATGGAACCCCGTAAGTCCAACAAACCACAGGGTTATGAAACAATAGACCACTAGTATGACGGAAGGTGGAGATTCTTTTATTGCCTTCCAAACTGTACCATGGTGATTATCCATCAGAACCTTAATGTAGAAAGCTGACATGGAAAACACGTAGATGCAGAGAAGGGTTGATGAAGAAACGAACATAAAGAAGTAGTGGTAGTTTCGCTGCCACTACACAACACAACTACGTTATGCTAGCATTAAGGGAAGCAAACAAGAATCAAACAGAACAAATAGGGAATGCACAAATCACAGGTTTTGGATGGCATATAAATCTGCATACCAATCCGATGCATTGGCCCACCCAAGGGCAGTGATGATCAAGCCG